>CM019149.1:244928115-244946491 GCA_009733165.1 Naja naja | reverse complement strand
AAACCCCAATCATTTTAAACACTAGTAAGTGCAAATGAGAAAATATGGAAATTAGATTGGAGGTTCCACCCTTCCCTACCCTCCTCCAGGAAATACATAAAAATATACATGCATATAAAGTGTGTGTGTGTGTGATGTGTGTTTATAAATTCTATGATTTTATTATTAGATTAGGCATTCAATAACAACAAATATTGTGCCTTAAAGAAAAACAAGCCATTTCCCATCTCTTCTTTTGAAATTAATGCTAAAATCTTGAATATTAATAAAAAATTTAACTGTAATATGTACATAAAGCCTAAATTAGCAGCTGGCATTCTTGGACAATTGTCCACAGACCTCTCTGAGTCCTCAACAATGAGTGAGACTAAATAGGCATCATGAATTTCTCATGATGCTTCTGAATAATACTCTATCAGTTATTTAGGGCACTTTGAAAACTAACATTTTGGCTTGTTTGTCATTGTTATAGTGTGAGATTCATGTATCTGCCATTCTTCAATGGAAGAAGAAGGAGGGGTTTGATACAAGTAATTATTTTTATGTAACCTGAATATCTTAATTCTTGTATTGAAACTGTATAACTTGCACATGATATACAACTGGGGACTGGAGCCCAGATGCCTGGAAACTTGTCACCTCTTGGAGAGATAGCAAGAGGAGAAGGGGCCATAAAAATTCCAGCTCCGAAAGAAACTTCCTGGGAAGTTTTTCTCAACTACATTCCCAGAAAAATGGGGGTGGATGAATTAAATGTTGCTTCTTTGTATTGACAAAATCCACACTGGATTAAGGGGAGGGGTTCTAACTCCCTTTATCTAAGCTGCATGCCTGGAAGCATATTAGACCCTGCTTTGAATATCACCTGGATATCTTCTTTTTCAATAAAGTATTTCTTTTGAAATACCCAGTTTTCAAAAGTTCATTCTTATCATCTGAAGGGGAGACAGTCTGGGCCTTACATATAGCTTGGAAGATGAACTCCATCTAGTGGAGTTTAGTTCTACTCCACTACATGGAGATCCAGATTAGTATTTTGACTCTGAACCTGAGGAGGACCTAGGACAATTTGTCATGTTCATCTCACTGTGCCAACTCATTGGAGCCATCTCATTGCAGGACAATTTGCTACGACCAACTCAACATAGGACAATTTGCTATGGACAATTCTACCTCAACAACCACTACCTCAACAAAAATCAATCACTTTGAAGCCATTCAAACAAAAAGAAACCACATGCCTTCAACCTCTACCTCACCAAGATTCCCTGGACAGAGACTCCCTGAGCGGAGATTTCCTGTCAGCTGAGATGGAGCCAGCTATACAAGTGGATCAGATAACAGCAGCCAGCAAAGCAATAACCCTTTACTTGCTGACTTACTACTTCATTACTTCAATATTTATATCACTGATTACTTCATTACATCAAAACTTATAACTTTATTACCTCAAGACTTATATCAATGATTAGATAATGATGTCTATAAAATAATTTCTCTATAATAATTTCTCTAAAATAATTTATCAATTGATTGATTGTTTGATTGATTAGTATGATTAGAGTGTCTAGTGCAAATAATGTGATTACCAATCTGTGGCTATCAAGCATCAAGCATCTCCCCTGATAAAATACTCGACATTTCCTGCATCGGCCCAGAGTTCAAAAACATTGATGGCTCGTTGGCCCCACGCTTCTGCAGGGTTGTTTGCAAAAATGAATTAAGCAAATGAAAATTCATTTACACTATAAACTCACTTGCCGAGAGCAACATCAACCATAAGAATCTCTTTTAATTGTTCTGATTAAGGTCTGTAAAGTCATGATAAACAACAGTGGCGACAGTGGGCATCCTTGTCTAGTTCCCTTCTGGATTTGAAATTTATCCGTAAGTCCCCCGTTAATTAAAATTGTAGCTTCTTGTTTTTGATGAATAGCCAGAATTACGTTTATAAATTTGGGTCCTAAATTCAAATGTTTACTTTGTTGCAGAATAAAATCATTTTACGTTATCAAATGCTTTTGAGGCGTCCAGAAATAGTAATGCTGCTTGTTCTGCACTACGGTCTTCATAATATTCTAATACATCTAATGTTATTCTGATATTATTTCTAAGGTGTCTGTGTGGGAGAAAACCGTTTTGATCTGTGGATATAAGTTTATTAAGTATTTTTTTCAGTCTTTCGGCCAGAATAGTCATAAAAATCTTGTAGTCAACATTGAGTAGGGAAATTGGTCAGTAGTTCTCGGGTCTGTCAAATCGCTTCCTGCTTTAGGAATAATAGATATCTTTGCTTCATGCCAAGATTGGGGACATTTCGCCCTGTCTAAGACTTCATTAAAGATTTTTAACATTTCTTTTCCTAATGTATCTTGTTGTGCTTTATAAATTTCAGCGGTAGGCCATCTGGGCCTGGGGCTTTGTCAATTTTGCTTGTTAATGGCCCCATATACCTCTTGGAGTGTTATGCTATGATTTAAAGATTCTTTGTCATCCTCTGAAATTTCTGTAAAATCTGGTTTTTAAATACCTTTGAATTTGATCTTCTGTTGCGTGGTTTACTTCTGTGTATAAGTCTTTATAATATTTTTTTATGATCTGCCTTTTTTCTTCCTCTTTAAAACATATCTCCCCGTGTTCGTTCCTTAGTTTAGTAACCCATCTCCTTTCATTTTGCTTCTTAAGTTTAGAAGGGGAACACTAAAAAAAGAAAGAGAAATAAAAGGCTTAAAAATAAAGAAGGAAGAATTCAAATTACAAGCATTTGCGGATGATTTACTTTTTATTCTAGAGGAACCACAAACCTTGGGACCTAAATTATTAGAAAAATTAGATGAATTTGGATTAGTGGTGGGTCTAAAGGTCAACAAGAACAAAACAAAAATGATCACTAAAAATATGACAAATAAACAAAAACAACTATTGGTGGCAACGATGGGCATTGAAACTGTTGAAAAAATAAAATACTTAGGAATCATTATATCAGCCAAACATAGTACACTTAAGAAAGATAATTATGACCCACTTATCAAACGAATAATTAACGATTTAAGAAGATGGAACAATCTAAACTTATCCTTTATGGGAAGAATAGCCACGATAAAAATGAACATTTTGCCTAAAATCCTATTTCTTTTCCAAAATGCCCCTATAAAACTAGAAAGAACTTTCTTCGATGAATTAAATAGATTGGTATCAAACTTCATTTGGCAAAAGAAAAACCGAGGGTAAAATTAAAATTACTACAAGATGCCACGGAGAGAGGTGGGTTTGGCCTCCCAGACTGGGAGCTGTATTATAGAGCTGCAACATTGACTTAGATAAAAGATTGGATCAACCATACAAATAAAAGAATATTAACATTAGAGGATACAACCTCCAGTCTGGGTGGCACACTTTCCTCGGACAAGACAGTATAAAGGGGCATAGTTATGTACAAAACCACAAAGTTAGACAGACACTTTTACACACATGGTTTAAAATTAAAAAACAAATGTACATCCAAACACCAATTTGGTTATCAACATTAGAAGCTTTGATGCACCCACACCTACTACGATACGGCAAAATTATTACATACGAGGAATTACTAGACGAAAAAGGGGAATAACAAACTAGACAGCAGCTGACTGATCAGGGAATAGAATTGGAATGGTGGGCCTATTTGCAACTCCAATCCAAATACTTAAAGGATAAGAAAGAATTGGGCATTAGTAAAAACAGGACTGAATTGGATGAAATTTTGTTAGGATCAGTTGAAAAGATGATCAAAAAAACCTACCAAGTGTTATTGGAAGCTAAATTAGAAGAAGAAAAAGTAAAAAAAATGAAATAAATGGATGAGAAATTTGGCTACAATATAAATTTGGATGATTGGCAGAAAATTTGGACTAGAAACAAAAAATAACTTTAGCAACACCTTTCAAGGAAAATTTATATAAACTATTTTATAGATGGCACATAACACCAGCAAGATTGGCTAAAATAAACAATAAATTTTCTCCCACTTGCTGGAAGTGCAATAAGGAAAGAGGAATGTACTATCACATGGTGGAGTTGCAATAAGGCCCAGGAATTTTGGAATAAAATATGTAAATGGTTATGAAAATTTGTGATGAGGAAATATACCTCAAACCAGAATTTTTCCTACTAGGAATTAATACCAAGACATACCCGAAAGAAACCTTTTATTTAATGATTCACATTATTACTGACATGAGGATGGTTTTGCACAAAGTGGAAAATACGAAACTCAACAGAAGCAGAACTAATAAGAAAGATTATTTAAAATGCAGAGATGGACAAATTAACAATGGAAATTAAAAAATAAAGAAGAAGCGGACTATTACAAAATATAGAACAATTTCTCTGGCTAGACAGAAGAAAGATCCAATAACTTTTGAATTGACTTAATAAATGATGGACAATGAGTGAAGTGAGCTCAGCAGTAGCCTGGTTCAAATCTAATGTATGTTTTGTTTTGTTTATGTTTTGTTTATGTTTATGTTTGTGTGTAATTATTTAATAAAAATTTTAAAAAAAGAAACCATAAGAATCTCCATTCTCGTCCTGACTTAACCTTACAGCATTAATAGGTCCTGTGAACTATGCTCTGAACTCAAAGACTACAAGAACAAGGAAATACTAACCTATACATTGACTACCACACAGAATGTATCAAAAGCAAGACCTTCAACTTACATCCAATAACCATCACCCCAACATCCAACATTAGGCATGCACACCCCTTACTTCCTCCAGATCCACTACTACATATCTAAAATGCAAACTACTCAATGCAAAAGCCTCACAAACAAAATGCATGAATTCCTCATCTTACTAAGCACAGCCACATTCAATATTATATTTGTCTGTGAGATGTGGTTGAATGCATCTTTTCAGAACTCCATTACCACAGTCAGAGAATATCACGTTTATCGGTCAGATCGCAAAATCTGTAGAGGAGGTGGAGTTGCTATCTTCTATAAAAATCCCTAAATCTGAAAGATTCAAATTACACAAGAGCTTGCTCTTCCAGAGACCATCATTTGTGAACTGTCCTTAAATACCACTATCGCTTCTTACTATGCTACAGAGCCCCTGATTATGACATAGTTCATGCAAACAAACTAACTTCACTGCTGATGTGGGCTGCCTCTTGTCCACCCCTCTTATTTTCCTTGGTGACCTCAATCTACCTCTTATAAACTGGACCCTAAATGAATGTACATCAGAACCCATACATGCAACCCTGTACAATGCTGTTACCACTGGGACTGGATCAATTAGTAACTAACAACACTAGACTCAACAACTGCCTCGACCTCATCTTCTGCAACAGCTCAAACTCAATTTATGGCCTACAAATACAAGAACCCTTTTCAAACAGTGACCACAGTATGATTGACTTTTGTCTCAATTTACACCTCACAGAAGATCATAATGATGGATCTCCAAAATACAATTTCAAAAAGCCAACTATGATCTCATAGATGCCCTATCATCTCTTGATTGGCACATTCTGTTCTCTAACTGTAATACTACAGAAGACCATTATAATGCATTCTTACTTGAACTTGAAAGAGTCATTAAACTATATGTACCATTAGTAACCCCTAAAAACAAATTACCCATAACAATAAGGCTTCAATTAAAAAAATCACTATGGTGTAAAACAAAACTAGCTATGTAGCAAACTTTAAAACTGATACAACACCTTATGCCAACAGATAAAGGCAGAATGCACAAATTATTACTGCAAGCAGGAGGAAAACGTCCTATGTACAAAATCTACCATGCCTTCTACAATTTTGTAAACTCCAAACTTAAAGACTCAAGAACCATCCCACCTCTAAAGGGACCAAATGGGAAAGACTGCACATGAAGCTGTTAAGGCCAACCTCTTCAACACATTCTTCAGTTCAGTCTTTGTAAAAGCAGCATTTCCTAGTCATACCACAACTAACTGCAATGATCTACTACATATTGACTTTACAGAAGATAATGTAGAAAAGGCACTCGAAACCTAAAACCATCCTATCTATTGGCCCGATGGATTATGTGCATACTTCTTAAAAAGCTCTTCTCTGCCATAGCAGAACCCTAAGCATTATATATGATATATCATTCAAAACCAGCTCCTTACTGAACCTATGGTCCTTAGCTACGGTCATCCTTATCTTCAAAAAAGGTGACCCTAGCCTGGTTGAAAACTACAGACCAATCTCACTGTGTTGTGTCATGTGCAAAGTCATGGAATCAATCATTAACCAATTCATCACCCTCCACTTAGAGTCAAACAACCTACTAAAAACAATTTGGTTTCAGGAAAAAAATGTCCTGCAACCTACAACTCCTACAATGCAAAAACATATGGACTACTCTACTCCAGGGTAAAGCAATAGATGCAATTTACATAGACTTCTGCAAAGCCTTTGATTCAGTGGTACATGACAAACTACTGTTAAAACTAAACTCTTATGGCATTTCGGATCCCTTCATAAGTGGATTACTGCATTCTGTCAAACAGGCAACAAGTAGTAAAAATAGGAGCGCTGTATTAAACCCTGCTCCAGTCAACAGTGGTCCTCAAGGCAGAGTTTTAGAACCACACTTTATACTCTATATAAATGACCTTTGCCATCACCTTATAGCAACTGCATCCTCTTCTATGATGATGTAAAACTATTCAGCACCACTGGACAATGCTACTGTTCTTCAAAGTGACCTTGATTATGTGCCTGAATGGTCAAACATTTGGCAACTTCAAATCTCAACCAACAAATGCTCTGTCCCACATTGGTAAAAAAAATCAGTTCACCAAAACAAGTAGTAGGAATATGACCTCGTTGATGATCCTCACTCTGTCAAGGACCTCGGAGTACTCATATCTAATGATCTAAGTGCTAGAGCTCTCTGTAACAGCATTGCCAAAAAGGCATTAAGAGTTGTAAATCTAATCTTACGAAGCTTCTCCTCTGGAAATATTGAATTGCTAACTAGGGCATTCAAAACCTTTGCTAGACCAATACTCGAATACAGCTCATCTGTCTGGAATCTGCACTGTATATCGGACATTAATACAACTGAGCGAGTCCAGAAGTATTTCACGAGAAGAGTACTACACTCCTCTGCTCGCAACAGAATACCCTATACCACCAGGCTTGAAATTTTGGGCTTGGACAATCTTGAACTACACCGCCTACAGTTGGACTTAAGTGTAGTACACAAAATTATCTGCTACAATGTCCTACCAGTCAATGACTACTTCAGCTTCAACACAACAATACAAGAGCACACAACAGATACAAAGTCAATGTTAAATGCTCCAAACTTGATTGCAGAAAGTACAGCAACTCAATGCCATGCACTACCTGACTCTGTTGTTACATCCTCAAACTCCACTCCTTTAACCTCATCCACTATTGACCTCACCCCATTCCTAAGAGGTCTGTAAGGGGCGTGCATAAGTGCACCATCGTGCCTCCTGTCCCTGTCCTATTGTCCCCATTTATTTGTACCTATTTCCTGTATTCTTACTCATGTTTATACCTATTATCTTGTAAGCGACTGACAAATCAAATCAAATAAAATCAAATAAAAATAAGTAGTCCCCTTTATCTTGAAGTGTCTAGACATTGGACAAAAGTGGGAGAGAATTTAGTATATGATCTTACCAGTTCAATACTATACAAAAGAGTTCTAGGTTACTGCAATGTTTCCATGTGCTCATGCAGTCATGTTTTTTGTAAATGTCAAGGAAACCAATGAGACAACAGTACAAAAGCCACGAAGAGTCAAATGGAAAACAATTGGTGGCTTTATGATTAGTCTAGACAGGAAACCATAGGTTTCTACTAGTGAGAAATGTGATGTAAGCTTCTCTAGAAAAAAATCCAGTGTGATAATTATTTGCTGCTACCTGTCAGAAGCAGCCTGGTAGCACCTTTTCAGACTAGCAAATGTGATTGAAAGGCATACGTTTTTGTATACCTTTTCCTCTGAGCAAGCATTCCCATCAACCAAGGGCTACCCAACCTTTGCTAAAAACTTCCAGGTAAGGAGCTCTCACAGCTTCAAAAGGCAGGCTGTCCTACTGCTTAATAGTTCTCATGGTCAAGAAAGGTCTTCTTATTCTGAATTTAGAGCTCCCTTGGTAATGCTTCCACCTTTCCTTTCCTACCCTTGAAAGCTCTGGTGGATAAATCCACACTTTTCACTATAACAATATTTGAAGTATTTAAAGATTACCATTATAACTTCCCGTAGCCTAAACATCCTCATTTCAGTTCACTGTTCTTCATAAGATTTAGCCTCTGAGCCGCTTAGCATCTTTGTGGTTCTTTTCTGTCTTCTTTTTCATTCCTCAGCGTGAACAACCTCTTTGTATTGTGGCAGCCAGAAACTACCAACTCTCCTATAACCATTCATTTCCTTGTCCACTTTATCCATTTCTTGTAATCTAATGGAAGTAATTGTTTCAAGCATGTTATAAATAAGCATTGTTGGTATATAGTTTCAGCTACACTTTAAATACAAATGGAAGCACTCTCAGAAAGGGCCAGGTAGTCTTGTCTTAGAACACAACTGGGGTCAATTTACTTTTTGGGAAAATCACAGAGAATAGTCTCTGATCTTTCCATTTTTAGCCCAATGCAGAGTTCTGTCTCAGAAAGAAGTATTTTCTGTGCAACAGGTACTGCTTCCCCGCCCCCCCCAGCTCTTAAAGCCTTTATTTGAAATAGGTGTCCTATTTGATGGACAGAGATGACATAGGAAGCTGCAGAAACAAGCAGTAAAAAAATGAAAACTTGAATGGAAAAAGACCAAATTTGATTTCTTTGATTGCATACATTAATTAACTTTTAGTATAAATATCCATAAATATTTTGCAAGATGTTCACTTGAGTTACACCATTTATGCGAAGTAGCCCTTGTTTGCTTTATTGAGAAATTTGGAAAAAGCAAGAGTATTATATTCACATCTTCTTTAACCATTAGAGATCATGACAACCTGAATTTCCAAGCTCAGGGAAGATACATGCTGTGGATTTTTTTTTTCTTTTCTTTTCTATCTTAATATTGTCACAGAGAGTTAGAGTTGACAAATATCTATGACATATAATAGTGATTTTAAAAGGTTAGACTAGGATTAAAAAAGAAAGAAATGCAAAAAGAGAATAAACATCCACTATGTTCTAATGACTTCCTCAAGGCAAATGCTCGTTAATAAAACTTCCTTTAAAATTTTTTGTTTCAGTCATGATGACATGTAGGGAAACATAAAATATGACTGGCAGAGGCAGCAGCTCATGCCCTTGAACAGTGTTTTCCAGCTAAAACACTCTCATTGTGCTCCAGTCAGTTTGCCCTACAGTCAGACAAGATGAATTATAGGAAAGCTGGTTCAACACCCCAAAGATCGTTACTTCCACAAATATTGATGGGGGGTGGGAAATTGCATTTATTTTTCAAGATTTTTGACAGTCTGCTGGTACTTCCTGTTGGTAAGGTTCTCTTCTTGAATCTGTAGTTTCAATATTATGCTTTCTAATAATTGTATCTGCCTGTTGCAGTAATCCAGAGGTTGAAACTCCACTTAAACTCCACCAAAAAATCATTACTATGCAAAGCGGCATCAAAAAGCTAGCCAAACAAATTTTACTGTGATAGATTCTTTGTGATAGAAAAGTGCATGGTAAAAAAGCTCCCATTAAAAATATACTAAAGCCACTGGATACATGGCATCGCCTGGCTAAAGCATATTTTTCTTACTTGTTTCCCCATTTTTTCTTCCTAGCATTTTCCACCAAATGCAGGATCAACCAAGTGCTGTTCTAAAGCTTGTAACAAGAGTTTTCTGACCTGCTTATCACCCAAGCCTGACATCATGGGCTGAGAGAGAATGTCTGGCCCAACATCATCCAACTGGCTTTCATGCCATTTCCTCCCATGGAAATATGAAACGATTGAATGAATTCCTATAGCCCAACATTATTTTGTCTCAGAACAATTGCTAAATGACTTTACCTTGAAGGCTACCACATTAAAACAGCTGATTTACTTATTTATTTTATTTTTTATTCCACATGTATTTCTTTACAAGTAATTCAAAGTGTCAAACATACCTAATACTCCTTCCTCCTCCTATTTTCTCCATAGTAAAAGCCTGTGAGGTGAGTTGGGCTAAGAGAGAGTGACTGGCCCAAAGTCACCCAGGTGGTTTTTATTTATTTATTTTTTTATTAATGGGACTTATATGTCGCCCCATCTCCAAGACTCAAGGCTTACAATAAAACAGACACAATAAATATTTAAAAAGAATTAAATTAATGGTCCCAATTAATACAAAACTAAAAGCAAGAAATCTAAAACACCCCACCCATAGGTCACAGCCCGCTTGGTCAAATAACCAGGTCTTCAAGTCATGGCGGAAGGTGCGGAGGTCAGGGGCCAAGCGGAGCCCCAGGGAAGTTGGTTCCAGAGTTCAGGGACCGCGACAGAGTAGGCACGTCGTCGGGGGACCGCCAGCCGGCATTGCCCGGCTGATGGGACCCCAAGGAGTCCCTGTCTGTGACTTCGCACAGGGCGGTTAGTATTCGATGTCGGCAGCAGTCTCTCCCTTAAATAATAAGGACCCATGTCATGTAGGACTTTGTATGTTAAAGTTAAAACCTTGAATTCACCCGAGGGCAACCGCAACCAATGCAGCGCAGGAGGGGCTAACATGGGAGAACCGAAACTCCCATCACCGCCCGCCACCGCATTTTGCACCAGCTGCAGTCTCCGGATGGTATGCAAGGGCAGTCCTAAATAGAGAGCGCTGCAATAGTCGAGTCGCGAGGTAACAAGGGCATGAGTGATCTACGCAGGGCATCCCGTCCAGGAACGGGCTAAGCTGGCGAACCAGCCGGACCTGGGCAAAGGCCCCTGGCGACGGCTCCCACCTGCTCCTCCAACTGGAGCCTGCATCCAGGAGGACCCCCAGGTTCTCGCCCTGTCCACAGGGGGCAACACCACTCCCCCTATGGTCAACGATGGACATTCTAAGCTGGAACGGGATGCCGTATGTACAACCACTCAGTCTTGGCCGGGTTGAGTCGAAGCATGTTGCCGCCCATCCAGATCCGCACGCATCCAGACACGAAGTCATCACGAGAGGGCATCACTGATCTGGTTTGGGGTGGAGATATACAGTTGAGTATCATCCGCATATTGATGATACCTCACCCCAAACCACGGATGATCTCACCCAGCTGTTTCATGTAGATGTTAAATAAGAGGGGAGAGGACCACCCCTGAGGGACCCCACAAGTGAGCACCCTTGGGGACACCTCTGCCCCCCTGCCAACACCGACATTGGCGCCTCCGAGGTAGGAGAGCCACCAAGAACAGTGCCCCCCACCCCCACCCCACAAGGCGCCGCAAAAGGATACCATGGTCGATGGTATCGAAAGCCGCTGAGAGGTCTAATAGGACCAGGACAGAGGAAAACCCTGTCCCGCGCCCTCCAGAGATCATCCAACAGTGCTACCAATGCCGCTCCGCTGAAACCAGGCCGGAAGCCCGATTGGTACGGATCGAGGTAGTCCGCTTCTCCAGGAAAAAAGCGAAATTCAACAACCTTCGCCAAAAAGCGAAGGTTGGAGACTGGACAAAGTTGTCTAACACAGTCGGGTCCAGGGCAGGCTTCTTCAGGAGGGCCTCACCACCGCCTCCTTCAAGGCGGAGGGAAAGACACCCTCTCTCAAAGAAGCGTTGACAACTGCCCGGATCCAGCCGCAGGTGACCTCCCTGGCGGCATAAGCCAACCAGGAGGGGCACGGGTCCAACAAACATGTGGTGGAACTCAGGCGCCGCATAATCCCCCCACTTCATCCTCGGAAACAGGATCGAACTCATCCCAACGTAATGGCCAGACTCCCCGTGATCCTGCTCCTCTAACCACTGCAAATCAGAGGACAACCTGCTCAACGAGCGATCTTATCCGACAGATATTGCCCAAATTCTCAGCCCTTTCCCCAACGGGTCCGCCCCTCCTCTGGACAAAGAAGGGAGCGTGGACCCGAACAGGGCGGCTGGGCGGTTATTGCGGACGCCATGAGAGCGGAGAGATAAGACATTCTCGCCGCCTCATCGCCTCCCAGGTAAGTCCTAATATGGGCTCTTAACTGGGCTCGACGCCTGGGAGCGGGTGCCCTCCACCTGCTCTCTAAGCCCCTTCGACGGCGTTTCATCTCCCGGAGCTCCTCTGAATACCAGGGAGCCATTCGGGATCCACGGCGTAAGGGGTCGTGATGGGGACAACCCTGTCGAGGGCTTCCGACGCAGCCTTGCCAGGCGGTCGCCAGATCTCGGCAGAGCCGTGAGTCAGGGAAGAGGGAAGAGGCCCCAGCTCCGTCGAACGCTCCGGTCCATAAGGCTGGGCGGCTCGTTGGTCTCATAGCGCTGGGGCAACCAGTGGGGGCGTGGCTCCTCATCCCAGCAGTGGGGGCTGGAAGACCCATTTTATGCCTAAAATGGGACTAGAACTCACAGTCTCCTGGTTTCTAGGCCATCATCTTAACTACTACACCAAACTAAGGCTTAGGCTACAGCATAATTTCATTTTTCAGAACTAACGAATCTCTTTCCATACCCACCAATTTTTATTTGGCTGTTGTGTAGAATGTGCTTTAAACATACCTATTTTAAGACACACCAAACAAGTATTGCACTGACACTGTAGATCCCAACTGATTTGGCAAGTCCAAAAGTTCAGTTCAACATTCATGAAAGAAACTGACTGTGTTTGCATTGCTATGTAGACATTAAAGATTCCCTGAAAGGCCTTGGGAGCATGTTATGTTTTACCATGGGATAAATGATTTTTCCTGATGTTTGTCAGTTGTCCCATCACAAACAGGTGGATTAAACAGATGAGTTGGAAATTTTCCCCCCAGAGGCAGTTTGCTTAGATGCAGTGAGAATTGGATCTAAATATTCCTGGAGAATACATTTGCACATCTAGAGAAAAATAAGCTGTACTCCTTGGTAGACTAATGGAAGTTAACTACAAGTGTTCTCTTTTTGGGTAGATTGTTCTCTTATTTGCAAGTGTTCTCTTATTTCCATGTTCTGCTTCTTCCTTTGAGGATGTCCTTTATTTGAAGAACTGTTTAATTCAACCTGATGTAGAGATAAACAGTGATAAGAATGCAATATGAGGAAACTTCAATTTGCCTTTTAATAACTTTTGCAGAACAGAATCAGCAAAAATACTGATTTCCCCTGGTTATAGTTGTTCCACACCATAGTGAGATATATAACATTTCAATTTCCATTATAATATTTAATTCTGAATTTAAATCTATGCATGTAAATTAAGGTAGAAATTTTCTATAACTGTACGGCTTTACTTTTTTTTTTTTGGATAATGGCTGAATAGCATTCCTGGTGTTTGTACAGGTAGTCCTTGACTTACGACAGTTTGTTTAGTGACCGTTCAAAGTTACAATGGCATTGAACAATGCCATTGTCATTGACTTATGACCATTTTTGATACTTACGACCGTTGTGGCATCTCCATGATCACTTGATCAAAATTCAGCCACTTGGTGATCCAGGGTTATGCGATCCCCTTTTGCGACATTCTGACAAGCAAAATCAATGGGGAAGCCAGATTCACTTGACAACCATGTTACCAATGTAACAATTGCAGTCATTCACTTAACAATGGTGGAAAGAAGGATGTAAAATGGAGGGAAATCACTCAACAAATGTCTCACTTAACAACAGAAATTTTGGGCTCAATTGTGATCATAAGTTGAGAACTACCTCTTTAAAATCTTCTTGAGTCAATGGATACAAATGCACTCCCTGGTCTGTATAGAACTGTTTGATTTAAAAATGAAGGAGACGGTTATCAGAACAGAGTGAAAGTTATGATCAGGACACACATAGGAAATCATGAACAGGTTGCTGCGGATAAGAGTAGATAAATACATGTGTACCTTTTAAAATATCTAGAAGAGATTCTCAAAAAACAAGATAATATACTATTAAAATATAATTTAAAAATGTCCCCAATATTCCACCTCAAGAAGAAGGGATGTCAAATATTTTACAAAGCTCGGAAGACAGGACAAGAAACAATGGAAGGAAACTAAACAAGGAGAGAAACAAATTACTGTAGAACTAAGGAGAAATTTCCTAACACTGAGAACAATTAAGCAATGGAATGGCTTGTTTTCACAGGTTGTAGGTTAGGGTGTCAAACTCATGGCCCGTGGGCGGATGCTGCCACATGCTGGCCCGCCCCCACCTGGTTTAGCGAAGAGGGGAAAGTCCCAACACGTCACATGACAATGCCGTGACGATGCAAGTTTGATCCCCTGTTGTAGATGCTCCATCATGAAGACTTTTAAGAAGAGACTGGACAGCCATTTGTCTGAGATGATACAGGATTTCCTGCTTGAGCAGGAATCTTGAAGGTCCCTTCCAACTCTGTTATTCTGTATCTATTGTATTAAAAGTTTGTGCCTTGTTAAAATATGCAGATACTGCAGGTGTGTTCAAGTTAGGCTGATCATATACAGTTAGATGATCTGATAATTAAAGAAAATATCAGTTGGTCTAATTTAGCCTTAACTAACTTACAGTGGATGTGACTGACCAAAGGTACACTACAAAGTATTGATAGAGAACATATTAATTCTTCAGCTGATTTTTATTTATTTGTTATTTACTTATTTATCAAATTTATATAGCTGGCTCATCTCACCAGAAGTGACTCTGAATGGCGCACAACCACCAAATAAAACAACAATCATTAAAACAATCATTATAAAAATATGGGCAACAATTATTAAAATTCAATGATTATTTTAACAAATAGAACATACAAACTACAAACAGGGAGAGTAAATATAGCAACCGCATTTTCTGACTAACTCATCATCCATTTGGGGGATGGAAATGTTCCAGGATTAGGGGGGGTTTCTTTTCTTGTTCCTATCAGAATTCTGGATTGGCCAATTTATGGCTACATTTGAATGAAATGCCAATCCTCTGGGAACATTTCTCTTTAATTTAAATGGTGGAGGAAATGCACAAACTATTAGGCTCTGACCTTTTGTGTCCTTTAGGACATTTGTCTGGTTGTTAGCAGTTGGTAAAACTTCAGCTTTGCTGTTTTTCCTGAAACAAAACAGATTTTTGAGCTAAAGTGTCAGGGTAATGTCAACAAAACATGCAAGGCTCAATTGCGTATAAATAGAGAACCAGAATGTCTAAGCAGCTTTGTAACACCTTCAGTTGATTTACTAGTAATTATTTGAAACAGCAGTAGCCATTAATACTGTTCTCCAGAAGGGATAGCCACTTCTATTTTTTTTTCTTACCCCAAGTCATTGAAAGAAAAATATATTATTTCTTTGCCTCCATATCAAGTATGCAAAACCATGGAGATATCACTATCTCTTGTTAAGGAAAATAAACTGTTGCTATCAGATAAGGTCAGAGAAATAAGAGGCTGTTATCATTATTGTTTATTTTCCAATCCTTGGGGTTCCCTGTGTGCCAATAAAAAATATGAAATAGATACAAAACCAAAAGCCCTTCTAATGGCAAATCAACTTAACTGGACTTAGAAGCAAAACATACCATTTGCATACTATATGGCCCTTTCAAGATTCAATGATTGATACTTCATGAAGTAGAATGGTGTTTCCTTAACTAATTGCCTCCAGTTATTTAAGGACTATAATTCCAGAATTCATAGCCAGGTTGATTATGTTGTCTGGAAATTCTCAATATTCCCAAGACACCCAAAGTAACCCAGCTGGGAATGGCTGATATAGCCTCTCTGAATTTTTAAAATATTTGAACACAATGCAATGATAGCATTACAATAGGAACAGGGAATGTAAGAGGTATGAACACAGGAAAGGTCAATGAAAGACAAAATGAAACAACTATAAAATTGACATCTTAGGCATCAGGAAATTGAGGTAGACTGGGTTTGGATACTTTCAGTCAGAAGATTACACTATTTATTACCCAAGATATGGGTGGGGAAAGAGAGAACCTGTGATGCTTTTATAATTAGGAACAGTATGGAAAGAAAAGTGCATGCTTACAATGGAATCAATGTCCAAATAATATCAATTTGACTTGGTGAAGAACACTTTAATATATCGCTCACTCAACCTTATGCTTCTGATGCAGAAAAGGAAGAAGGTTTACTACTTCTGTAATCAAATTCAAAATGAAATTGACAGAACATGCAAGTAAGATGTACTGTTTGTGATTAAAAACTAGAATAGTTGAAAACATGAAATAAAAAGGTACTTGATTGTACAGCTTAGGAAACTAAAATCAAGCAGGAGAGCAACTTATCAACTTCTACCATTCCAATTATTTCTTCATAGCTAACACTGTTTTCAGATAATCAAAAGGATGCCTCTGTACATGGTCATCATCAGATGGAATATGAAGAAATTAAATTGACTACATTATTGCCAAAAGAAAGTGTGGGAGCTCAATTATAGTATCAAAGACATGGCCAGATGCCAACTTTGGAACTGTTCATGAATTGCTTGTGTTCAAGTGCCAAATTAAGCTAAGGAAGAAGAAAAAACTAGTTAAATTCCCACAATATGATCTTGAATATATTCCACCATTTTCAAGGAGAACATTAGGAATCACTCTGAAGTCTTAAACATCACTGATAGAGAATCAAGGAATTATGAAATGAATTTTAAGAAGTCAGTAAGGATTAATGTGAAAAAAAAGTTTTCCAAAAACAAAAAAAAAGAAGAAAGCAAACTGGATGTCAGCACAAATCATGGAAATTGCCAAGAAGAAGAGAGAAGGCAAGGCAGAGCCAAGAAAGACAAAAATCTCAGAAATGAATTTAACAAAGAGTTCAGACAGCTGTTAGCAGAGACACCAGGCAGTATTACAACATCTGTAAAGACACTGAGGATGGAGACAGACATGGAAGAGTCTTTCAAAGGAGCTCTGAATTCCAACCTCAAATTGGTATGTTAAATCAGTGGTTCTTAACCTTTTGAAAGAATCACCCCCTTGAGCCATTGAGGAAGTTGTCATCACCCCCCTCCCCCAACATAACCCATTGACTGTAGCACCGCTCCGGAGCCGGCGCTAAAATGGGTGAAACTGCAGCCGGTGCCTCAAATGCCCCTGCCACCTCTTAGCGCCCCAAGGGGGCCAGCAGAGGGTGCTAGAGCAGGCAGCTCGAGGCACCGGGCGGCCCTGCAGTTTCACCCATTTTGGCGCTGGCTCCAGAGCGGTGCTACAGTCAATGGGTGAGCCTGCAGGGTCGGGCGCCTGACGCCCCCTGCTGCCTCTTAGCATCCCCAAGGGGGCCAGCAGAGGGGCGCTAAGAGGCGGCAGGGGGTGGCATGTTGAACGCAGCCGCGGCGGCACGCATACATGCCACTGCCTGCATTGGAGGCTCGGATCTGGAGCAGCTAGTCAATGGGTGAATCAGGCAGGGCAGTCACCGCCCCCCCCCCCCTGTCACCTCTTAGTGCCTCTCTGCTGGCCCCCTTGGGGACACTAAGAGGTGGCAGGGGGGCGTTCGAGGCGCCGGCCCTGCAGGCTCACCCTATTGACTGTTGTACCATATCTGAACTGGCTTCCAATGCAGCAGCATGTTGGGAAAAGCCGCCACCACTTTCCCAAAGTGCTGCCACTCTTGATTCTTCTGTCTGTCTGTTCCATCTGTCCATCCATCCAAAAGGTCTGTCTGTTTGCCTGCCTGCCTTCCAGCCTATCTATCTATCTACCTACCTGTCTGTCTTTTTGTCTACCTACCTACCTATCGACCAATATAGATCTCTCTCTCTCTCCCATATATCTCGCCCATCGCTCTATATCGCCCCCCCCTTCTGTTCCTTCGCCCCCACGTCGCCCCTTTTCATTCCATCACCCCCCTGAAAAACAAAATTGCAATATTGGGGGCAATATTGCCAGGTTAAGAACCACTGTGCTAAAGGACCCCAATGGACAGTTATTAATGAGATAGAAGGATGATGGAAGGAGTATACTGAAACATTATAAAGTAGAGAAGTCAACATCCAAAATACTTTAGAAAATATTTCTTACTTAAAAAACCTCTAATCAGGAGATGAAATAAGATCAGTACTCCATTCATTATCAAGTAGAAAGGCTACAGGAGCTAATGGAATACTTTTTGAAAATGGAAGGGAACAAAAGAACAATCAAAGTTCTAACCAAGCTATGCCATTAAATCTGAGGATGACACAGTGGCCAGCCTATTGGAAGATGCCAATCTACACTAATGTGCAAGATATATATATATATATATATATGTAGGTCTTGTGTATTCGGTCTTGTCCCTGTAAGATTG
>CM019149.1:244840737-244927115 GCA_009733165.1 Naja naja | reverse complement strand
CCAGCCCCACCACGCATTAAAACACAAATTGGCGGTTGTTTTTTCAGCTGGCAAGTAATGCTCGGTGGGGAGCAAAATAAAGCTACAGGAATCCACCAGTCTCTGTCCTGCATAGAGAGCAACAATCATCAGCAGAAACAGAACGGGTGTGTTGGCAATGGAGCCAGTGAAATTTGTGCTTGGAACCCTTTTTGCCAGCTCAATGGATTGCATTTTAATGTGGCAGTCTTCTCCGCCCCTGCTTTGAATCCACCCCTCCTTTGCGAATTCCCATGAACTAATTCCTATGAGCTCAGGCTGGGCTTCGAACTTAAACTTGGTCATTATGGGAGGAAAGCCATAAGGAGGTTCCAGCATTGTAGATGTGAGAAATTGATAAGGCATCCAGGTAGTAGCCATGAAGCCACTGGTGTCAATTCCACTGTGGAATGTGGTTACATTTTTATGTTACAGTATGTAGCTCAAAGAGCACCTGCAGAAACAGCCAGCGAATTTTAATTTCTCGCATAACAAAGAGAAATCATTTAATGATTGGATTTAAGCCAGAGGTGGTATTCAGCAGGTTCTGAACAGCTCTGGAGAACCGGTAGCGGAAGTTTTGAGTAGTTTGGAGAACTGGCAAATACCACCATCTATTCTCTGCCTCCCCAAGTCCCAGCTGATCGGCTGGGTCTTCTTCTGTTGCCCTGCACAGGAGAACAGAGCTGGAAAGCAGGTTAGTGGGGTGGGGCGGAATGGGGATTTTGCAGTATCCTTCCCTGCCACGCCCACCAAGCCACACAGAACCAGTAGTTAAAAATTTTGAATCCCACCACTGATTTAAGCATTTAATTTGATTGCTTTAAATCAGATTTAACATTTTCCCTGGGTCTGCCCACTTCTTTCATCACTAGTTGCTCACATTTTGGACTGCTTTCCCCATCATGCTAATCCTTAGGCAGGAAGGGCCAAACCACCCGCTTACTATAAACATGTCTCCAGGTTCAGCAGCTGCAATAAGACACATGTGGATCTGATTTGGTGGTTGTTAGGTACATTGTTTTAAATGAGAGTTGGAAAAACATGAGATAACATTTCATGTTGAACATTATCACAGAAACACACACATACAGAGAGAAGCACAATGTCTTAAAACTGTGAGTTGAGGTAGAACTATTTTAAAACAACCCCTATCATTTTGTGTGCTTATGTGTTTTCAAGACTTTGGCATTCCTTTACTTGTCATCACGACTTATATTGAGTGAAATGTCTCCAGAGCCCAATAGGGGCAGTGCAGACACAATGTGTGCAACTTATTTTGATGTTTGCAACCGATGCATCAGAGAATAGCAAAGACACTCTTTGTTTCTGACCTTTTCTCCACAGTGCAGTCTTGGGAGAGGTCAAGCTGACCAGAGCAGAGATGCTGAACAAGAACACAGAATTCTGGGGAAGTGAATGAATTTCAGATACGCTGACAATAATATCAGAATAGGCAGTTGGGAAAAGATGCACATTTCGAAAAATTGGCAAATGCTTTGTGGCATCAGATGCTTTAACATGCTTGAATATATCAAATGAAGTTGCTTTGGCAGTAATGGTAGCAATGCATGGACCTGCTAGATTATTTACGCAGCAAGTGTAATTATATCCTACCAGTCAGTGGTGGGATTCAATTTTTTTACTATCGGCTCTGTGGGCGTGGCTTGGTGGCATGGCTTGGTGGGCGTGGCAGAGGAAGGATACTGTAAAACCCCCATTCTCTCCCCACCCCACTAACCTGCTTTCCAGCTCCGTTCTCCTGTGCAGGCCAACAAAAGAAGACCCAGCCAATCAGCTGGGACTCTGGAGGCAGTGAATAGATGGGGGCGGGGCCAGTCAGAGGTGGTATTCCGAACTACTCAAAATTTCCGCTACTGGTTCTCCGAACTAGTCAACAATTCTTCAGAACTGGTCAGAACCTGCTGAATACCACTTCTGCTACCAGTTTTCTGGTAAGTATGAGCATGTGGCTGGTTTGTCAACTTTTATCACTTGAGGCAGGGGTGGGATTCTACCAGTTCTGTCCACCTCTGTAGAACTGGTATCTCTGAAGAGCAGCAGCAGACAGAGAGCATACATAGAACCGGTTCTATGTCTGCTGCTGTTTTGGCCCACCCACCTGCCCGGGCTCTTACCTGACCTTTATTTCCTGCTTTTTCAACCACAGCTGCTTTGCGCAACAGAGCTACAGTTGAAAAAGCAGGAAAAAGGTGCTTTTTCAACCGCTGCACACCGCGCGCAACGCTGCTCAGCTTTCCAGGCAGCTAGCTGATGATGATATGCACACGTGTGCAGCGCAAAACATAAAATCACCAAACTGGTAGTTACACCGGTCAGATCCCACCCCTGACTTGAGGTTCTCTATTTCTTTTATCCGTTGGCTGTGTGGTGGGACTGAGGAAGAAGGGAATTGTGGCCTTGAAACTATACTCTGAATTAATACAGATTAGCTTTCATAATTTCCCAAGCAAATATACCGAAAATAGCCTCACTCCTGGCCTGCCCAAAACACACTGAAGCTTTCATTTAGAGATGGGCAATTTATTTGTGTCCAGGAGATGCGTTTAATATATCCTGATGTGTAAGGAGGCAAGGCCTGAAATTAGCAAGGCTAAGATTCAAAGGTTTTGTTACAAGTTTACAGGTTTTTTTTATGGTGTTGAAGTCTCAGCATGAGCCACATTTGGCCTTGGGGTGAATGGGGTTTTAGAGGCTATGGTGGCAGTAACGCTAATGCATGGAGAGAAAAATTAATGAATCGGTCAATGAAAGAAAGAACGCAGCACACCATGGCACAAGCTCTAGTGGGTCATAAGGAAAGTAACCATTCCTCTCTAGAATTTCTCTGGAGGAGAATGGCTCATTGCAAAGCCAAGCCAAGTCAAACTGAAAGCAGGAAACTTGTCCTAATTCTAATTAATTTTGGACTGATGCATTTCTCAACATTTCCCCAAAGGTAGCCTTTGGGGGGAAGATTAGTACATTTTCTTTTTATGCTCCAAGTAGCACAGAACTAATTTCTATTCTGAAGCAGGGTTGAGGAACCTATGGATACCAGATGTTGCTCCAGGGTACGGGCCATAATAATAAGAAGTCCCCAATGCACACATCAGGGTCTGAAACACACACCCAGCCTAGTAGTAATTTTCTGAATGTTTACAAACAGCAATGCTTCCAAGTTTAGGATATACAGTAGGTAACAGTATGTTAGCATGACTGGTAGACACTGGATGAGAAGTTTTTCCATAGAATAACGTGAGTATGTTTGAGGTAAAGCTGGGCTTACATTGTGCTTGTGGCATAATGGACAAAACATGCCAAAATTGACCAGTGCTCTCCATGCTGTTAGGAGATAATGTGCACATGTAGTGGTATGAGTTAGATTGATAATTGACATCTTCTGTCATGATACATAGTGGAGGTCTATATCTATGGAGCCATCTAGTAGTAAGCATGGTATATGGAAAGTTATGCTTGGAATGTAGGAAAAGTAAACCATGAATTATGAAATAAAAGAAATCTCAATCTCTCTCTCTCCCTCACTCTCTCTCTCCCTCCCTCTCTCATAATTATATAGAGAGGAGGTATAATTATGAATGAAAGAACTAAGAGGTTATAGGTGCAAAAGAAGGCTATCAGCAGGGGTGGGATTCTACCAGTTCGCACCTATTCGCTAGAACCAGTTGTTAACATTCTAAGAAGTTGGGAGAACTGGTTGTTAGAAGAAATTACTGGCCTAATCCTGTAAGGAAGGCAGGAAGGAAACATTCTGGTGTTGCTTACAGAAACTGCCTCTCCGTTAACCCTTATTACATTCTTGGCAGGACTAGACTTCATGTCTCTGGAACATCTCTGGAGGTTTTTTTTCCTCCTTTGCTGGTACTTTGCTTGTGTGGAGTGACCATTCAAAGTTACAATGGCACTGAAAAAAGTGACTTATGACCATTTTTCACACTTACGACTGTTGCAGCATCCCCACAGTCACGAGAGGCCAGGCGAGGAGATGCGTGCCTCGATGTGAGTGATATTGAGTTGGCCACACCCAGCCAATAGCATGACCACCAAGCCATGTTCACCCAGTGACATGACCACCAAGCCACACCCACCACCTAAGCCTCGCCCACAGAACCGGTTGTTAGAAATTTGAATCCCACCCCTGGCTATCAGGTGAGGTAGACAGCAGAGTGGGGGCGGGGGATAATGTGTCCCACAACCACTCCTTCCTATCTATAATATACCAGTAGGCCTATTTCTGAACACAGGACTCTTGAAAACTTTTTAAGCCCATGTTCAAAGATAGCTTGGCTGTCAAGTTACAGGCATTAAGGTAGGATGGAGGTGGAGAAACAGGATGAGGTTGTCATGGGCATTACTACTTTGTTTCTGTGAAGCTGACTTATCCATTGTTCCTTGCTGCAAAGTTTCCATAGACTCCAAAAGAACTTAGGAACAAATGAATAACTTGTTCCTCGTTGTTTTGATTATTGCAGTTTCAGAGCAATTCCATGGAACTCTAAAAAAGGGTTCATGTTAGTGTAGAGGAGATAGTGTGAAAAATGGATGAATGGAGCATCATGCTTTCCCAGTTCCCAAGAAATTGGAAGTGAAGGAACAGCATGGGGCTAATTAGGAGGAAGAATGAATCCTAAAGGAACAGGCTGGTGTTGGTAGGCCAGTCTGTACTGGAACCAACTACCGTGTTTCCCTGAAAATAAGACACTGTCTTATATTTTTTGGCTCCCAAAACACACTAGGTCTTATTTTTGGGGTAGGTCTTTATATATATATATATATATATATATATATATATATATATATATATATATATATTTGTTTTCGTAGATTTTCACGGGTAAAGGTATGTAGGTCTTGGTGTATTCGGGTCTTGTCCCATGTAAGATTGAGAATACCTTGGCAACGTTTCGACGAAATCTCATCCGTCATCTTCAGGCTGGTGTCTTCAGCTTTGTTCTCTAGGTCTTATTTTCGGGGTAGGTCTTATTTTCAGGGTAGGTCTTATTTTCGGGGTAGGTCTTATTTTCGGGGAAACACGGTAGCTATTTCTGGCTTTCCTAAATGGAAGGGCAAGACCAGGGGAATGACCAATGAGGTCTTACCGAGTCCACAGTCTGATCTGAACACCAGCTCAGACTTCTTGTCAAACTACTACAGTCAAACCGCAAATGGATTTTTTGAAGCTGGCTTAAGAAGATTTGGGAGGACATGAGAGAGCAGCTGAGGCTGAAGGGCAGAATTGCCCTAAATTAAATTGGACCTGCAGAAAGGTTTACTTGTGAACTAGTAGCTTTCATCACATTTCCAGATTAATAAAAGTTCACATTAAAGTACCTCCCCCTCCCCCTTTGCTCCTCCTCCTCTTCCTCCTAAAACTACAGGTTTCATTGGGAAAATATCCCCTAAAGGGGTAAAGAAATACCAAAAACTGTTGGAAGCACCAACTATGGGCCTTGCTTATGGAATGCAATACTGGGCATTTTTTTTTTGCATTTTTTTAGCTATCAGGACAGTGTTACTGGCAGAGCATGAGTTATTGATGTTTGATCCATCAATTTTAAACCCACTCTTGACTTCTTCCAACTCAACTTCCTATAATATATACATATTGAATAAATAAGGGAAGAACATGTGCCTTGTTGCATTCCTTTGCCAACTTGGCACCAGTTTGTTTCACCATGTTCTGCCCATACTGTGGCTTCCTGGCCTGTATAAATTTTTTACGAAGACAATGAGATGTTCCGGGATTCCCATTTTTTTTGAGCATTTTCCAGAACTTGATGTGATCAATTTAATCAAAGATTTTTCATAATTGATGAACTACACTCTGATTTCATTTTGGTATTCTTCGGCTTTCTCAATTATCCAATGTGCATCTGCAATAATATCTCATGTTTCTTGGTCTTTTCTAAAGCCAGTTTGGACATCTGGCATATCTTTTCCCATTTGGACTCTGGTCTGTATTGGATGATCCTAAGCATTATTTTGTAAGCATATGAAATTAAGAATTATATATATATAATTATATATATATATATCTTGCACATTGGAATGTAGATTGACATCTTCCAATAGGCTGGCCACTGTGTCATCCTCCAGATTTAATGGCATAGCTTGGTTAGAACTTTGATTGTTCTTTTGTTTCCCTTCCATATTTCAAAAAGTATTCCATTAGCTCCTGTAGCCTTTCTACTTGATAATGAATGGAGTACTGATCTTATTTCATCTCCTGGTATTAGAGGTTTTTGTAAGTAAGAAATATTTTCTAAAGTATTTTGGATGTTGACTTCTCTACTTTATAATGTTTCAGTATACTCCTTCCATCATCCTTCTATCTCATTTTAATTGGTTAATAACTGTCCATTGGGGTCCTTTAGCACAGTGGTTCTTAACCTGGGCAATATTGCCCCCCAATATTGCAATTTTGTTTTTCAGGGGTGATGGAATGAAAAGGGCGCGTGGGGCGAAGGAACAGAAGGGGGCGATATGGGGCGATGGGCGAGATATATTGGGAGAGAGAGAGAGATCTATATTGGTCGATAGGTAGGTAGGTAGACAAAAAGACAGACAGGTAGGTAGATAGATAGGCTGGAAGGCAGGCAGGCAAACAGACAGACCTTTTGGATGGATGGACAGATGGAACAGACAGACAGAAAGAATGCAAGAGTGGCAGCACTTTGGGAAAGCGGTGGCGGCAGCTTTTCCCAACATGCTGCTGCATTCGAGGCGCCAGTTCAGATATGGTACAACAGTCAATAGGGTGAGCCTGCAGGGCGGCCTCAGCCCCCTGCCGCTCTTAGTGTCCCCAAGGGGCCAGCAGAGAGGCACTAAGAGGTGACAGGGGGCGTTCCGGTGCGCTGGCCCTGCAGATTCACCCATTGACTAGCACTGCTCCAGATCCGGCGCCTCCAATGCGGAAGCAGTGGCATGTTACGTGCCGCCGCGGCTGCGTTCAACATGCCACCCCTGCCGCCTCTTAGCGCCCCTCTGCTGGCCCCTTGGGGATGCTAAGAGGCAGCAGGGGGGCATTCGAGGCGCCGGCCCTGCAGGCTCACCCATTGACTGTAGCACGCTCTGGAGCCGGCGCCAAAATGGGTGAAACTGCAGCCGGCCGGTGCCTCGAGCCCCCTGCGCCTCTTAGCACCTCTGCTGGCCCCTTGGGGCGCTAAGAGGTGGCAGGGGGGCATTTGAGGCACCGGCCGGCCCTGCAGTTTCACCCATTTTAGCGCCGGCTCCGGAGCGGTGCTACAGTCAATGGGTTATGTTGGGGAGGGTGATGACAACTTCCTCAATGGCTCAAGGGGTGATTCTTTCAAAAAGGTTAAGAACCACTGATTTAACATACCAATTTGAGGTTGGAATTCAGAGCTTCTTTGAAAGACTCTTCCATGTCTGTCTCCATCCTCAGTGTCTTTACAGATGTTGTAATACTGCCTGGTGTCTCTGCTAACAGCTGTCTGAACTCTTTGTTAAATTCATTTCTGAGATTTTTGTCTTTCTTGGCTCTGCCTTGCCTTCTCTCTTCTTCTTGGCAATTTCCATGATTTGTGCTGACATCCAGTTTGCTTTCTTTTTTTTTGTTTTTGGAAAACTTTTTTTCACATTTATCCTTACTGACTTCTTAAAATTCATTTCATAATTCCTTGATTCTCTATCAGTGATGTTTAAGACTTCAGAGTGATTCCTAATGTTCTCCTTGAAAATGGTGGAATATATTCAAGATCATATTGTGGGAATTTAACTAGTTTTTCTTCTTCCTTAGCTTAATTTGGCACTTGAACACAAGCAATTCATGAACAGTTCCAAAGTTGGCATCTGGCTATGTCTTTGATACTATAATTGAGCTCCCACACTTTCTTTTGGCAATAATGTAGTCAATTTAATTTCTTCATATTCCATCTGATGATGACCATGTACAGAGGCATCCTTTTGATTATCTGAAAACAGTGTTAGCTATGAAGAAATAATTGGAATGGTAGAAGTTGATAAGTTGCTCTCCTGCTTGATTTTAGTTTCCTAAGCTGTACAATCAAGTACCTTTTTATTTCATGTTTTCAACTATTCTAGTTTTTAATCACAAACAGTACATCTTACTTGCATGTTCTGTCAATTTCATTTTGAATTTGATTACAGAAGTAGTAAACCTTCTTCCTTTTCTGCATCAGAAGCATAAGGTTGAGTGAGCGATATATTAAAGTGTTCTTCACCAAGTCAAATTGATATTATTTGGACATTGATTCCATTGTAAGCATGCACTTTTCTTTCCATACTGTTCCTAATTATAAAAGCATCACAGGTTCTCTCTTTCCCCCCGCCCATATCTTGGGTAATAAATAGTGTAATCTTCTGACTGAAAGTATCCAAACCCAGTCTACCTCAATTTCCTGATGCCTAAGATGTCAATTTATAGTTGTTTCATTTTGTCTTTCATTGACCTTTCCTGTGTTCATACCTCTTACATTCCCTGTTCCTATTGTAATGCTATCATTGCATTGTGTTCAAATATTTTTAAAAATTCAGAGAGGCTATATCAGCCATTCCCAGCTGGGTTACTTTGGGTGTCTTGGGAATATTGAGAATTTCCAGACAACATAATCAACCTGGCTATGAATTCTGGAATTATAGTCCTTAAATAACTGGAGGCAATTAGTTGAGGAAACACCATTCTACTTCATGAAGTATCAATCATTGAATCTTGAAAGGGCCATATAGTATGCAAATGGTATGTTTTGCTTCTAAGTCCAGTTAAGTTGATTTGCCATTAGAAGGGCTTTTGGTTTTGTATCTGTTTCATATTTTTTATTGGCACACAGGGAACCCCAAGGATTGGAAAATAAACAATAATGATAACAGCCTCTTATTTCTCTGACCTTATCTGATAGCAACAGTTTATTTTCCTTAACAAGAGATAGTGATATCTCCATGGTTTTGCATACTTGATATGGAGGCAAAGAAATAATATATTTTTCTTTCAATGACTTGGGGTAAAAAAAAATAGAAGTGGCTATCCCTTCTGGAGAACAGTATTAATGGCTACTGCTGTTTCAAATAATTACTAGTAAATCAACTGAAGGTGTTACAAAGCTGCTTAGACATTCTGGTTCTCTATTTATACGCAATTGAGCCTTGCATGTTTTGTTGACATTACCCTGACACTTTAGCTCAAAAATCTGTTTTGTTTCAGGAAAAACAGCAAAGCTGAAGCTTTGCCAACTGCTAACAACCAGACAAATGTCCTAAAGGACACAAAAGGTCAGAGCCTAATAGTTTGTGCATTTCCTCCACCATTTAAATTAAAGAGAAATGTTCCCAGAGGATTGGCATTTCATTCAAATGTAGCCATAAATTGGCCAATCCAGAATTCTGATAGGAACAAGAAAAGAAACCCCACCCTAATCCTGGAACATTTCCATCCCCCAAATGGATGATGAGTTAGTCAGAAAATGCGGTTGCTATATTTACACTCTCTGTTTGTAGTTTGTATGTTCTATTTGTTAAAATAATCATTGAATTTTAATAATTGTTGCCCATATTTTTATAATGATTGTTTTAATGATTGTTGTTTTATTTGGTGGTTGTACGCCATTCAGAGTCACTTCTGGTGAGATGAGCCAGCTATATAAATTTGATAAATAAGTAAATAACAAATAAATAAAAATCAGCTGAAGAATTAATATGTTCTCTATCAATACTTTGTAGTGTACCTTTGGTCAGTCACATCCACTGTAAGTTAGTTAAGGCTAAATTAGACCAACTGATATTTTCTTTAATTATCAGATCATCTAACTGTATATGATCAGCCTAACTTGAACACACCTGCAGTATCTGCATATTTTAACAAGGCACAAACTTTTAATACAATAGATACAGAATAACAGAGTTGGAAGGGACCTTCAAGATTCCTGCTCAAGCAGGAAATCCTGTATCATCTCAGACAAATGGCTGTCCAGTCTCTTCTTAAAAGTCTTCATGATGGAGCATCTACAACAGGGGGATCAAACTTGCATCGTCACGGCATTGTCACGTGACGTATTGGGACTTTCCCCCTCTTCGCTAAACCAGCTGGGGGCGGGGCCAGCATGTGACGCATCCGGCCCACGGGCCATGAGTTTGACACCCCTAACCTACAACCTGTGAAAACAAGCCATTCCATTGCTTAATTGTTCTCAGTGTTAGGAAATTTCTCCTTAGTTCTACAGTAATTTGTTTCTCTCCTTGTTTAGTTTCCTTCCATTGTTTCTTGTCCTGTCTTCCGGAGCTTTGTAAAATATTTGACATCCCTTCTTCTTGAGGTGGAATATTGGGGACATTTTTAAATTATATTTTAATAGTATATTATCTTGTTTTTTGAGAATCTCTTCTAGATATTTTAAAAGGTACACATGTATTTATCTACTCTTATCCGCAGCAACCTGTTCATGATTTCCTATGTGTGTCCTGATCATAACTTTCACTCTGTTCTGATAACCGTCTCCTTCATTTTTAAATCAAACAGTTCTATACAGACCGGGGAGTGCATTTGTATCCATTGACTCAAGAAGACTTTAAAGAGGTAGTCCTCAACTTATGATCACAATTGAGCCCAAAATTTCTGTTGTTAAGTGAGACATTTGTTGAGTGATTTCCCTCCATTTTACATCCTTCTTTCCACCGTTGTCAAGTGAATGACTGCAATTGTTACATTGGTAACATGGTTGTCAAGTGAATCTGGCTTCCCCATTGATTTTGCTTGTCAGAATGTCGCAAAAGGGGATCGCATAACCCTGGGACACCAAGTGGCTGAATTTTGATCAAGTGATCATGGAGATGCCACAACGGTTGTAAGTATCAAAAATGGTCATAAGTCACATTGTTCAATGCCGTTGTAACTTTGAACGGTCACTAAACAAACTGTCGTAAGTCAAGGACTACCTGTACAAACACCAGGAATGCTATTCAGCCATTATCCAAAAAAAAAAGTAAAGCCGTACAGTTATAGAAAATTTCTATCTTAATTTACATGCATAGATTTAAATTCAGAATTAAATATTATAATGGAAATTGAAATGTTATATATCTCACTATGGTGTGGAACAACTATAACCAGGGGAAATCAGTATTTTTGCTGATTCTGTTCTGCAAAAGTTATTAAAAGGCAAATTGAAGTTTCCCCATATTGCATTCTTATCACTGTTTATCTCTACATCAGGTTGAATTAAACAGTTCTTCAAATAAAGGACATCCTCAAAGGAAGAAGCAGAACATGGAAATAAGAGAACACTTGCAAATAAGAGAACAATCTACCCAAAAAGAGAACACTTGTAGTTAACTTCCCGTGAGTCTACCAAGGAGTACAGCTTATTTTTCTCTAGATGTGCAAATGTATTCTACAGGAATATTTAGATCCAATTCTCACTGCATCTAAGCAAACTGCCTCTGTGGGGAAAATTTCCAACTCATCTGTTTAATCCACCTGTTTGTGATGGGACAACTGACAAACATCAGGAAAAATCATTTATCCCATGGTAAAACATAACATGCTCCCAAGGCCTTTCAGGGAATCTTTAATGTCTACATAGCAATGCAAACACAGTCAGTTTCTTTCATGAATGTTGAACTGAACTTTTGGACTTGCCAAATCAGTTGGGATCTACAGTGTCAGTGCAATACTTGTTTGGTGTGTCTTAAAATAGGTATGTTTAAACACATTCTACACAACAGCCAAATAAAAATTGGTGGGTATGGAAAGAGATTCGTTAGTTCTGAAAAAAATGAAATTATGCTGTAGCCTAAGCCTTAGTTTGGTGTAGTAGTTAAGATGATGGCCTAGAAACCAGGAGACTGTGAGTTCTAGTCCCATTTTAGGCATAAAAACCACCTGGGTGACTTTGGGCCAGTCACTCTCTCTTAGCCCAACTCACCTCACAGGCTTTTACTATGGAGAAAATAGGAGGAGGAAGGAGTATTAGGTATGTTTGACACTTTGAATTACTTGTAAAGAAATAAATGTGGAATAAAAAATAAAATAAATAAGTAAATCAGCTGTTTTAATGTGGTAGCCTTCAAGGTAAAGTCATTTAGCAATTGTTCTGAGACAAAATAATGTTGGGCTATAGGAATTCATTCAATCGTTTCATATTTCCATGGGAGGAAATGGCATGAAAGCCAGTTGGATGATGTTGGGCCAGACATTCTCTCTCAGCCCATGATGTCAGGCTTGGGTGATAAGCAGATCAGAAAACTCTTGTTACAAGCTTTAGAACAGCACTTGGTTGATCCTGCATTTGGTGGAAAATGCTAGGAAGAAAAAAAATGTGGGGAAACAAGTAAGAAAAATATGCTTTAGCCAGGCAGTGCCATGTATCCAGTGGCTTTAGTATATTTTTAATGAGAGCTTTTTTACCATGCACTTTTCTATCACAAAGAATCTATCACAGTAAAATTTGTTTGGCTAGCTTTTTGATGCCACTTTGGATAGTAATGATTTTTTGGTGGAGTTTAAGTGGAGTTTCAACCTCTGGATTACTGCAACAGGCAGATACAATTATTAGAAAGCATAATATTGAAACTACAGATTCAAGAAGAGAACCTTACCAACAGGAAGTACCAGCAGACTGTCAAAAATCTTGAAAAATAAATGCAATTTCCACCCCCATCAATATTTGTGGAAGTAACGATCTTTGGGTGTTGAACCAGCTTTCCTATAATTCATCTTGTCTGACTGTAGGGCAAACTGACTGGAGCACAATGAGAGTGTTTTAGCTGGAAAACACTGTTCGAGGGCATGAGCTGCTGCCTCTGCCAGTCATATTTTATGTTTCCCTACATGTCATCATGACTGAAACAAAAATTTTAAAGGAAGTTTTATTAACGAGCATTTGCCTTGAGGAAGTCATTAGAACATAGTGGATGTTTATTCTCTTTTGCATTTCTTTCTTTTTTAATCCTAGTCTAACCTTTTAAAATCACTATTATATGTCACAGATATTTGTCAACTCTAACTCTCTGTGACAATATTAAGATAGAAAAGAAAAGAAAAGAAAAATCCACAGCATGTATCTTCCCTGAGCTTGGAAATTCAGGTTGTCATGATCTCTAATGGTTAAAGAAGATGTGAATATAACATTCTTGCTTTTTCCAAATTTCTCAATAAAGCAAACAAGGGCTACTTCGCATAAATGGTGTAACTCAAGTGAACATCTTGCAAAATATTTATGGATATTTATACTAAAAGTTAATTAATGTATGCAATCAAAGAAATCAAATTTGGTCTTTTTCCATTCAAGTTTTCATTTTTTTACTGCTTGTTTCTGCAGCTTCCTATGTCATCTCTGTCCATCAAATAGGACACCTATTTCAAATAAAGGCTTTAAGAGCTGGGGGCAGGAAAGCAGTACCTGTTGCACAGAAAATACTTCTTTCTGAGACAGAACTCTGGCGCATTGGGCTAAAAATGGAAAAGATCAGAGACTATTCTCTGTGATTTTCCCAAAAAGTAACTTGACCCCAGTTGTGTTCTAAGACAAGACTACCTGTCCCTTTCTGAGAGTGCTTCCATTTCTATTTAAAGTGTAGCTGAAACTATATACCAACAATGCTTATTTATAACATGCTTGAAACAATTACTTCCATTAGATTACAAGAAATGGATAAAGTGGACAAGGAAATGAATGGTTATAGGAGAGTTGGTAGTTTCTGGCTGCCACAATACAAAGAGGTTGTTCACGCTGAGGAATGAAAAAGAAGACAGAAAAGAACCACAAAGATGCTAAGCGGCTCAGAGGCTAATTCTTATGAAGAACAGTGAACTGAAATGAGGATGTTTAGGCTACGGGAAGTTATAATGGTAATCTTTAAATACTTCAAATATTGTTATAGTGAAAAGTGTGGATTTATCCACCAGAGCTTTCAAGGGTAGGAAAGGAAAGGTGGAAGCATTACCAAGGGAGCTCTAAATTCAGAATAAGAAGACCTTTCTTGACCATGAGAACTATTAAGCAGTAGGACAGCCTGCCTTTTGAAGCTGTGAGAGCTCCTTACCTGGAAGTTTTTAGCAAAGGTTGGGTAGCCCTTGGTTGATGGGAATGCTTGCTCAGAGGAAAAGGTATACAAAAACGTATGCCTTTCAATCACATTTGCTAGTCTGAAAAGGTGCTACCAGGCTGCTTCTGACAGGTAGCAGCAAATAATTATCACACTGGATTTTTTCTAGAGAAGCTCACATCACATTCTCACTAGTAGAAACCTATGGTTTCCTGTCTAGACTAATCATAAAGCCACCAATTGTTTTCCATTTGACTCTTCGTGGCTTTTGTACTGTTGTCTCATTGGTTTCCTTGACATTTACAAAAAACATGACTGCATGAGCACATGGAAACATTGCAGTAACCTAGAACTCTTTTGTATAGTATTGAACTGGTAAGATCATATACTAACTCTCCCACTTTTGTCCAATGTCTAGACACTTCAAGATAAAGGGGACTACTTATTTTTATTTTATTTGATTTGATTTGATTTGTCAGTCGCTTACAAGATAATAGGTATAAACATGAGTAAGAATACAGGAAATAGGTACAAATAAATGGGGACAATAGGACAGGGACAGGAGGCACGATGGTGCACTTATGCACGTCCCTTACAGACCTCTTAGGAATGGGGTGAGGTCAATAGTGGATGAGGTTAAAGGAGTGGGGTTTGAGGATGTAACAACAGAGTCAGGTAGTGCAATCCAGGCATTGACCACTCTGTTGCTGAAGTTGTACTTTCTGCAATCAAGTCTGGAGCATTTAACATTGAGTTTGTATCTGTTGTGTGCTCTTGTATTGTTGCGGCTGAAGCTGAAGTAGTCATTGAGTGGTAGGACATTGTAGCAGATAATTCTGTGTACTACGCTTAAGTCCAACTGTAGGCGGTGTAGTTCAAGATTGTCCAAGCCCAAAATTTCAAGCCTGGTGGTATAGGGTATACTGTTGCGAGCAGAGGAGTGTAGTACTCTTCTCGTGAAATACTTCTGGACTCGCTCAATTGTATTAATGTCCGATATACAGTGCAGATTCCAGACAGATGAGCTGTATTCGAGTATTGGTCTAGCAAAGGCTTTGAATGCCCTAGTTAGCAATTCAATATTTCCAGAGGAGAAGCTTCGTAAGATTAGATTTACAACTCTTAATGCCTTTTTGGCAATGCTGTTACAGAGAGCTCTAGCACTTAGATCATTAGATACGAGTACTCCGAGGTCCTTGACAGAGTGAAGATCATCAACGAGGTCATATCAGCCTAGCTTGTATTTGGTGAACTGATTTTTTTTTACCAATGTGTAGGACAGAGCATTTGTTGGTTGAGATTTGAAGTTGCCAAATGTTTGACCATTCAGGCACATAATCAAGGTCACTTTGAAGAACAGTAGCATTGTCAGTGGTGCTGAATAGTTTTACATCATCCGCGAAGAGGATGCAGTTGCTTATAAGGTGATCGCAAAGGTCATTTATATAGAGTATAAAGAGTGTGGGTTCTAAAACTCTGCCTTGGAGGACCACTGTTGACTGGAGCAGGGTTTAATACAGCGCTCCCTATTTTTACTACTTGTTGCCTGTTTGACAGGAATGCAGTAATCCACTTATGAAGGGATCGGAAATGCTGTAAGAGTTTAGTTTTAACAGTAATTTGTCATGTACCACTGAATCAAAGGCTTTGCAGAAGTCTATGTAAATTTCGTCTATTGCTTTACCCTGGTCGAGTAGAGTAGTCCATATGTTTTTGCGGTGTAGGTTGTAGGTTGCAGGACAATTTTTTCCTGAAACCAAATGGTTTTTGGGAGAGTAGGTTGTTTGACTCTAAGTGGAGGGTGATGAATTGGTTAATGATTGATTCCATGACTTTACTTCCCATTTATCTGAAATGTACCTTTACAAGAGGAGAAATTGGTAGCCACAATCAAAGCTGTTGCTTTGTTCATTAGTTCTGCTATCAATACACCTCCTTAAACTGTTGCATTTATTTAATTATTTAAAATATATATATATATATATATATATATATATATATATTATTTGTTTTCATATATATATATATATATATATATATATATATATATATATATATATATTTGTTTTCGTAGATTTTCACGGGTAAAGGTATGTAGGTCTTGGTGTATTCGGGTCTTGTCCGTGTAAGGTTGAGAATACCTTGGCAACGTTTCGACGAAATCTCATCCGTCATCTTCAGGCTGGTGTCTTCAGCTTCGTTCTCCTGGGAGAAGTGTGTGATCGTGGCTGTTTTTCCCTTTTAAACTCTAGAGTTGGATGTGTTGTTACTTTTGATTGGTTTGTGGAGTTGATGTATGCAGATTGGATGGCTTTTTCCTGAGACCCTGTGTGGCTGAGGTGCTGGAGGTGTGTCTCTCAGCCTTTGTGTTGTAACACCTGGGTAATGGGCTGTGTGATGACCTTCTGAGTTCTATTGTTGTGATGTCCTGGGTGTGGTGCTGTAATCTCCTGGGTCGTTGTCTGTGCTGCAACCTCCTGATGTTTTGTGTTGTGATCTCCTGAGTTCTGTGATGTAGTATCCTGGGTGGAAGGCTGTGATGTGGCATTCTGGGCCTTGGTTTGGCTCCGAGTTTGAGGTCTGGCTATGTGTTTATAGCGCTGTGTCAGTTTGCTTAGTTTGGGGTTGGAGGGGGGTGTAGCAGCTGGTGTTGCAGCCATGGTCTGGTTTCTGGATGGTGGTTGCCTTTCATCTGTGGCGTGGGCTTGGGTTTGAGTCTGGTGAAGGAGATTGGTGGTGGCATCATGTGTTATTTTGGGTCCGGTGTTGGTTTTTGTGGCTGGGACTCGTTTGTTGATTAGGGCTAGTTTCCAGATGTCTGGTAGGCGGAAGTATCATCCCGTTTATTCATGTTATGGGGTGTTTCTCTATTTCGATGGCTTCCTAATTATTCTCTTGTTGAAGTGTTCAGTATTGGAGATAAGTTTGGATCCCTCAAAATCAATTTCATGTCCTGTGGCTTTAAGGTGCTGGAAAAGGGAGGAAGTTTTTTCTTCTTTTCTGACTGCGTTCTTGTGTTCTGCGATGCGTGCATTTATTCTCCTGTTGGTTTGTCCAATGTATGTGGCTGGGCAAATTTTGCATGGTATTTTATAAACTCCTTGGTTTTCTAGCTGGATCTTGTCTTTGGGGTTTCTTAAGATGTTAAGACAAGATCCAGCTAGAAAACCAAATGATATCACCTGCCAGGTCTTGAGTACCATTCTATGCTATTATACATGACTTCACCCAGCAGCTTCATGTAGATGTTAAAAAGGAACAATTTAGTACAGGTATAAATGTATTAATGAGAGATTACATACTTATATCAACCCCATTATGATTGAACCCTAAGACACCCCTCATTTTAGGGGCCTACAACTGGACCTGTCCCCATTTGGTACCAGCTGTGGAAGAAGGAGGATAACCCTCAAAGACAGTCTCACTCCCAATCCACACAGCAGATCCAGAAGGGTGCTATGACTGATGGCATTGATTGAAAGCTGATGAAACATACAGGAGGGCCAGGAGAAAAGAGTTGGGAGAAATGGGAAATTAAAAAAACAATTGGCCAACCTTCAAGGTTAGAGAGATGGTTTGGAAGAGGTGGGAGGAATGGTGGGGAGTTGGCATAAATATCTCCACCTTATCAGGTGGTACAGGGAGATAGTATGACTCATCCCAAATAATAATATGATGATTACCCTGTATTTCACTATAGCTCCTAGGAGGTTGCAAGCAGCTGTCATTGTTTCATGTTTTGCTGCTTTGGTAGATCTAAAGGTAAAGAATATTCAGCTCTCTAGTTTTGGATCTAGCAACACCGGACCTGTCCCCATTTGGTACCAGCTGCGGAAGAAGGAGGATAACCCTCAAAGACAGTCTCACTCCCAATCCACACTGCAGATCCAGAAGGGTGCCATGACTGATGGCATTGATTGAAAGCTGCTGAAACATTCAGGAGGGCCAGGAGAAAAGAGTTGGGAGACATGGGAAATTAAAAAACAATAGGCCAGCCTTCAAGGTTAGAGAGATGGTTTGGAAGAGGTGGGAGGAATAGTGGGGAGTTGGCATAAATATCTCCACCTTATCAGGTGGTACAGGGAGGTAATATGACTCATCCCAAATAGTAATATGATGATTACCCTGTATTTCACCATAGCTCCTAGGTTGCAAGCAGCTGTCATTGTTTCATGTTTTGCTGCTTTGGTAGATCTAAAGGTAAAAAATATTCAGCTCTCTAGGTTTGAATCTAGCAATTCAAAGAGTAAGAGAGAGAAACTGAGCTGCAAGGGATGTTAAAATATCTTTGCTATCTAGAGCACTATACAGTTCTCCAAAGGAGGGCAGGCTTCTGCGAGAAGGTGTAAATGTTTACAAGAGGATGCATGAGATTGTCCTTGACTCCTTGCAACACAAATCTCCCTTGAGATGGACTTGCTCCGAAGAGAAAGGAAGTGTGGCAGTCCCTACTGCCCACACATGAGATTCCAGCTATTTCCTGTCTAAGGCAGTAGACCACAATTCAGTCCATAGCTCCAAGCAAATGGAAGCACCATTAAAATGAAGGAGGCTCCAGTCATTTTTTCCCCTGGGTGATTTAGCATGAGAAATAACCCCTATTCTAAAATAAAGCTTAGTGCTATATCTTGGAAGTCTTTAATGCTTGGGATAAAATTCTAATACTGCAGTAACCGCATTAACTATTTAACAGCACTCAGAGATCAGCCTTCAAAGATTCAATTCTGCAGTGCACTATGTCCTCCTAAATTAAATTGTGTCTGTTTCTGACTCACTTTAACCTGAAAGCACACAATCAAAGACGTAAGATTTTTGTGGTTTGATCTTGAGTTTTGAGGACTGTTTAGTAAGATGGGAAGATAATTTGTTCATTGCAAGATCTAACTTGAAACTTATCCTGTGGCAGCAAATGCCACTTGTCATACCTGATCCTTAGAAATGGCCTTGCTCTAGATTTCTTGCTTTGCAACTTAAGGTGATTTTGCTAGTGTGAAATCTACCTACCTCATCTACCTAACAAATGTATCTTTAAGTCTTTTAAGAGTCTGTACAAAAGGGAAAGGACTTCAACAAACTGTCAGTATATTCATGAACTGGAATAGAGCTTGGTAACAAGGTCAGCCAATGACTAAGCATAGCAACTAAGTCAACCAATGAGGGCTGTTTTGGAAACTGAAACTAGGAGTAGTCTAGGCTGGAAACTGAAACTAAAAGTAGCCTAGGCGTGGCTCTATATTAAGCTCTGCAACTACCGTGTTTCCCCGAAAATAAGACACTGTCTTATATTTTTTGGCTCCCAAAAAACACTAGGTCTTATTTTCGTAGGTCTTATATATTTATGGTGCCAAATAGTGGGTGTGTGTGTGGGGGGTGTTTCAGGGTGCACGGTTGTCCCTGAAAAGTCTTCCTGAACTGGAGATTTGCACTAGGTCTTATTTTTGGGGTAGGTCTTATATTAGGGCAGCTTTAGAAAATAGTGCTAGGTCTTACTTTTGGGGTAGGTCTTATTTTCGGGGAAACACAGTATGTTGAGCTCTGAATCTGTCTATTGAAGATGAAACTAACTTGCTTGCTTGCTGAAGACTGAGCTCTGCTCTGAACTTGCAACGTGTTTCTTTTTGAGTTTGCTCCATGTTGGAGAAATCTACAACTGGTTTGTAAAATCTTATTATGTTTATAAAGACGTTAAATGAAGCATCAGCCATCTGTGTTTATTTTTCTGGTGCTGAATTATCGCTGCAAAACTCTCAATACAAACATCAGTTGGCAAAATCACCAAGACTGCAGATTACTAATGAACAGGGAAAGGGAAATGTTAGCTGTGATCTCCTAAATAATTTTTTTCTTTAGATATTTCTGAGCCCATATAAAAACAACTGACTTAAGATAAATGAACATCAATTCAAACTTATTAATTCTGATTACACAAGATTGAATAGGAATGAGATTCTATATTCTATTGTGACATGATTAGTCATGATGGTTAAGAAGCACAGCTCCTGTGTGGCTATTCAGAACAAAATGGTGTCTATACTACATTCCCCCCCCAGCTGTTTGTAAAAAAAATAATCAAAAGTTAACTTTTTCTGTTTTACATTTCTTCTCTCCTGTTCTGCTAGTGTAGACATTTTTGTTTTGGTGATGAAAAAACTGCCTAGCCAAGAATCTTATTGTTGGTCTTTCTAACTTAGAATTGTCTACCTAGTTGGTTTTGAGTTGAAGATGTTACTTGGCCTTTGAATACCAACTGGGCTATATTCTAGATCTCTCTCTAACAAATTTATTGATCTCAAAGTGGATTGAGTATAGATATAAAGGTATTAATGTGGGGCTACATGCTTATATAAACCCATTATGTGTTTCCAATAGGTTAATATTTTCATTTTTAAAAATTCCAAGAAGAGGTTGTGTAACTATCTCTCTTGCAACTCAGATAAAATGATGTCATTTCCTAACAGTCAAATGGGGCAGGGGCAGGGGTGGGATTCTACTGGTTTGGACCAGTTTGGGTCAACCGGTAATTCCGGTGCGCATTTGGCTCCAGCCACCTGCCCCTGCTCTTTTCTGTGCTTTATTTCCTGTTTTTTAGTACAGCTAATTGGTTTGCCATGCCTCAGCTGTTTTAGTCCCAGGGACTGCAGTAGAAGGTAAGTAATTGAATTGAAAACAGGCTTTTTAAAATGTAGAGCATGCGCACAAAACCCGCGCTCACTGAACCAGTTGTTACACCAGTTGAATCTCACCACTGGGGAGGGGACATGCTTTCAGATGTAAGTGGCCAATGAGAGCTGGGGAGATCATTATCCCATGTTTGCATCATTACCAGAGTTATTCCTGAGGTGCCTTTAATGGTTCTTTTGGCAAATATTGTGTCAGAAGAATTTCAAAAATATAATTCCTCCAACACAGCAGCTATATATGACTCTAGGTATATATCAGAGGTGGTATTCAGCAGGTTCTGCCCAGTTCTAGAGAACCGGTAGGGGAAATTTTGAGTAGTTTGGAGAACCGGCAGATACCACCTCTGACTGGAGATTTTACAGTATGCTTCCCCCGCCACACCCACCAAGCCACACCCACAGAACCGGTAGTAAAAAATTTTTGAATCCCACCACTGGTATATATGACTCTAGCTATATATAACTCTAGGTAGTTTCTGTTGTGTAGAAGAGACAGAGGCAATCACATTAGGACCACATAGTTACTAAGAGATAAGACCTATACTAAATAGGATGGGACCATCAGGTTTGTCCCACCATCAACCAGAAGTCTATGAATGGATTGTGGAAAACAAAATCTAATCAAAGTCACACATTTTGGTAATTGGTTGCTCAGTAAAGAGACATCAGCTTGATTTTCCTTGCCATTTATGAAATGGGCACAAACTTCCATGTTTGTATGTTTTAATTCTAGAAAAATAGACAAATCAAAATAAAGACCATTGTGTGATTATTTGAAAGAATTATATAGGAAAGTCCCGATTTTGTTACACAGAAACCTCCAGATTCAGTATACAGACTTTCCAGTTAAATTAAGAACTTCAGGCAGTTAGGAAGATTTTTTGCTAGAGATCTCTTTATTATGAAATCCCTGAGGCTCTTATTATGAAAGCACTTAACATTGAATCTGGACTCTTCTGAAAATCTAGATGCCCATTATTTCCATTAGTAACGCTTGTATATTTTCCCCCTTGCATCTTGTGTTTTTTTTCTTAACCAAAAATCCATTAAGGAAGAAAGATAAAATGCCTTATAGCTTTGAAACCTTGCATCTAGGAGAACCCATTATATTATATCACAAACATCTTTAGAAAAGCCTTCTCAGATCAGTTCATGTAAGAATAACTATTGAGGTCTACCACAGAAATCCAAGGACAAGAATGATGGTGGCTTTGGATGAGCAGCTGGATGAGATCACCATTCAATTTAAAACTGGCAATACCATCATATCTCTAAATGGTGTTATTTTAATTTTGAAGTGTAAATGGGCAAACAAAAGGAACAATATCTCAGCAAGAAAATTTATTTGGGGAAAATGTGAATAAGGAGAAACATTGAAAGAGATTCAGAAGATTGTTTCTCAGCCCTGTCAACTTTAAGACACGAGACTTTAAGTCCTAGAGTTCCATAGCTGGATGGGGAATTCTGGGAGTTGAAGTCCATATGTCTTAAAGTTGAAAGAGTTAAGAAATACTGTGCTAGGTACAGAAAAATGGATACAGAAAAGTTGTTTCTCCTTTCTCATAATAGTAGTGGATGAAGGCATTCAATGAAGCTCTATGGTTCCTATATACAAAGGGAATCTGCTACACAAGCTATAATCATGACCTCCAAACTAGATATCATTAAAGGGACTGGACTTGTGGAATTGAATCTACTCCATGCTTCCTAATCATAATGATCATGTGCTCCTTTGAGAAACAGTGCTAGTGTGGCACTGAAGAAGAACAGCAGGAAAGGACAATTGCCCTATGGTTTTCCCATAGGCAGTTTGTTAGCTGCTATGGAGCAGAGGATGCAGAATTAAATATATACTTCTGGTTTTCTATTTTAATGGTAGGTTTGTATTCCATGATTACAAATGTTGAAGGAAAACAGTACAGTACAGTATAGATAAGTGTTATAGCAGTGTTTCAAGAAAACCAATCTACCTTTATTCCTTTCCATTCTGAGAAGGGCCTGAGAGACATCTTGAGAACTCTTTTTGTTGTTGTTGTTCCAGAATCCTTGATTCTAGATTACACCGAGGACGATTACAATATTTAGTGCTATGGAAAGGCTATTCTTTGTCAGAAGCTATTTGGGTGAAAAGTTGGGATATACATACAGATAGATTGGTTAAACAATTTCATGAACAATTCCCTGACAAGCCAAAGGGTCCCCTTGGAGGGGGGAGGGGGGTTAAGGGGGCAATGCATTAACCCCTGGTTGTGTTTTGTTTATTGTATTTTTCAGGATGTGATTTTTTTTCAAGGAGGGACGTCTGTCAGCTTTGGAAGCCATATTGAGACCAGATGCTCGCATGCTGCTACATTTTGAGCCTGGGAAAGTGGGAGGGGGGAATTTCTTGGAGTGTACGTAGTTAGACATAATAACATTCTTTTTCTAATTCAAGGTCATGTTATTTTGCGCATAAGTGAGGGGAAGTCTTAAGTTGGGACGGATAGTGATTGGGGCATGTGATGTTTTAATGTTTGCCGCCCTGAGTCCTTAGGGAGTAGGGCGGCATACAAGTCGAATAAATAAATAAATAAAAATAAATAAATAAATAAATAAATAAATGTGATGATGGGTGCAGGGGATGGATTTGTAGTTTTTACTCATTGCAAGGAAGCCTAGAACTTTCAGATTTGGGATTCCCCAGTTGTGCCAGATACTATCTAAAATAAAAGGAACTTTTGAGAAGATGTCTGCTCGGAGTTATTGGTTGGAGTGGAGGTTTGCTGGCACGCTGACACTTATATTATTTCAGCACTGTTTAAGGTGGTAAGATTAATAGGATTAAATGCTTAACTGAAATATTAAAAACAATTTTCTCTCAAAAATTTCCTGTAACTATTGGAATGAGAATTTGGTTATACAATGTGGTTTTTCAAAATTAGATAATTTCATGTATAGGTTTTACTACACCCAATGTAAGGCAGGGTATGCTTTTAATAACCACTGAATTATGCAATAAAATGAAACCAGACATACATCAAAACAACCCATGTATTAAACTTTTAACTATCATTAGCCAATATAGAAATATCATAGTCATTGATGTATATAGGCTATATAGGCTATGGCTATTGAGAGGTGGTTTCATATTTGCAGTTGGTTGCCAATGAAGAACACTTTACTAGCCAACCTTTTAATCTGAATCTCGTACACAATACTGGATGTAGATCAAGACATTTTGATTAGTAGTATAGAGGCAAATTTTAAGATGCAGTATGTAGGCCTAGGAATGCACTTAATATTTGTAATGGGGAAGGCTCTTCTGGAAGATAATACAACCAGTGTTAAAAAAAATTAAATCCCATCCCTTTATCTTGGCGGGAGAGGGGGAGAAAATCAGGTGAGTACATTTCATGGAATAGTGAATGTGCTTGTATATCTCAGAGATCAATTCTCAGTTCATGAATATTTTATAGACCATTAAGTGGGGTTCTATTAAGAAATTAATGCAGCCTTCTAGCTCTTCCCTTCCATATCTAGCCAACTGGGTGACGCACAGAGGAATTACAAAGTGCCAGAGATTGCAAGTGGTGGAAATATCAGAAGCATAGTGAAATGTTAATTGTTATCATCTGTAAATTTGTAATTGTTCCTTTACAGAAAGCTAGAATTAAAGGAACTTCTTGAGAGTGGTCCCGTAAACTTAGTAATAGTGAATATTTTAGCTCTTGCAATTTAGAAGGAAGGAAACTGGCAAACCACCTCCCTTATCATGAGCAGTCACTAAAAGAAGCATGTTCACTCATTTGTGGTTTATCGGTCATATACAGACATAATTATATGCTCCAAAATGGTTAAACTGATTTATAGCAATTATGACTTGGAAAGAACAAATCTAGAGGAAGTAACATTTTATATGGCACCTTGAGCTTCTAAAAAGAAAAGTAAAATATAAATCAAATGAGAAGATGAAGGAGTCAGAGGAGAGAAGGACTATTTTCAAACAGGAGGAAAATGATATTTGAAGGAAAGGCTAGGCAGACTGTGGGCTTTTGGGGGAGGCATTTTATTAGATAAAAGAGACCTTTTGTTACATCAGCTTTCTCCAACTTAGTACCTCCCAGATATACTGGAGCTGCAGCTTCTGGAATGTCCAGCTAGCATGGCCTTTGGCACATCCAAAGGCAACGGATGTGGAAAGAAATGCATTTGCAGAAGAAATTGTGCTTTGAACACTGATAAACTGGAAGCAGTATTTGCAGGAATGAAAGCAAGGAAAATGACATTTCAAAAGAAAATCAGTTGCTATACAGTAGCATGGTTTGGGGTCAGGATAGTAGGTCAGTAAGGCAAAACTCAAATGTTGACTTAGAATTTAACTAGCAGTTGTACCACATAACAAATTTCAGTACCATTGCTGAAAAGGTTAAGTATCTGTGAATGTACAAAAACAATAAAAGCGTATTTAAAAATAACTATTTAGAGATCTGAGGAAAACAACATAATGGCATTTTAAAAAAGATGGAACAAGTTCAAACTTTTTGATAATGAAGAAATACAGTTGTTAAAATGAACATTCTGCCAAGGCTTAATTGTCTTTTCCAAATGATTGCAATAAAAAAGAGAAATGTAGGTATTAAATGATCAGGCAGAGGCAAGTAACAATTTTTATATGGTGTAATATGGTGCAATAAAAAAGCAAATATAAATTTAATGCACTACTGGTTTTGAAAGAAAGAGTTTTGGTATCTCCCAACTTTAAACTATGTTATCAAGATAACTTGGATTGCAGAATGGATTATATCACTCTAGGATTTGTTGCCTCAGTTGATGGATTAGGAGTTCCAGTTGGACTACATAAATATTTTTGGATTAATAGAAATAAACTGCACATAAGAGAGTATGTAATAGTATGCACCATATTAAGCATCTGGAATTAATATAGGAAAGGAATCCAACCAGTTTTATTTCTTCTGTCTCATTATTAAATATTTGTTTTCATAAAAGAGAAAGCATGAAAAAATCAGTCAGTTGAGAGACAACAAATATTCAATCAGCTGAGAGATTCTAATATTTGATTGTTAATAAAACAAAGATAAAAGTCTTATGAGACTCTAACCAGTTTTAGCATGAGCAGTATAGCTTTATAGGAACTGTAAGAACAAGGTGGAAACACAATTTGAAAACCTTCTAACACAAAACTTTGAGCATTTGGTGCATCTTATTTATAAATTGCTGGTGGAAATAATTCCAAAGTCAAACAAATGAAATAGAGGCAGAATTTAGATATAATGTGCAACATTACAGAATACAACAGGAAAAAAATATTTAATTTACACTGAATGAGATGGAGGGAAAACTGGTTCTGTTTACTTTTGCTATATTAATTCAGTATTGGTTGCTAGAATGGATTATTCCTTTTCTAAAAGTACAATGATCAGGATTTGGCAGCAATGTCGTGAAGTTCAATAATTTCAGAAAATAATTTAAAATAGGATGAACCAAATTTAAAAGGTACATTTTCTTTTCAACCTACTATTTTTTAAAATTAAACATTATTAAACCTTACCATCCCACAAGGGTATCACATTAGCTCTGTACATAGTAGCTGTTGCAAGGATACTCAATGATTCTTTTTTGCGGGGGAAACCCTCAGTTTTTTCTGCAGAAAAAAGGTTAATTAATCTCTGCTCGTACACCTCAATGCCTAAAATAATTTCCTAAACTTGACACCGAATTCAATTCAATTTGAAAACCATTTTGGATCCAAACTATATATACAGGTTTGCACCACTTCTGGAATTTGGGGTTCTTTTAATAGAAGATCTTTAATTCCTCAGATAGAAACTACTATAATTCTTAATCTTATTTTATGATTTATGTGTGTTGACTATTGCTGTTGTATTTTACTTGGCTTTACTTTTTCTTGGGATTAGCAGCTTTTTAAATGCTATAATATATTCATCTTCTACCAAAATGCTAAAAATATTAAACTATTTTTATGATGTTTATAAATTCCTTGCTTATCTGTTTTGCTTTATTTTTTCTTATTTGCATTTTTGTTTCTTGTGTGTCTTTTCTTCTTTTCCTGAGTGTTTATTATAAAATATGCAATAAAAATACAAAACATTTCTTTTTCTTTGCCAAGGGAAGAATTTTGTCTCCAAAGAAGAATGTTTAAAAACAAAAGTAGTAACTGTTCAGATTTTATAGCCAGTGAATTTCCTCTTTACGGCTTTACTTTTTACTTCAGGTTGTATGGCGTCATCATTTTAACAATTGCTCACTCCGTCTTAATTTCAGTCAGGCCTGTGCGTTTCCCAGGGTTTGCATGGTTCCCAAAATTCCCTACACTAGCTATGATTGCACCGTTCGTAATCATGAGCAAGGTTTTCACCTTATTTCACATAGGATTGCAGTTCATGTGAGAATGCTACAAAGGAGGAAACTGCATCACTCATCTGAGCTACAGGATGTTCTTTTACAGGTAGTCCTTGACTTACCACAGTTCACTTAATGACTGTTTGAACCATCACATTTATGACGGTTGCAGTGTCCTGGGGCACGTGATCCCCTTTTGTGGCCTTCTGACAAGCAAAGTCGATAGGGAAGCCAGATTCACTTAACAACCATGTGACTAATTTAGCTAAGTGATTCACTTAACAACTGTGGCAAGAAAATGAGGCAAAACTCACTTAACAAATTTCTTGCTTAGCAACATAAATTTTGGGCTCAATTGCGGTCATAAGTTGAGGACTACTATACAAATGTGTTTTTCAAAAGCAGAATATGTTTTAGAGCTCTAATACCATCTATTTCAGAAATATTATGATTTACATAATAAAGCTATTTTTAAAAAAGGAAAAAAAGTTAAAGAGCTGGGAAACAAACTCATAGGCCTCTTCACACAACTGATCCTTTTTTTATTGGTATTTTTTTAAAAGGTTCTTCTCATGTTGGGCAAAGGGGAACTTCAGATGGGACCCTGAAACTGGGCAATCCTTTTCCTCCGTTGCTTAGAAAACTCTTTTTCTCTCTCTCTACAGTACATTTGCAATGAGCAGTACAGGTAGTCCTCCATCTACAACAATTCATTTAGTGACCGCTCAAAGTTACAATGGCACTGAAAAAAGGGACTTATGGCTGTTTTTCACACTTACGCCCATTGCAGCACCCCCATGACCATGTGATCAAAATTCAGACACTTGGCAACTGACTCATATTTATGATGGTTGCGATGCTCTGGTATCGTGTAATCACCTTTGGTGACCCTCTGATGAGCAAAGTCAATGGGGAAGCCGCGTTCACTTAACAACTCGTAATATTAACTTAACAACTCCAGTGACATTACTAACTGAACAACTGTGGCAATAAAGGTCGTAAAATGGGACAAAATTCACGTAACAACTGTCTTGCTTAGCAACTGAAATTTTGGGCTCAGTTGTGGTCATAATTCGAGGACTAGCTGTAGTCAGGAAAGAAAGATACAGCTGTTTGTACCTTAGGATGCCACTGAGATAAAGCCAAGACTGCAGTTTCTGAAGCCAAATAAGTTCAGCAGACACAGACTAGAACTGATAGCTCTGAAAATATGGAATTTTTAAAAAGTAAACATCTCTATTATCCTGTCTATATAAACACAATCTAATTTTTAGACCAGACAAGAGAATATGGATGAGACCATAGATTATGTTTGTGCTGTAATCCAGAGAAATAATGGTTGGGCCTTCACTGGGACTTTATGAACTGCCAAAGTGAAGCATCCCAGCAGAAATAACTTGAAAGTACTGCTCCATCTCTCATTCCTTCCATTTGTTTGGGCCTCTTGAGTTTTAGAGGGATGGGGGTTGTTTTGATTTTGTTCACATTATGAACTTTGAACGTACTCTGCTCAGTGAATAAATTTCCCTTAGCTCTGCTGATTTACTGTAAGCCTTCAAAACTAAACAGAGTGTATTTTTAAGTGTTCAAATAAAGGCCATTCCATAGGACATTTTTCAAAGTTGTACAGTAGAATCTTTGGTCACGAATGTGGACCACGACCAGATCAGGTTTCGACCAAAAAATTCACAATTTTTTTTTTTGGCGGCCAATTTCCCCTTCTGCGCCATTTTTTTTTGTAAACGCCAAATTTCTAAAATTAGTTTCAGGTCATGACCAAATCTGGTTGTGACCAAAGTTATGGAATGAATTATGGTCATAATAACTACAAGTTATACTGTATATCACTCACTTTTTAGAGCAACTTTGCTCTTTGCATAATCCTTTGGGTAATTTCTGTGCTTCCCCCATTTCTTCTTGTTTAATAAATTAGGCTGGGAAAAAAAGTTTCATAGATACACACTTACCTGTTTGGTTCTATACCGAGATGTTAATGTGAGCGTGATTTTATTTATTAAATTGGCCAGTGTGACAGGGTAATCAAAGCCCAACCCCTTTTTATATGTGGTGTTGTGTATGATGCATATTAAACTTATCACATGGTTGCATGGAAGACAGAGGAAAAAACAAACCAAAACCCTCCAATGTTCCTATTTATATATTTCCCCCTTTCTTTTAAGTACCTTTATTTAGCAAAATTGGTTTTTCTTGCTTTATCCTTTAGCAGAGTCCATTTCTCACATAGCTTACGTGTATGCACCTTCCTCATTCCTGCCTGGACGGGCAATTTGTTCCAACCCCAGGACTCCGTCAGCCTCCCTTGGGGAGATTTGGTGGGATCCTAGACTCTGAGCTTCCCATTTCCTGGTCTGCTCTTCCCACCGTCTGTGATGGCTCCTTTCTCTTTTCTTTTACTTAGAAAATCCACGGAATACACCACCTCCAACAAGTGAAGGTACCTTCTAACCTGTGATCAACCCCTCAGTTTTTCAGGCAAATGGCTTGGGAAAACTCTGTCCACCGAAATTACTCAGAGTTTGGGTACCTCCTTTCCAGAATAGGGGTCTGCTCAGTGATGTTCAGCCAGTAGCCCAAGAGTGAACCTCTCACTTGCCTTTCAACCCCTTCCCATGCACTGTCTCCCTTTTTCCCTAACAGAAAGTCCTGTTCTCTGGCCTGGTTTGGATCTTGAGTGAGATCCTATCATTCTACCTAATTCTGCCTTTGTTCAAAATATCCTGTCTTGAATGGATTACCAAATCTGCATTTTTAAAAGCTGGCCTCAGCTTAGTATCTGCTTGGGGCCAGGGAACTGTGACTTATTTCTATTTTATGGGAAATATAATATTCTGCCTTCTTAAGATTTCTCAAAATATTTCATTTTTCTAGGAGAGAGGTGGTGTTAACTTTCTACACTAGACATACTCAATCCCAGCAACTGTTCTTCATATGTTTTATCCTTCAGTCCTCTCATCATCTTTGTTGCTTTTCTCTGTACTCTTTCTAGAGTCTCAACTTTTTTACATTGTGGCGACCAAAATTGGTATTCCAAGTGTGGCCTTATAAAGGCTTTATAAAGTGGCATTAACACTTCATGTCTTGATTCTATCCCTCTGTTTAGGCAGCCTAGAACTGTGTTGGCTTTTTTGGCAGCTGCAGCATACTGCTGGCTCATATTTAAGTGATTGTCCACTACCATGTTTCTCAGAAAATAAGACCAAGTCTTATTTTCTTTTGGACTTGAAAATAAGCACTTGGGCTTATTTTCGAGGTGGTCTTACTTTTTTTGAGGTGCAGCAGGCCAGACTCGGTGAGCTGGATATCCCATGGATGCACTGTCGCCTCCATTCCAAACCTTCAGGGTTCGGAATGGAGGCTTTTTGGTGAACAGGAGGAAAATGGGGAGGGGGATTTTCCTACCTGCCATCTTTCCCTCAGTCTGTGCTGAGGTTGAGGAATGGATGACAGGCAGGAAAATCCCCCTCCCCATTTTTCTCCTGCTCACCAAAAAACCTCCTGTGAACCTCCCAAAAACAGGGAAAAAGCAAAGCACTGGCTGCGGAGCTGCTGGCTTTGGGGAAATGGCCCAACAACCAGAAACGCTGCACCCAGAAAGAGAAGGGCAGAAGCGGTATTTGCGCTGCCCTAAGGGGCCAGCGGGCTGCAGCTGGACAGTTGCCCCCCACATGCCTGCGCCACCACTTGTGCTGGCCATGCCCATCCCCCAGGCTTATTTTTGGGGTAGGGGTAATATTAGGCCCACCCCCTCAAAATTAGAGTTGGGCTTATTATTGCAGTGGGTTGTGTTTTCGAAGAAACACGATAGGACTCCAAGATTCCTCTCAAGTGACCACTATTGAGCAATGTACCACATATTCTGTACCTGTGAATTTTGTTTTTCTTGCCTAAATGTAGAACCTTACTTTTTTCACCATTGAATTTCATTTTGTTAGATAGCGTCCAATGTTCTAGTCTCTCAAGATCCTTCTGTATCTTAAGCCTATATTCCTTTCTTAAGGAAGGCTGATATTTAGTTTTGTTGAAGTGATTCACTGGACTACTGTTAAAGTTCCAAATAAGGTAATGTTTTAATTCAAAGGCAGAATTAAATCTAAAATATATGCTGATAGGACAAATTATAACCCGATATTCTCTGAAGGTATACAGAAATATCTATATTAAAATATCTATATTAATACCGCTTAGTAATAAGCAGGCATATACAATGGAATGAAGGCTATTGCTGAGAACACTGGGTTGCATCCCAAAAATTGTAAGCCGCCCTGAGTCTTCGGAGAAGGGCGGCATATAAATGTAATTTTAAAAAAAAAGGCCCGTGAAGCTACAGATCTGAAATAGGCTACAGTAATCATATACAGAGGGTATAAAAAGTCAGGGCCCTTGCTCTAAATGTTTGACTTGGGTTCTATTTATTTCTAAATATTTCTTTATTCATTTGTCATATGACCTTTGAGCATTCCTAAGTAAAAATATTGCTAAATAAAACATGGCAATTGGTCTATGGGGTTGACTTTTAGTACATCTCTCCCTCTCTCCCTCCCTCCCTCTCTCTCTCTCTCTCACACACACACAAAATTATATTAATAGTTTTAAATTTCTATATTTTGTGCTGCTTTACGAATTATCAAATTGGTCTATTCCAATCTGCCCAAGAGAGGGAGAAGTGATAATTAGTTGAAACAACAAACAACAATGGATAATTTTTTCCCCAATTCCCTGAAGAAAGACCTCCATTAGCATTCAAGGCTGATTATTAAAGGAAATGGAAACACAGTGGTGTATCTTCTAACTTCTTTTGTACTTACTTGCTACTATGAACTTGGCAAACAACAGCAGATACAATCACTAATTGCTGTTAATTGCTGATCTCCAGACCATGCAAAAGCTTTTGTTTACAAGTTTGAAATTATCTAAATTCACAGAATTTATAGGACTTTGTTTATGAATCCTTCACCTTCAGAAATGCCTTTAAAACAAATCTTATGGAAATTTAAATGGAAAACAAATATAACTGTTCGAGCTAACTTTTAGTTATGGTATCTGTAACCTTAAAAAAATTAAGCAAATAAAGTAGAGGAGGTATTCAGCAGGTTCTGACCAGTTCTGGAGAACTGATAGCAGAAATTTTGAGTAGTTCAGAGAACCAGCAAATACCACCTCTGACTGGAGGTTTTACAGTATCTTTCCCTTGCCACGCCCACCAAGCCACGCCCACAGAACCTGTAGTAAAAAAATTTGAATCCCACCACAGAAATAAAGTAATAACAGAATATATCTGATCAGAAGAGTAACTTCCCAAACTAACCTCCAAGAGTCACTAGTTTTATCCTAGGTAGAGGCTTTATGTTTGTAAATGTATTAATGGTGATTTATTAGGGTAGTAGTTTACAATTCAGTCTTCTGCATGTTTACTTAGAAATAAGGCCTGCTTTTGTCAGTAAAGTTTGCTCTCAAGTAGCTTTAGAAAAATTTGCAAACTTGTTTATTTAATTAGGTTTATTATTGAACAACTCTCAAAGGGCCATAAACACATACGGTATTAAAGCAGGATATGAAATATTAAAGATACAAAACAAACAAGGATGGGATTAATTTTTTAAAATGTATAATTTTGTAACTTTTTGAGAAAAAATAAAACATGTTTTTAAACTTTGTCTAAAGACAAAGGATCAAGGCCGGATCAAGGTTTCTATTTGTTTAATAAATGGGAAAGTTCTAATGCTTTTTTCAACTCTCTTCTTACTTTCTTAAAACCACTCATTCACATAAGCATAGCTTCTTTAGAATGCTGGAATTTAATGAGGAAATCAGATATAACTCCCCTCTAAAAACAAACTTTAACATTTCTTTTATGAGCAATGTTCACCCTTAGACTTTGTATTATTTGGAACATATACCTCAACCTTCTCTTCTCTGAAATTTCCTTTTCAATGGAAGAGATCATTGAAGTATGTAAGGTCTATCTTTGATTCTCCCAACCTCAAATTTAATGCCTCTGAGTGGTTATTGAATATAGGAATTTGTTTTGTTGACCAAGCTCAACACAAAAATTCATTCCCAACTATTTGCAGTTTAATTACTGAAAAAGGTAATGTTGCTATAAAATAAATAAAAGTTTAACAATCCTTTTATGCTAATTTATTTCAAAATAACTAGAGATCTATCAATACATCCTTCCTCATCCATATTTTTGCCCATCATTTGTTGAAGCATTGTAAATTTTTATATCTAGAAGATCATCTAATCATGGAGATTCAAACTTCCAAGGTTTTTGTATCTGTATATTTGACTTAAAGGTTAGCTCAAACTCATTACTTCTGAGAAACACCAATAAGCAACAGCACAACAAAAGAACTTAGTTGTTTAAGATCGGCATCCATATATCTCCCCCCAAATCATACATTAGGCGTATACCTGAAAATAAAATGTTTCTAAATTGGTGAACAGCTGGTGAGCATTTAATATAACACTATAGTAATATTCCCCTTCTTTGTGTATCCTACCAAGTGCTTTAAAGTCTCCAGTTGCCATACTTGCATATTAAATAGTACAAATATTTTTAAAAATATTATTTAACATAACTTTGAAATAAATCTCCATGTTCATTTTTGCTAGCAAAAAAAAGAATTTATCCAAGGTCTTGCAAGGTTAAATTATTTTCTTCTGGGAATAGGATAAAAATGTTCTGAAGGCATAAAATTGTACTATTAATAGACCATATACTATGACAAATTATTTGATGTACAACCTCTGTCTTCTGACTTATAGTATAATTTACAGCTTCAAGAGTAACATTGAAGCTTGTTGACATGTATATATGTCCTCTTCTTTTCTACTTGCTAAATTTTTAGGAATAGCAGCTCATATATCATGTCTTGAGTGAACAGCATGTGAAAGTACAGCTACTCATATTCTTTCAAAAACAAACAAAAATTTACTGGTTTTGCTATTAATACATCCATTCCCAAACTGGAGCCTTTCAACTTCCTTAATCTCCTGTCAACCTAGCCAATAGTTGCATTGGCTTGGGGATTATGGAGGCTGATGTCTAACTGACTTGAAGAACCTCAACTTAGGAAGTTCTCATGGTCATAGTGCATTGCATACTTTCTAAAGAATGATAGGAATATATTTTGATGATATTAGTGAGATGGCAGAATTTCTATATAAAAATAGAAGTCAGTTAACAATCAGTGCAGGAGGGATCCAAACATCTCTTTGAAAGCTAAAACACAGTTCTGATATGAATGGCAACAACATGCAAAACATGTGGCAAACTAGTTCCTTTTTTATTATTTTAACATCTTTAAATACAGTGGATTAAATGAATTTTACCTAAAGGATTTGTTAGAATTGGATATAGCAGCCAGTGCTCAATCATAGCATTTTAGGAAGATTAGATGGTGTCAGTTCCACTTAGTATCCTCTTTGTGCATTTTTCTTTTTCCATAATTTTTACTCCTGCAGAAAGTTAAGGTGGACAGGTTTAGAAGAATATGTGAGGCAAAGAAAGAAAAAAATGCACAATTAAAGCACAGTGCAGGAAGTTATAGCCTACTTCATCAGATGCATAGAGCGAGTTAAACTGATGTGGGATTTGACAAGCAATAAGGAAAGAAGATGGGGGAGAAAAAAGGGTGATTATGAGATACAGGTTACCTGTGAGACAGATGATGAGTATCTAATATATAAAAAACTCATTGTGTTCATTAAGACTTGCTAAGATAGCCTAAGGCCCTTCTATGTTTATGAATGTGGCAGTCTATCATTCTCTGACACTAGTCACATATCTTTGTTCTAAAACAGTGACTTTGAAATCTGTATTCAAATGACCTGAACAATTAAGATGCTGTGATATTACTTTGTCTTTATTTGAGTCCCAATTAAATAAGTATCCATTAATTATTTTGTAAAAGGTAAAGCCTGTTTGTCTAATTTAGGATTCAAAGGGGCATTGCGGGCAAATAATGGAATATATCATGCAGAGTGGGGTGAGCATGTGAAAGTACTTCTAATCTTATGTGAGAAGTTGACTGTGATGTGCTGTTAGGGTAAATGTGGGTGAATTAAAGAATAATTGTTCTTTGTTTAGTTGCTGGCAAGAATCTGTTTTAGGCTGAATGGTTGCTTGTGCCTTTTAATAAAATTTGTTAATTGGAAAAGATGCTACCCAATTCCTTGTTGATGTTATGGTTTTAGCTAGCAAAAGCGTTGTGGTTCCTAAAACGAAAGTGCTACTACTGACCCATGGTTGCATTTCTTGCCACATAAGTGACGTAACCAAAAACATAGATTAATATAAAAATGAACTAAAGTTGAATCCATAAGTCAGGAGTCAGAAAACTGTTGTTTTAGACCAGGGGTCTCCAACCTTGGCAACTTTAAGACTGGAGGACTTTAACTTCCAGAATTCCCCAGCCAGCTCTGGCTGGGGAATTCTGAGAATTGAAGTCCTCCAAGCTTAAAGTTGCCAAGGTTGGAGACCCCTGTTTTAGACAATAGATCCCATCATATTTAGCCATTGGCCATGCTGCCCAGGGCACATGATAACAAAAATCTATTTAGAGGGGATCAATTTATACTCCTCTGCCCTGAATCACTGATGATTTTTTTTTGGCAGATGAGTGACAATTATGCAGTTATTATTACAATTACAATTACCATCTCTCCCTCTCCCTCCCTCCCCACTCCCTCACCCCCCTCTTTCTTCCATTCATTAGGAGGACATCCAATTTCAATTGGATGGCCTTGGCTTCAAATTGCAGTGCCAGAAAAGTTCTTATATTTGATCTTGGCAAACAAATCAAGCTTGTTTTCATGATGCGTCCAAGGAAGAAACGGGATGAATGACCTGACAGTAAATTAAATTAGCTGCATTTAATTCAACATTTACATGCCGGTGGGAGGTAGATTTGCATCCAGACCATTAGATGGATCGCTATGAGAAACAACTCTACAACTAGCCACCCTAGTGAGTTCCCCATTATCAAAAACTATTTTTAATACAAAAGCTAATTAAAACACAGGCTGAATCCTGCAACTATAAAATAACAATTAAGATAATATCATGATGATATAAATTGAAACACAAAGTGCAATGTGGTGTTATAGATTGTATATCCATCAATATGCATATTTCAAAATACATCATGAATGGAAATGGAACTGTCATTCCAAGGAGCCAAGTCTAGTTGAAAATATTTATTTATTTATTAAATTTATATGAACCATTTATTGGCCAACTTCAAAAGAATCAGGGAGCTACTTATTTCACAAACATATGATGAAAAGTGAATCTTAGTCTAGTATTAGCCTAGTATTAAAATCCATCACAATACCATCAGGAAAGGACTTTGGGCAGAAGTAAGGGATGTCATTCATCAGAATGAGCAGGCAGCTGAGTTGTCATGACACATTATGGAGTAAGAGACATAATTATTAACAGTCCTTCATAGGACTGTTAAATCCAGAATTTAAAATGATCTTGAATGCAGCAGCATAGATAGTTATGAGTGCATCTACTGATGCCCATATACGTTCACTACAACTGCACTGGTTTCAGCTGTGGTTCAAAGTTCTGGTAATCATCTTTAAAGCCCTACATGGCATAACCAGTATGTCCAGGTTACTTGAGGAACCACCTTCTCCCAAGAACATATGCCAGCTCCATATGCTCCCAAAGGGAGGCATACTCCAGGTTCCTTCTGCTAAATTTTGTTGTCTTATAGGACTAGGAAGCATGCCTACTCCTATAACGGGTTGCTTCTGTATCTGGAAAAATCAACCCAACAGTTACCAACTGTACCGGCCTTTAGGAAAACCATTGAAACCTGATTCTTCCTCAAGGCATTATGGGCCAATTCAGTGAAAGTTCCTTTTTGCTTGTTTTGTTATGTAGATTAGTTGCTGTTTTGGTAAAAGAAGAAGTAAAGAAGAAGAAGATTTGTACATTGTATATGTTTAATATACAGTATATGATATTGGCTCTGTTCTGGGTTTTTTTTTGGTTTATTGTTTATTAGCCATACAGAATAGCATTGTTTGAATTGGGCCACCTTATAAATCTCAGGAATGAATGAGTATCAATCTATCAGCCTATCTGTCTATAACACAATGAATACCAGTGATATTGACCTACCGGTCAACGAATACTTCAGCTTCAACCATAACAATACAAGAGCAAACAATAGATACAAACTCAAGGTTAACTGCACCAAACTTGATTGCAGGAAATATGACTTCAGCAACAGAGTGGTCAATGTCTGGAATACTCTACCTGACTCTGGTTTCTTCTCCAAACCCCAAAACTTTAACCTTAGACTTTCTACTATTGACCTCACCCCTTTCCTAAGAGGTCTGTAGGGGCTGTGCATAAGCACACCAACGTGCCTACTGTCCCTGTCCTATTGTTTCTTTTATTTCTCTTATATGCATCATTTCTTGTATTCACAACTATGTTTATCCTTATACCTATTATCTTGTAAGTGATTGACAAATCAAATATAAATAAATAAATAAATAAATATTAGATACTTAATTTGACTGGCCAATTTGACTGTTCTATTTTCTGTAAGGTGTCTGTTCCTCAAAATGAGAGTCATTTTCATTTATCCAATTTTTGGCTGAGTGTCAGTACATAATTTTTGCAGATGGGATTGTCATACAGTTCCCACCGATCCCTTTAACTATATTTATGAGTTGTGTTGGCTCTAATAAGACATAAAATTGCTGCGCAGAGTTCTTCCAGTTTGTTTCCTATCACAAATGTGGTTTGGGGTTGGAAAGGGGATGTGAGAAGCTGGGGAAAGCCATGGCATTCTGTTCCACTTAAAAACAGAACAAACCCTTTGTGCAATTATTTGCCCTTTTATGTCTTTGTAATCTCTTCATCCAATCTAATGTCGAGTTACTGTATTATTTCCCAATGTAGTTTAGCATAGCTCTATATTTTTCAAGATGTTTATAATGCAAAAGATGTATGTACAAAAGGTCATGGGTTTTCATCTCTGTCTTGGAATAGATGTTTATGGTTATACTTACTCAAACATAAATTAGATCAGTCTATCTGTTACATATATTAGCCAAAAGATACATTTGTGATGTGGTTTCCTTTTACTGTAACCCCTGAAAAAGCAACACAGAGATATTGCCCTTTCCACAGATCTACACAAAAATGTACAATTACTATTGCAATTAACGAAGCATGAACCACAATATCGTGATGTAAATTCTGCCCAATAACTGAGGTAATTTTAATATTTAATTCATATTAATTAATATGAATTAATTCTAATTAATTCTAATTTATATAGCCACCCATGTCACACAAAAAGCAACTCTGGGCATGAGGACTAAACTGTGTAAGAAATTGTGCGCAATATGTGTCCCACCATTATACCTGCATCCTAGCACAATATTTGTAGAGGTTGGATTGAAAGTGATCACAAATTAGGGAAATAATTCTTTCCAACACGAGGCTTCTGTTTTTTATTCTGTTTAACAAAGTCATATGTGTTTGGTACTTTCTCTGCACAATCACATTGTGTTAACAGATCTTGGCTCAAAGAAACCAATTCTTTCATCTAAGAGGAGTAATTTTGAATTTTACTATCTAAATAACCTGCCCTTGGCATTTAACACTGCCTGGTAAAAATGTCATCGATGAATATAATCTGAATGGTGACATTCTTCTCACTATTTGAGTGTCATATTGAACCAATTATTAGGTACTCTTTAGGGGCCAAGAGTTAATCCCTGGCCTTAAAAGGTGCCCAGTAAAACTTGAACCAGTCATAAGCTTGCTCTTGTAAAAGTTCAGAATGATATATCATTGACATGAAAGCCATTTCAAGTATATCTCAAAAATTTCATTCACTCACTTGCACATTATGTATTATGTAGGAAGCTGCTTTGTGGTGGTTCAGCTCTGTGGCCTATTAAATTCAAGCAGTACTAAATATTGGGGTATGTAGAGAAGATATTATTAATATCTACCCTCCCTCACAATAGCTGATTATTTTGAGCTGCTTTCAGTACAAACATAGTTTGAATCACCTCTGAAGGAAAACTTTGTGTGTTTTTCTACTGATTGTCTTAAGGGAAATGAATACATTTTGTAATGGTAGTTTTTACTTTTTTAAATCAACTTCCTTGGCTTTTATAATTTGCTCTTTTTTGGTAGTAGTAGCTGATGTTCTCTGGTCAAATGATACCAGATATTTTACTGTAACCAAAGTTCATGAATGACAACTTTATGGGGAAAAAAATATGAGTGACCACTCAGCCACATTTGCATATTTCCTCATACTAAACAGTGTGACAAAAGTCTTTAAAATTTGGGGCACTTTTAGTAGGTCTTTCTCTCTTTCTTTTGTGCAAGACCACACTTGGACTATTGCATCCAGTTATAGTCACCACAATATAAAAAAGATGTTGAGACTCTGGAAAGTGTGCAAAGAAGAACAACAAGAATGATTACGGGGTTGGGGGCTACAGCATTTGAAGAACCTTTACAGGAATTGGGTATGTTGTTGGTTTGAGTCCGAGCTTGAAGATTTGGTTGCAAATGCACTTGTCTCCTCAAATGGGGATGAAACATTTGCAACCAAATTGCCAAGCTCAGAGCTCAAACCAACAACGTAACTACCAACCCGAGCGACTAATATTCAAAGACATTTCAAGAAATTGTCTAGTATGTCTAGTCTAATTGAAAAGAAGCACTAGGGGAGACCTGATGGCAATGTTCCAATATTTGAGGGGCTCCTACAAAGATGAGAGGGTCAAACTGTTTCCCAAAGCACCAAAAAGACAAGACAAAAAACAATGGATGGAAAATAACCAAGGATAGAAGCAGCCTAGAACTAAGGAGAATGTTTCTAACAGGGAGGGCAATCAACCAATGGAATAGCTTGCCATCAGAAGTGGTGGATAGTCCATCCCTGGAGGCTTTCAAAAAGAGACTAGACAACCATTTGTCTGAAACAGTATAGGGTCTCCTGCTTGAGCAAGGGGTTACTCTGTTACTCTATGTTCTATGTTTTTTATGGAAATGTATTTTTATACACACACACACACACACACACATCATAATGCCTCTGAAAATGTTTGAAAACATATCAGAAAAGACCTTCATGAGTATCCATCAAATCGAATGTATTATGTATTTACCTACAGGTAAACATGTACTTTTAGCCATAGAATGTCATGAATCTCCCATTAATCAAATGAAGTACAATGATATTTTGATTATAATCTCATTTACTCTGTGGATGCAGAAAATTTATTATTGTTGATATATTTCCCACTTCAGAAACGGCAAAATATTGTCCTTTGGATTCAATTTTTTGTTTTCAGAGATGTGCTTCAGTGACATTTTAATTTCTGGCTGACATTTCATCAGTGTCATATTACTGGGTACACTTTCTGGAATTCTGTTTCTCTGCAGTTAATGAATTGGTCTGAGAGCAATTTTTCAAGCATAAAGGTCTTTGTTGGGAACAATATAACAGGAATTGTCAGAATGAATTATTCTGCTTAGAAATCTTTTATGGGTTGAGGACTTCCGGTGGTGCTTCTGTCAAAGACAGACCAGAGACCACGATCGTGCATGGCTTTGATCTGCGCTTGCCCTGTTGGTGGGGTCCTCATGGGATCAGATTCATCTGACCCACCTTGGAGGGGGGAAGAGGGGGAGACCACCAGCTGGCTTGAGGGGAGCCGCATCTCCCATCCTGGCTTGGTATACTCCCCTAGAAGACAGGGAGACGCGGCAGTTTTAATAGCTGCCCTGAAGACTTAAGTGTGTGCTGGAGCTGTGAAGTAGTGAGCAGCATGTAACCAATAAAAGAACTTGAACATTTTTTGATAACCCCGAAAAGCAGAGAGAAAGAGCCCTCATTTGGAAGTGTGATAGTGGTGAATGGGAAATAAGAGGAAAATACAAGGTAAATGAAAAACCAGAAATAAAAGAACTACATGAAAGCAGAGATTAAATTTGGAATTATATACAGAATTGGGCACTAATTAGGCATTGGATAAAATTTAATGTTAATACAACAGAAAAGAGAATAAAAAAGAACTTTGAAAAGTGGAAGCGATATAGAGCTCCATCTAATGGTTAAAGATATCTCCTCTTCTATGTTTTTATGGAAAATTACTGGTCGTATAAATGTGTGAAAGAGAAAAGAAATGAAATAAAAGACTATAGCATAACAAGAACCCCGGAAGCCTTAAAAAAAAAAGGGGGGGGTTGCAGCAAAGTATAAATGAATGTAATATCTTGGGACTGTTTGGTGTTGATTGTGACAAGGAAACAGAAGAAAGGGAAATTGAGATAAATGGAGACTTTTGGCAAGGACCATAACAGAAAACTTTGACTTTTAATAACATAAAGAATAACTCAACAGATTAAAAAAATGGAAGAAATAAGCAAAGAATTTAAGTTGGAACTGCAAACTGTGAGAGGAATGTTAAAAGAAAGAATGAGACTATTGGATATATTTGTAGGCAAAGTAATGGCGATGCAGTTCATAGTAGAACAAAGAAAACCTAGAGAGGAGGAGTTAAAGGAGAAGGAAAGCAGTCCAGATGAATATGGAGAACAAGGGCCATTGCCAAAAGACATAAAAGGACCTAAAACTGAGATATTAACAATAGAGGCAACAAATAAAAGAGTAAACGCTCCCAAGACTAAGCAGAAGAAGAAGGAACCATACAAGAAGAAACTCCAAAAAAGAGAACAGAGAAGGGTGGGGGGAAAGATGGTTGATAGGCAGAGGGAAATAAAAATAATATTAGAAGAAAAAAAGAAGAAAGACCGGAAAACCCAGAAAAGGGAAAGCTGGCTAAAATGAAAAGAAATGTTAAGGCCAAGAGATGTAGAGATAAGGGTTAGGGATAGTATAAGGAGGATTCTACATGGGAATGTATTTTTTTTCCTTTTTACTAGAAATATAGACTGGGGAGATTCAGAGTTTAAAACTTACTGGGAAATACCCTAAGATTATATATATATATATATATATATATATATATATATATATATATATACACAATTATATATGAGTTCTATTGCTATGAATCATTCATATATATATATATATATATGTATCCTATATATATATATATATATATATATATATATATATATATATATATATATATATGTAGGTCTTGGTATATTGAGAATACCTTGGCAACGTTTGACAAATCCCATCCGTCATCTTCAGGCTGGTGTCCTCAGCTTCATTCCTGGGAGAAGTGTGTGATCGTGGCTGTTTTCCTTTTAAACTCTAGAGTTGGCTGTTGTTACTTTTGATTGGTTTGTGGAGTTGATGTATGCAGATTGGATGGCTTTTCCTGAGACCTTGTGGCTGAGGTGCTGGCTGTGTGTCTCAGCCTTTTGTGTTGTAACGACCTGGGTAATGGGCTGTGTGATGACCTTCTGAGTTCTATTGTTGTGACGTCCTGGGTGTGGTGCTGTAATCTGGTAAAATAGAACTCAGAAGTCACTCACACAGCCCATTACCCAGGTCACAACACAAAAGGCTGAGACACACAGCCAGCACCTCAGCACAAGGTCTCAGGAAAGCCATCCAATCTGCATACATCAACTCCCAAACCAATCAAGCAACACAGCCAACTCTAGAGTTTGGAAAACAGCTACAAGGATCAACCAAACACCTAATATATATATATATATATATATATATATATATCCTAAAATATGTAACTGACTATTCAAATGATATTAGAAAAACAGAGAATATGACAAATTTGGGAAAAGTAAAAATGTGAATTATAGGTTATGGAAGCAAAAAGGGAAACTTAACTTTCTGTTTTTCACTTTTTCTCATTGGTATATACATGTAATAGAAAATGTAATTAATTATATAAAGGATATGAGAAAACAAAAAATATGACAAATTAGAAGGGATTATATGGGAATATAAAGTATCTATAATGAGAGTATTTTTGATGATTAAAAGCAGGGGAATGAAAATTTATTAAAATACATAGGCAAACTTTGGCTAAGTGGAAATAAAGAAAAAACATGATTAATATATAACTGTATATAAGAAAAGTGAAGATAGAGTGAGAGACATTAAGAAGTTACTATTATCGTGAATCCTTTCTTTTTTACATATAATATTCTAAAATATGTAATTGATTATTTAATTGATAATAGAAATGTATTATGAAAGTATTTTATTATGATTAAAAGTAGGGGAAGGAAAAATTATTAAATTACATAGGTAGATCTTGGCTAAGTGGAAATAAAGAAAGGGGAAAAAAAGAAAAATATGAAATGGTTATAGGAACATCTTTGGAACTAATATAAGATATAATGTAGATCGGGGGGATATACCATGTGGATCCTAAATATATTAGTTTCATTTTATTTTTACTCTTTTTCGATTGTTTATTATATACCGGTCTAGAGAAAGCTAAGGATGATAATGATGTATAATGTAAAATAAAATAGGTTGTAAGCTGAAAATGGAAATAATAGGGGATAAAAAATTGAAAATATATGTGTGGATGAAATGATATTGATATTGAACTAATGAACTGAAATATGAAATGGAAATTTATTTAAAGATTAGTGGAATGGATAATGACTTGAGGTGATGTTAAACAAGATAGATGGAAATGTAATTATGACTATGTATAAATGTTGTAATCTGGAACCATGTTGCCCACGTGAAGAGATGTGTAAAAAATTAAAATAATAAACCTTTATTAAAAAACAAAATAAATCTTCTATGGGTTGAAAGCTTTAGAATCACCTTTAGCTTATGGAGAAAAGGCAGATAGAAATCAAACAAGGCTCTAAGCAAACAAGTAAAATATTAATTCACTCATACTTTCATTTCCTGACCCTTATATTGATTAATCAAATCTCTACTTTATATCCTTCTTCCAGATATTCAGGATTTACAAAACATATGTTGCATCTGAAAAATCTGAATCTTTTACATTGCCTAATTCAGTCTTTCTCAACTGGGTTTCCAAAAACCCAGAGGTTTCTGTAAGGGTGCTAAGAGAACGTGATTAAAAATAAAAATAAACATTTTTTAAACTCTGCACACTATGCAATACTAGCATTTGCAGTGGTGGCATTTTACACCTCATGACTCAACTGCTGATGTGCTTCTTTGCTGTTATTGTTAACATTGTAAAATGTGGATTGTATAGGTTTGAAATGAATTGTATGGTGAAGTGTTTGCATTTTTTTTTAATTTGTGATTTTTGTGCAAGGATTTCCTGAGACCTTAAAATTATTTCAAGAATTCCTCCAGGATAGAAAGGTTGAAAGGCTGGCCTAACTTATTCGGAACATATTGTTTATTTTAAATAGTGTGCTGTTTCAAGGTAAAGGCAGAAATTTACTTATGCTATCAACATTATATATCCTGAGTATAAAATACAAGCTCCATAATTTTTTCAGATATGATCTCCTGACCCCAAGCTACATCACTATATTTCATTCTTTTTAGGTAGAAAAGAATAGGATTTTTATTGTGTTGGTTTCATTTTTTATGCCTTAAATCATACGCTTAAATAAATTAATGCAAGACTTTTATTTTCTGCTGCAGGTTATGAAATAAATTACCCTGGTGATAAAGAAATTACCCAGGAACAGAGGATCTTTGATTAGCTCATTGCTTTTGAAGATATTTCAGAACCAAAGTAGAGAAACTGTGTCCAGTGACTCCGGCTGGACTCTTTGGGAAGGTTGGCTTCGATCTGGGCACATTTTGTCCACATTCTGGATAGAGGGGACCATTGGTTTTAAAATGGGGTGAAAAAGGCCATGTATGTCATCTAAGTCAAGGACCTCATATCAAATGAACTAAGCACCAGAACTCACTGTAACAGCCTTGCCAAAAAGGCATTAAGAGTTGTAAATCTAATCTTACGAAGCTTCTCCTCTGGAAATATTGAATTGCTAACTAGAGCATACAAAACTTTTGCTAGACCAATACTCGAATACAGTTCTTCAGTCTGGAATCCACACTGTATGTCAGACATTAATACAATTGAGCGAGTCCAGAAGTATTTCATTAGACAAGTACTAGAATAGAATAGAATAGAATAGAATAGAATAGAATAGAATACTTTATTGGCCAAGTGTGATTGGACACACAAGGAATTTGTCTTGGTGTAAGTACTCTCAGTATACATAAAAGAAAAGATATATTCATTAAGAATCAAGAATCATAACGTACAACACTTAATGATAGTCATAGGATACAATCAGCAATCAAATCATACTAGGATACAGTCAATATAAATCATAAGGATATAAGTGACAAAGTTACAGTCCTACAATCACAAGTGGGAGGATGGATGATAAGAAGTGATGAGAAGATTAACAGTAATATAGTGCAGACTTTGTAATAGTTGAACAGTGTTGAGGGAATTATTTGTTTAGCAGAGTGATGGCTTTCGGGAAAAAACTGTTCTTGTGTCTAGTTGTTCTGGTGTGCAGTGCTCTATAGCGTTGTTTTTAGGGAAGGAGTTGAAACAGTTTATGTCAGGGATGTGAGGGGTCTGTAAATATTTTCACAGCCCTCTTTTTGATTCATGCAATATACAGGTCCTCGGTTGAAGGCAGGTGGGTAGTAATTGTTTTTTCTGCGGTCCTAATTATCCTCTGAAGTCTGTGTCTGTCCTGTTGGGTTGCAGAACCAAACCAGACAGTTATAGAGATGCAGATTGTTAAGTTTGCATAGAGAGGCAGGACGTGGAGTGCTTCAACTAAAAGTTTATTGTGACTTCAGCTCAGAACGGACCCAAATGGCTCAGGCGCGGCAGCCTTTTATAGCCGGCTGCCGCGGCTGTCAGCCAATCAGAGTGCAGGGTTTTCCTGCACTTTTTAAACCAATGAATTCAAACACTTTACAATACAACCAGTCATTTTGAACTCTGCATACATAACACCTCTCCCCACTAGGTTTGGTCCATACTCAAACCCCATCTATCTAACATACTCTTGTAAATAGATAGGGCTTTTACGGTGCGTTGAGACCTGCGTGGTTCAGGTGTTTTGGGAATCTCACTTGGTGAGGAAGGAAATGTATCTATCAACATTTCCTTATTAGGACTACTTGTACTAGTAGAACCTGATTGGTTACTACAACCTGGTCTCTCCTCCCAATCCATCTCCAACCCAATGTCACCCCCCAAATCTGGTAGTGGATCACAATCTTCCATTTGTAAGATTGGATTTTGGCACCCTGACAGGTTTTGAGATGTTTCCTGTTGAGTCAGCTCGTTACACATGGGGTGGATTCTCACTTGCTGATTACCTTCATTATCTCCCCCTTCCCCCCTAGAAGAGGCTGTGGGCCTGGAATCTGGAGAGGAGCAAGGGCGATGCTCCAGAGGCAGTCTGGACCTTAACTGATCTATGTGCCTACTCCACAAGACACCATCCTCAGTTTGAACCCTGTAAGACCTTGGGCCTGTAACCTGGGTTATCTCAGCAGGAATCCATAATGGCTCACCCACAAGGTTTTTAGCATAAACAGAATCACCCACAGTGAATGTGAGAAATTTGCTGGTGGAATCTAGTGGAGCGTTGGGTGCATAAGTGGGGTGAAGGCGGTCCAGGGTAGACCATAGTTTTCTACCCATTAAAAGCTCAGCTGGGGTTAAGTTAGTGGATGGACTAGGAGTGATGTATTGGATGCTGAGTAGTTTTTCAACTTTCTCAGTGATGTCCCGTGGACCCAACTGCTGGAGTTTTTCCTTGGTAAATCGTACCATGCATTCAGCACGGCCGTTAGCCAAGGATGCCCAGGGGCAGTAAGGGCATGGTGAATAACCTGCTGTGCTAAATAGGATTCAAAAATGTTAGCAGTAAATTGAGGACCATTGTCAGAAACAAGCACATCAGGTAACCCATGAGTTACAAAAAATTTCTTAAGCTGTTTGATGACAGCTTCTGCTGTGGTGGAACCCATGGGAATGACTTCTAACCATCTGGAGTATGCATCAACTACAATGAGGAATGTGTGCCCCCTAGTAGGGCCAGCAAAATCAATGTGGATCCTGGACCATGGCCCCCTAGGACATTCCCACTCATGTTTGGGGGCAAGAGGTGGAGCAGGCTTTACTTGCTGACAGTTTGGGCAGGATGCAACCCAGTTTTCTACCATTTTGTCTATACCTGGCCACCATACATAGCTCCTGGCCAATCCCTTCATTCTGACAATACCTGGATGACCCTCATGTAACATTTCCAAAACCTCTTTCTGCAATTTTGCAGGAATAACCACCCTGTTACCCCACAAAATACATCCCCTTAAGACAGATAATTCAGTTTGTCTAGATTTAAAAGGTTGGGAAGCTTGAGGTAGATCTTGCAGTGGCCAACCCTTTTTAATCCAGCCTGCAATAGGAGCCAATAAAGTGTCTTTGGCAGTTTCTCTGGCAATTTCAGCAGCATGGACTGGAAGTTTGGCAACTGTTTCTAGAAAGAAAGTGTAAGATTCAGGAGCAGGGTCCTCAGTGTGCAAAGGAAGTGGGCAGTGACTCAAAGCATCTGCGTGCCCAATGTCTTTTCCAGGTCTGTGGATGAGTTTATATGAATAGGCAGCAAGAAATTCAGTCCATCTCAGCATTCTTGGTGACAGGATGGTGGGCGTTGGTCTGTCCCCTGCCACAATGCCTAAAAGAGGTTTGTGATCTGTAACAATGGTGAATCTTCTTCCATATAAGTACTCATGGAATTTCTTGACTGCTGCCACAATAGCCAAAGCTTCCTTGTCCAATTGACTATAGTTTCTCTCTGCTTTGGTCAAAGTGCGAGAGTAAAATGCAATAGGGGCTTCCCTTCCACTGGGAAGGGAACTCAACACCCCCCCCCCACTCCAAAAGGGGATGCATCGCAAGTCAAAATTACAGGTAAATTCTCAGAAAACTGTATCAGTACACAATCAGAAGTGATTTGTCTCTTGATGCTGTTAAATGCAGCTTCTTCCTTTCTGCCCCAGACCCATGCAGATTTTTTATCCAGTAATCTGTGCAAAGGTTCTGCAGTGGTAGCTTTCTGAGGTAGAAACATATGATAGAAATTAATAAGTCCCAGGAATGCTTGCAAATCAGTTTTGCATCTAGGCCTGGGGGCTTCTTTGATTGCCTGAACTTTGGCTTCTGTGGGGTGGATACCATGTTTATCACATAACCCAAAAATTCTACTTTGTCAGTTCTTAGTGTGCATTTCTCTTTTTTAACTTTTAACCCCGCTTTTTTGAATCTGGTTAGAACTTCTCTGAGTTTCTCTTGTAATTGAGTGTCATTTTCAGCAGAGATTAACACATCATCAAAGTAAGGTACTACCCCTGGCAGTCCTTGGAGCATCCTTTCCATAAGGCTTTGGAAGATGCCTGGTGCCACGCTTACTCCAAACTGTAACCTTTTACATTTGAAAGCACCTCTATGAGTCACAATGGTTTGGGCCTCTGCAGTGGCATCATCAACTGTTAATTGTTGATATGCCTGGGCCAGATCCAATTTGGCAAAGACTGTACCCCTGCCAAGTGAATGTAGTAAATGATGCACCACTGGAACTGGATATGCGCTCTGTTGGCCTGGAGTTTCAGCTTTGCCTCATCCAACCAAGTCTTCACTGATTTAATTGTTGGTTTCATGGTTTTAAGTCTTCATCTGTAGACAGGTACAAGGTGAATCATGCAGTGGTCAGAGTCTCCCACAGCTGCTCGTGGTAAAGACCTATAAGCATCTTTTACTGTTGTATAGCAGTGGTCTAAAGTATTTATGCCTCTGGTGGGACAATTTACATGCTGGAAATATTTTGGGAGCTCTTTCCTTAAATTTGCTTGATAGAAATCTCCTAAAATGATGGGTAGAGAACCAGGGTGTTTGGCTTCAGCCTCCATAATTTGATCAGCAAGAGTTCCTAATGCCTTGTTTACATAGGCTTGTGGAGGAACATACACAGCGATTGGGAGAAATGAGGAGAACTCACATGAAGAGTAAAATGGCTTGCAGTTGATGTGTAAAGACTCCTCTGCTCGCAACAGAATACCCTATATCACCAGGCTTGAGAATTTGGGCTTGGACAACCTTGAACTCCAAATATAAATAAATAAACTATGCTGCCTACGGTTAGACTTAAGCGTAGCACACAAAATTATCTGCTACAATGTCCTACCAGTCAATGACTACTTCAGGTTCAACCATAACAATACAAGAGCACACAACAGATACAAACTCAATGTAAACTGCTTCAAACTCGATTGCAGAAAGTACGACTTCAGCAACAGAGTGGTCAATGCCTGGAATGCACTACCTGACTCTGTTGTGACATCCTCTAACCCCACTCCTTTAACCTCAAACTATCCACTATTGACCTCACCCCATTCCTAAGAGGTCTGTAAGGGGTGTGCATAAGTGCACCATCATGCCTACTGTCCCTGTCCTATTGTTCTCATTTATTCATACCTATTTCCTGTATTCTTACTCATGTTTATATTTATACCTATTATCGTGTAAGCAATTGACAAATAAAATAAATAAATAAATAAATATGTTAGAATTGAACAGCCTCAACAGAAGGGAGGAATATGACACCTTCCTATCTTCTGTCTACAACACAATCCTTTCAGCAGTTCCGAAAAGATTCCACACCCATTTGCACTCTGATTCAGATAACCCTAAGGGCACAGATAAACCCCCCAAGTGGTCTCAACAGCTCTCAGAGAGAGTGCTAATGACCTGATGACTGCAAAGAATATAATCCATCACCACCCCAACATCCTATTTGTTGTGGTTAGCCGGCAGCAGGTGCAGATGGGGGAGTAGAGTGAGGATTCGGGGAGGGACCATCAAGGAGTGGACTGCTGCCTTCAGAGATGGTGAGGGCTGGCAGCAGTGATGAGAAGGTTTCAGAAGAACCTGTGCTCAGTGCACGTGAGTGCAGGATGCTTCATAGGAGGGAACAGCTGAAGCTGCATAGATGACTCGGTAGTAAGGAGGCAATGTAATGGCCCTTCCCTCTAGGAAATATAAGCTTGGTTGCAAATGGTTTTTGCCTTTAGGGTTAAGTGTGATGATAATAGAGTTTGATTTATTTGAAGGTTTTTCTAATTGGATTACTTGGCTGCAAGCCATTTGGTAACTACAAAGAGGTATTTGTGGAATAAAGCCATGAATGTTTCAGTTTTGGAGTTTATCTGTGTTTGCTTTTGGAGACTTCGGCTGGGTCAGAACACTATCAGAACTAATCCTTCCACACACCCCACCCTACCATCCAGCCAGAACTGATGAAGTTTCTTGGATGAGAAGCAAAACATCTTCTTCTTCCTCAAGGGAAAAAAAAAACATAGTCCAAATGCCCTTTGAAAAAGCACCTTTGAGATGTTTAAGGGTATATTTAAAGCCACGAAGCCTCTGATAGCTTCATATGGGAAAGGCTCAGAGTATTTCACTGCTCACAAAATAGTAATTTAGCAAAAGGGACGGGGAAGAGGAAACACGGAGCTCAGAGACACTGAGGTTGAAAAGACAGCCGAGAGTGGAAAATAGATCTGAGAAAAACAGAAAAAGGAAAAAAAAGGCAAGAGAAAGTATTTACAGTTCATCGGAGAGACTGCTCAAAGATATATCTAAGAAAACAGGATCTTGCTCAAAGGACAGAGATTGGAGAGATGAAGACAAGGATGAATGCAATAAAAAAAGAATAAGGCAAATATTAGATGAAAGGTTTACAGGAAAGAAATGGGCAAACATAGATGATCATCTCAACTTTGGGAAGGAGGAAGTGGAAGAAGAAGGAGAAGAATGAGAACCAAAAATCAGTGAGACTGTATTTTGCATATCCATTTAAACCAAATAGACAGTTCACACTTGTGAGACACAGTGCTGGTAAAAGGTTCTTCATCTAAGAGAATTGTGCTGTAGTCAGGGGAGCCATTTCATTGTGGAAACTAGAGCCAGATATATTTTTATTAGCTCTTTCATATGGTTGGAACACTATGGGAATGCAGGCCGCGTCAATGAAAGGCTCCACGCTTTCTCAAATATTATTAATGGAAATGGCCAGCAAAAGAATTCCCCAAAGATCTGACTGAATTCTTTTAGTTTTAGTTACTTAACAGCTATTGAAAAATTGCAGACTTTGCAGTGTTAGCAAAGAGGAAATGCTCAGCAGATGTTTCTTCTCTGTCTTAGAGTACAAAATGCATACTGGCTTTTTTTTAATGGAGAATTTCCTTTTTATATTGATGGGAGAGGACAGAACTCTCATTCAAAGTCCCCATGAGGATGAGTGAGCATCACAGGAAGTGTTCATCAATAAGAACATTGCATGCAACTTATAAAAAGAGCATTGTTTATGCTGATGAACTCGGCTAGTTCTTGGCATGATGGGAATTGCTAACCTGCCTCCTACAGAAATAATGGCCAACTGAAGGTTGGTTTGCTTTTTGCTTTTTCAAAGCACCTATTGATTCTGACATAAAGTGACTCCATTCCAGGAATGCATAATGGGGTATCATTTGCAATACTGCCCTTGACATTTTCTGAAAATAATAAACTGAGGCAGAATGTAAACATATGAAGAACATATAAAGAATGGTTGCTGGAATTGGGTATGTCTAGTTTAATGAAAAGAAGGGCTAGGGGTGATATGATAACTGGGTTGCAATATCTCAGGTGTTGTCACAAAGAAGAGGGAGTCAAGCTAGTCACCAAAGCACCTGAGGGCAGGACAAGAAGCAATGAATGGAAACTAATCAGGAGAGAAGCAACCTGGAACTAAGGAGAAATTTCCTGACAGAACAATGAATCAGTGGAACAACTTGCCTCCAGAAGTTGTGAATGCTCCAACACTGGAGGTTTTTAAGAAGAGATTAGACAACCATTTGTCTGAAATGGGTTTCCTGCCTAAGTAGGGATTTGGTATGGAAGACCTCCAAGGTCCCTTCCAACTCTGTTCTGTTCTGTTCTATTCTATTCTATGCTTCAGTATTGTGATGATAAACACAAGTCTTCATAGAGTTGAATGTTTCTCAATCTAAGCAAATTTAAGACATGCAAACTTCAACTCTCAGAATTCCCCAGCCACTGACAGTTGAGGCCCACATGCCTTAAGGTTGTCAAGGTTGAGTAACAGTTTTCTAGATAAATAGATCACTGGAGTGGCTGATTATAGAACTCTTTGACAGGAAGCATGTTAATGCCAAGAATCTCACAGAGATTACTGGGACTAATCCCACCCTCCAGGGTTAAAAATAATTTCTTGCAAAAATCTATAGACTTTCTTCCCCTTAAATCAGAGTCCAAGCTAAATGTTCTCTACATAAAAAAGCTGTTCTTGAAATTCCAGGCAGCCAACTGGAGAACCTTAAAGGTACCTTGGCTGGCTGATCATCCCACTGGTCCCATAATACCGCTCTTTCTGAATGAAATGGACTGGAAGTAGAAGGAGACCACTTCTTAACATCAACCTATGCAATAGGATTACTATTACCAACTTACAATGTTTGTAATTTGCTACTCCATAACTATTTGGGCCACTTGACTAAGGCAGTCTTACTGATGGAATGTTCAAAGGTTGTGAGAACCCAATCTGGATAAATCTCTGTATATGTAGTGGATTCAAATTAATGAATATATAAATTATGGCTAATCTTTCTTTCCATATAATAGATATCAGGGCTGAAAACTTCAATACAATTCAGGATGCATTTTCATTTCACTTTTTTTGAGCCACAAGGGACATAATGATGATGATGCAGTCATATTATCAGTAAAGATAATGCTGATATTTTCTGTTCCTCCCATTATTAGAGGCTTTTTGGCTGGGGTGAGCAGAGGCATAGATGTACAGTATGTATTCAAAATAGAAACATTATTGGTAATTATTTATAAAAAAGACAAAGATATGCTGCTAAAAAACCCACAGAATTTTCCAATTTAATTTTCATGGCATGATCTTGGAAGACTCTGGGGGTAGAAAATGGAGGCAAAGAGCCATTTGCAATGTGAAGGCCCAGATGACTCACTTCTGATAGATTCTAATAGCAGGCTTCATCTTTCCTTTTAAACAAAAATGGCAGCATTCATTAACAGGATAGCAATATCACAAAACTTAGAAGGATTTTAAGGACTGCAAAATTAAAGGGAGGAGGCTAAACTGGCTAAAGTGATTGTGAACAGCCAATTGATTGTTGGAGAAAAAATAAACTGAAAAAGAGCTGGAAGAGAATGGATATGGTATTCCATTCTGTGGGGAATTGCTGGGAAGTAGGAATCCTAAACCAAAGAAGTCCATACTCCAGGAGATGGTTGCACATCCCTCTTGAATAATGTGGCAACTGAAGTTTGCACTGTACCCTTCAAGACAGAGAACCATTTTATTCCTTCATCTCATAACCAGGTTCTCACTCATTTTTTCCATGTTTTAGGGGAATTACTCTCAAAATTGTAGGAATGTTACTAAGACTTGGAATGAAGAATGGTGACCCATCTTCTCCAGACTGATGACCTAAGAAGGATTGACATCTAGTAGCAGATTGTTGCCTTCTTCCAGTATGCTTAGTTCAATTAAAGATAACTCCAGATAATAGAAAGGGATAGATATTAACATTTTCAGATAATTCAGCTACAATGATAGCTGTCTCTCTTATATTCACATTCACATTTGAAAGCATTCTTAGTATGATGTCTAGTCTTGGGAAAAGGTTGGGGATCTTACATTTTTAGCTGAAGCTAATTTACATACTTAAAAGATTCTAGTTTTCAATGGCTTGCACTGAAAAACCCTCCAGAACTCACTCAAGATATATCAGTATATAAAGTTATTGGGATTAAATATTGAATTTTGAAAGGGTTATAATCTTAATCAAAGAAAGACAAAGAATGGAAAACATTAAACAAAATAGCCTTTTATCTCCTGTATTGCACCAGCTTGGAAAGCCACTGGTAAAGCAACACTATAATTCTTATTTTAAGTATAGAGCATGAATTCAGCAGCGTGTCATTTAGTGGAAGGAAAATGGAAGGGACATACATTATAATCTGCTATACATTGCTTTTAAGGCTGCTTACAAATCATACACTTCTAAATCGTTAGGTGCTGTTTACTAATGGTTTTGGTGGACTGGATTAAAGCAACAAGCATACATCTGCATTTTATCAGTTGTTTTTTTATTTTCTGCCATATAATTTTTTTTGGTGAATTTCTCAAGCTATTAAGGATGAGACAGGCCATCTGTACAGGCTTAATTCAGTTTCAGAAGGGAACAATCTTCACACACATTTATTTATTATAGCATTTGTATATTGCCAACTACATATGGACTCCTGACAGTTTACATTGAAAAGTTTCTTCAGAAAAATAAACAGTAACATTCTCTATAATATGTATTTAAAATCATAATAAAAATAACACTGTCTTTGATGTTCAATAATGCCTCATTAAAAGCCAGTTGCTATTTTGAAAGAATGTGTCCTTGGTCTTGGAGAAGGAAACCAGCAACTACTGATAGACTGATGTATCTATTGGGAGTGGAGGTCCCAGAGTCTATTTTTCTTCCCCTTTCTACTGGGCAGTTTACCCAGGAGTCCAGCAGAGATGACAGAAGACAGACAGGTAGTGGTGAGTGCTTTGTGGAGTTGGATTAACTGACCAGTTAATTTAGAATTACTTTGTGGTTGAATATGATCCCGTTACTGACAATTCTTATGGGAAGCAAGAAGTGGAAACTTGTGACTTTTAGACATCTTGGCCAAAACTGGTCAGAATGAATATAGAATATGTAATCAGTGTACAAGGGCAAGAAAGGCTTCTTGTGCATCTTTGCTATCAACTTATCAAATATTTTGAAGATAGACCACCTCTATGGGAAGAGGTCAAACATACGAAGACTCTAATTGTCTTTCCATACAGAAAATTCTGTCCAGATCAGACACAAAGTGCAAAAAAGGAAGCTTTCTCCCTCCCTCCCTCTTATTGTAACCCTAACCCTCTCTCCCTCCCTCCCTCCCTCCCTCCCTCTCTCTCACTCACTCTCACACACACCAGCAATAAATGCCAGAGGAAGAAAATGTACTAGGGTCTGAAAAAGAGATATTATTATTGCATTACTGGATATGGAAAAAAATGACTTTCCATATTTTGAATTTCACCAAATAAACTGGTTGAGATTGAAAATATTTTTCCAACCTGCAAGATAAACCTGATGATCTTGTTCCCGTCTTCTTTTCAGCTGGAGGACAAAGGTGGTAGAGTTCTTGAAATGTCGGTTACTTTGCTGCTTGGACACTAATATTGATAACATTATTTGATAGTCTTATTATTTACCTTCCTGTTTTTCTTTAAACAAAAGCTTTTTAGGATTACCAAGATCACTTCATAAAAACAATCTGTGTTACCTTGATCTTGAAAACTAAATTAAATTTCTGTCATGAAGGTGTTATCTCATTCAGAATTTTAATGTTTTCTCATTTTTGAAAGTATTTTCTTTACATGGTTCTTTGCAAGATTGATTGAAAAGTCAGATAGATGTGGTACCTCCTGTTTTCCTATCTGAAGAATGTATAAGACTATCTCTTTGGAGTTGGCAATGAGAAATGTCAACTGCAAATTAACTTTGAAATCATTCTATTCTGATTTATTTTCTAAAAATTTCTAGGAATGATGCTATCCAAAGTTCAGCGAGTGCACTGTGTGCAGAGCTTTGATAAAATATTTGCCACTTTTTGGTTTCCAAATATCATGGAAAAGATGTATTTCTCAGTTAAAAATGGTGAAATCTTGTTTTCCAAGTGTTGACTTATAATATTTAGTTAATTAATAGGGCTACTTGGAGTTTAAGAAACAATATATCAGACATGATTATTACAATAATAATTTATTTAAAATTATTGATTTTAAAATTGGGGTATATTGGAAAATAACTTATTGGCCCTTTTTGTCATGCTTTATATTAAAATTATAGGCCCTTGATTGTTCTTGGAAGAAATAATTAACATATGAATTGGATTTTGTGTTAAGACTTAATATTTTCAGACATCCGTATTATTTTGAGCTACTTACTTGTTACATACACATCAATGCCTAGACAATGGAAATGATTCTCTTTTTATTGATATGAAACATTTTCTTTAACATTGGAAAAAGAAATTTATAGTCCCAATTATTCAAGGGGCTGAACACTAGATATTATCTGGAACGTATAAACAAATTGCTTGCAGATGTTAACTATGGAGAATTAAAACGAAGGGCTTTTTTAAAATGAGTGATTAAAGTTCTGTATACATATATAATCACATGGTCAATCCAGGAAATATTTGACAGATAAGGAGTTTGGCAATGCCTACATATTTTAGTTCTTTTTGTGGGATAACAAATAGCTGCTAGGTTTCATTTGTGCTAACAGTGCATCATCATGGCTCTAATGATAGGTGAAACAGAGGTGAAACAAAAAATACAAAAAATTTACATTCTGATTGATGTTTCTTAAACTACATCCAAATACAAGTGTTCTCCAAATGTGTTCTGAGAGTTTGTTCAAGATCCAAAAGAAGACTAGGAGTGTGGGGGTGGGGTGTGGGGTGTGGGTGGAGGATTGGATCAATTCAGTTTTGTTAATTATATTATCCACGAATGAAGAAGAAATGTTGGCAGATGTCTCCTAAGATGTTACATTGAAAGAAGCAAGATGGGGAGAGTGAGAAGTCATCATGAGGAGACTAGGAGTGAAAGCCAGTAAAAAAGGTAAGCATTTAAGTGAATACATATATTTTCTTCAGCATATTTTTGAAAAGTAGATGTTCAGCAATCACTTTGAGCAAGCTCAAATAGCTTGAATCTTATGCTGTTGTAAAATGTAATTTTATCTCCAGAAAGAGATAAAATAAGCCATAATACAAACTAACCCACATATTTCATTGAGGCTTATTATCAATCTATTAAACATACTGTTAGTGTTTATGACCTCTCAATCCACTGAAGAAGTTTAGGGATTTGGAGAAGTTTATTGAAGGCCTTTCATTCCTATAGGAGTCTGCTAGGGCCCATAGACTTTTTTTGAAGCACACCTGGATTAGGAAAACAATATCCACATCATCTTGAGAGAGGGACTATAGCCAGGTGTCTGATATTAGGTTTAGGAGAGTGGAAGTCTACCTTGGTTAAGGCAGTGACTTGAATTTGCATAAATATTGAAAAGAAAGGGGAATAGAATGCAATCTTGTTTAACTCTTTTTTTAGACCAAGACGTTTGCAGAGAATTGGCCATTATTACCACTTCTCACTTGTGTTAATGGTGCTTTCATGCAGCATCTTAATTAGGGTAACCTTGTCTAACTAATCAAGGATTAATTTATTTTAAATCAATAAAGGTACATATAGGAAATGTATATTAAACTGTAGAATGGATCATTGGTTCATCATTGACTTGGCTGCTTTATTTTTATTTATTTATTTATTTGTATGCCACCTTTATTATTTTTACAAATAACTCAAGGCAGTGAACATATCCAACTTACCTTCTATTTCCCCCACAAAAACAATCCTGTGAGGTAGGTTGGACTGAGCAACTAGCCGAAAGTCCAGCTGGTTTTCATGGCTAAGCTGGGACTTGTTGATTAGAAATTTTTCCTATTCTAACCAATCCACAAGCTTATAGAACAGAAAGCTTGTACATGGTTTTCTGGGAATATTTAGGAGGCTAATTGGAAAATATTTGGAAGGATACCTTTCTTGAAAATACCTTTCTTGAAAATTGGACAGCAATAGAAAGGTTCTAGTTTTTAAGCACTTGGAATGTGTTGTTAATATGTGCAAATAAAAAAGCCAGTGGAAGAATTTGTCAGCTAATGTTACATTTAGACAATCTGATTGGTATCCAGTTTCTCTCAGAGGCTTCCCCATTTTTAACTAATTAATTATTTCCAAGCAGGGGTGGGATTCTGAAGATTTATGTGCTGTTTCAAAGCAACCTCTGAAGCTGTGTCTAGTGCCAGAGTTTGTGGCTCCTCCCTCCCTCCCTCCCCCCTCCCTCTATCCATCCGTCCATTCACCCATCCATCCATATCTCATCACATTCCTTTCCCTTCCCTCTTTCTCCCTTCCCTCCCTTTCTTTCTCCCATCCCTCCCTCTTTCTTTTCTTCCTTTTAAGAGAGGGGGGGAAGAAAGAAAGAAAAGAAAAGAAAAGAAAAAAGAAAAGAAAAGAAAGAAAGCATCTCTATGGTATTCATGGTATATTTTCAGCTGGAACCTCTTTCTACTTAAACCACGGGTCCCCAAACTTGGCAACTTTAAGACTTGTGGACTTTATCTCCCAGAATTCTCCAGTCAGCTATGCTGGCTGGAGAATTCTGGGAGTTGAAGTCCACAAGTCTTAAAGTTGCCAAGTTTGAAGACCTCTGACTTAAATTAAACCTTACTACAACACCCAGATATTTAAAGCCATTAAACATCTTGGATTAATCTTGAAACTTTTGCATACTTATATTTAAAGCCATTAAACATCTTGGATTAATCTTGAAACTTTTTGCATACTTATATTTATACAGAAAGAATTTTATTTTTACACATATGGCTTCAATTCCAAAGCTATTTTTTATGAAAACCAAGTCAAGAAAAGGAGATTGGAAACAAAGCAAAGGTTAACCTTCTCATTCTTTCTAACCCTTTCTAAATGGCAAGTAGAAGTGAGCCTTTTTTGCCATTTTATTACCAAGAATTTACCACCATCTTCAAATTAAAGAGTTGCCTTCCAATAACAAAAAAACACAAGTTTGCAAACTGCCTGAACACAGCACATAATTTTGTATGTTAAACAAACCATAAAGTGGAAGAGGGAAAATATTTGTGAGAAATATTTGCTATGTTTTTTGCTTGTCAAACTTAAAAGTCCATTAGACACTCCATAAAGGTTGTGACAGCAATAGAAGTAATGAAGCAGCAGCTAGGCAAACTGCTGAATAGTCTGAATTATGCTTTGGAAATTGTGTAATGTATGCTCTGAAATTGAGCAAATGAATGAGACCTAAAGGTAAGCTGTTCTCTACAAAATCCACTCTGAACTTACAAGCCTGGCATGAAAAAGCAGAGCAACTTACTAGTTTTGAAGAGGAGGATATGGAAGAAAGAAAGAAGATTAGCTCCAACAGTTTTAGGAGACTGCATAGTTTTGATTACCCAGAACATTCCCAAGGCAGGAATCAATACTATATTAGCTCCAAATGTTCTTTTTGTTAAACACTGAATCCAGGCATACTGTATGGCTGGATGCTCGCAGGAGGCTGCAGGAAGGCCTCCTAGGCCCAAAACAGGGCCTAGCAAGCCTCCCTGGAGCCTCTTGGGAGCAAAAACAGGGTGTGGGGGTGGCGCTGTGTCAGAAAATAGAACTTTCTGGTGTTGCTATGCAGTTTACAACTTGTGGGGATTTGAAGGCAAACCAAATCCACCAATGACAGGGTAACACCGCATACCCTGGAGTGGCATCACAAGCCACGCCCCTTGGTATATAAGGGGCAGCAGCATCTCAGGAAAAGTTCTGAGGAGAATTCTTTAGCAGAGTTCTCTACTGGGGTCCATTGCTCTCCTTGCCTGCTCTTGCTGCTATTGTTTTAAGTTTTCTTAAAGAGGTCTAAGTTTCTTTAGGAGTTATTCTCAACTTAAAAGACTGAGATAACCTAACTACATAGGTAGTGACAGAAACCAAAGGAGACCTGAAAGGAAGAGAAACTTAAAGAAGGCAAAAGATACTGGTAATAGTGTTTCTGTATGTTTATTTGATTTAAGCTGCTTGTACAATAAAGGTTTGGTTTGAAAACAGACTGGGCTCAGCATCTTTGTACAATTTAAATATATAGACAGATTAACAAGATCCTCTAAACATTTAATCAATCATAGGATAGACTGTCAAAAATTAATTATTTTCAACATGCCGGACCCCGCCCCCCCGTTTTCAGCCTAACAAGCCTCTCTGGAGCCTCTTGGGAGCAAAAACAGGGGGGGGGTGTTTTTGGCCTGGCAAGCAAGCCTCCCTGGAGCCTCTTGGGAGCAAAAATGGGGTGGGGGGGCGGCACTGTAACCCCCCCCCCCAACTCCTCGTTTTTGGTCCCAGGAGTCTACCCTACCTGGTAGCCTCGTGAGGAGTTCTGGGAGGGGCTGGGCAGGGTTTTTAATGGGAGCCCCCCCCTCCCATTAGAAACAGCTGCCGGGCAAACAGAGAAAAAACCTATACAAGTCTCTCCACATGTTCCTTGGCAGAAGGCAAGGGAATGGCGACTGGCTGTGGCAGCAAAAGGCAAGTGTGGGGGGGAAGGCGACCGGGGCTTCAGAGCTTCACTCACCCAGGAAGATCAGTAATGGCAGGGCGATAGCAGAAGGCAGGCAGCAGTGGCTGGCCTGGTAGGCAAAAGCAGGCTGCAGGCATGTCGCACGCGCACAATATTGTACATGTACAATAGGGACTGACTGGGCAGGGAGCGGAGAAGCGGGCTGAGAGGGTCAGGGTCAGCCAGGGGGCCATTTTATCGGTTCTCCAAACTACCGGGAGCCCTAACATCAGAACCAGTAGAATCCCAACCCTGTTTCCAAGTGAAAAACTGGTTGCCAGTGGTGAATACCGTTTAGAAACAAGACTGGGCCAAAGGGATAGTTGGAGAATGCTTGGCTGATGTACAATAAAACTCTTTCCACCATTTGTGTGAAGAATCTTAATTACTAGCTAGGCTGTCCTATTGCATAAAGTATTTGTGAAAAAGAATGGCATTTCTATCCTTTGTAGCTTGAAAAAGCCATTTGCAACTTGCTTGTTTCTTTTCCTTGGCCTTGAAAAGGTATAAGGAAGAAAGGGGAATAGAATTGACAAGAAGCAAAACTGTTTCCTATCACTCTCCCAAAGCAACCAGTGGAAGGCATAGAATCAATGAAGAATTTTGGGTAATTGAGGAAATCCAGATCTCTGCTGTTAATGGATTTTCTGAAACATAGGAACCAAACTGCTTGAATTCACTAGGATCACACACTATCTGTATGTCATTTATTGTTGTTGTCCAGAATTCGGGTCTGAGCCTGGTGCTGAAGCCAATGAAGAATACCAGACACAACGTGCAGGTTTTGCTTCCTTTTATTGAAGTGCTTCACAAAAGAGATCCTGGCCAGCAAAATGCCAGGACCCAGAGCAAATAAAGCTTTCTACAATTTCACTACAGCAGAAGGTGGGAGAAGGTGGGATATACCGTGTTTCCCCCAAAATAAGACCTACCCCGAAAATAAGACCTAGTGTGTTTTGGGAGCCAAAAATAAGACAGTGTCTTATTTTCAGTATATTTGTTTGTGGTTTCATACATGAATAAATGTACATTGTTCTACATGAATATGGTATCATTATATATATATATATATATATAAGACCTACCCCGAAAATAAGACCTAGTGTGTTTTTGGGAGCCAAAAAAAATATAAGACAGTGTCTTATTTTTGGGGAAACACGGTATAACCAATATCATCTAATAAACATTTTAGCAATGATCTAACTATTTGTTCTATTCCTATTCCTAAACCTTGGCTAATGAATACTCCAGGAGTTATCTTATACACATTCTCTTTGCTCCAGGCCATCCCTATTTCTAACTTCTAGCTCAGGTATGCAGGATGTCTAACTCTTTGTTACTCTTATCAGTTCTTTAACCATCTAGAATGGATACAAGTGTTATAGGTGCATATTCTCTGTGAATAACCACTCTTTGCTCTTGCCAGATAGACTCCACAAATACAAGCTTCCTGGTTTTCTCTCAAGTTTATGCCATAGCCTGGCTTTGTTTTAGCAGAAAGCCCATCACTGTTATGCACAAGTGATCTTCCTCATGGAGAACAACAGCAAAACTGTTGATTCAAATGAATCTATGTTTTCTTCTGTTACAGCTAGTCAGATTCATGGGTCCAGTCACATATTATGCATAGAAGTACTGTATATTCTAAAAGACAAAGGAAGCCCATTATGGCAAAACTTTTTCAATTAATTCTTGGTAAAAGTCACATTTACTGGATAAAGCGAAGCTACTGTCATTGGAAATGGTTGAGTTCATTCTTTTTTGTCTTTAACCTTTGGGATTTATAAAATGTGAATCCAAAGTTTAGAAGGTCAACTATAAACTACAGCAAGCCACATAGCTTGGGCCTTACCACAAACTGCTTTCTGAAAGGTTTCATTGGTTTCTCACAGGAACAACGAGAGCATAAAGAAAACCAATTTCCATGCTGTTTTTGATATGCATTTAGAAAGCCAAACTCCTGAGACAAATTTTAGCTTTGCAGCAATTCTGCTACAGAAGAGTATGAAATATTATTTTTGGAAGACTGAATTTTATCAAGAGTGATTTAAGTTATTTTTTACTAGAAGTAAAAAAAATGTCTTGATGCAATATTATTGATGTATTCATCTATCTCTACCTATCATTTATCTATTTCTATCTATCCATTCATCCATCCATCCATCCTTCCACCCACCCACCCATATCATCAGTCATCTATACACACACATATGCATAGTTTTCTAATTTTGGTCCTTGAGAAGGCCAAAGATCACAAAAAGATTTTCATAATATAATATTTATTCATAATTCATAATAATTATCAGGATGGAATTGGATTTGAGAATGAAATTTCTTTTTTATATAAACAGGCTCTAATATTATTTACATTTTCTACCTGTACAACACAGTAAAGCTGCCAAGATTTTATACACCCAAAGAAATAAATGTGGAAGATTTGTGAGCTGGGTACATATTGAAATGATCATGTGAGTGAATACTTCAAAGGCCCATTAGCTAAGAATTCAGTATGAATGAGTTCCAAGTTATTCCCTGTCATGAAGTTCTATATTAAGTTAGCTGACAAGGCAAAACAAAATTCACCATATTGTTGTCATGCAATACCCTTACATGTAGGTTTATTACACAGGAAATTATATGAATTTAGATTCTAGGCTGACAGCGAAATACAATAGTGTTTTTATAAATAGTTAAACAGCTTCTGGTATTATCTGATATACTAGAGCCATTCAACTAATACTTTATATATCTAAAGAAGGCAATGAAATTTATAATGAAACAAAAAGTAATGAATGAAATATCTGTATGTCAGGGTAAAGAATTTTGTTATTTCATTAGGAATGCTATTCTGATAAATGGCTTAAAGACTTGATATGTATTATGGGATATATTATCCCAGTCTACCAAATTATTTTTCTCCATGGTGTAGAATAGAAGAAGGATCACCTGTTGTCTTATTTCCATTTCTGTCCTATACCATTACTGTTATATATAAAAAAGCCAATGTCACTCCTTTTGTGATCATCCAAGCTAATTACTCCCAGTATTGTTTCCAACAACTCTGGAAAGTTTTGATAGACACGAATATAAAGATATTGTAAATTGTTGTCTGTTAATGGGACTGGAACCACAATCTGCCATTCTGAATGGGTTGGAAACAATTCATTATAATGTATATTCAATATAGAACCAATGGTAGTCAGGATTGTAGATCATTGTATGTGATCAGCATGCTAATTTTCCTGTAATGCAATTGGTATGAAAGGAAAAACTCTGATTAACATATGTCTCATATGTGACATTTTAAAATACAGAGAACAGGAGAGAATAGATTACTGGACAAGTATGGCTGAACCTATCAATTGCATTTTTTGCAAAGTTTTTCATTTCACTAAGGGTGATTTCTCCTGTGATTATTTGTTTATGAATTTGATAGAGAATATACACATGAATATCAAAATCTACTTACTGTACAGATTTCTAATATATACATTTTATATATACTTTTCAAAAGTTTTTCCATTTCTTCCTGTTTCTCCTATGAATATATATTTGTTCATATTTTCATAATGAGCTCATTTTTGTGTCTTTTTGTTTCTCAGCATGATATCACAAAATTCTGCTAGACATAGATGTTGTTGGGCAAATGAATTCATGGATCCAAAATTGGTATATTATGCTATATTCATTTTAACACACTCAGGTATGAATGTGAAGAATCAGGATACTGTCTTTGCCTTTGGTATACTTTTGTTTTACTGAATTCCTTCCAAGAAATTTCCTGAAATATCAGTGTAACAATATTTCCTTAGATTCATTGTTTCTGTAAATTATTCTGTAAATGCAAACACAATATTTTACTCTCTAGTCCTGTGCTTCGGGTCAGTGTTCTCTCTTATTTGAAATGTCTGCCTTGCTTCTGACTTATAGTTCCCCCTAAAGTCTACACACTGCAAAATAGGCTTTGAAAATGTCAAACACTAAATCATGCGGTAGCATTCCGGAAGTTGCTGCCCGGCATTAAACTATTTTAATTTAAAAGTAGATCTAGGCTGTATGTAGGAATTGTGCAAGCACTTAATAAATATCCAATTTACATTTCCAATGTCATCTATAACACAATTTGTGTAAACAAAAAAATCTTTTTAGATATTTTCTATCAGACAAAATTGTGAATATTCTGCTCCAAACTGGTTAACTGTTATAACTAATCAGAGAATCAGTTTGGTCTAATGGTTAAGGCACCAGACTAGAAAATGGGACAGCGTGAGTTCTAGGCTTTCCTTAGCCATGAAAGCTGCTTTGGTGACCTTGGGACAACCATTGTGTCTTAGCCCAACTCATCTCACAGGGTTTTGTGGGAAAAACAGGAAGAGGAAGTTGTGTTCAATATGTTTGCTGCTGTGAGTTACTTATAAAAATAATAAAGGTGGGATATAAATAAATAAATTCAACCAGTTATAATGTTTATACCTCATCCCTTCTTTATCATTGGATGATAATGTTTTCTACATAATTACTTGCCAAATGAAATAATTGCCTTTAAATATTGTGGATCTAAAAAAATATTAGCAAGGATATGAAAGTTAATATACCTTTTTTTCTGTTCAGTGGAAGGATCCTCTGTGCTTTAGATTCTTACTCATATTCCTACTAACAGCATTACTAAACAAGATGTTCTCACTCAAGGTTTCCTGTGAAGAACTTGGAAGAGTAAATCAGTTGATGAAGTCATTGCATTATGAGAAAGCTTTTTCTAGGCAACAGTCAAATAGCATCTGCAGGAAATGCATTCTTGGCCTGAGAGATAATTTGTCTAAAACTTTTTTTTTCACTTAGAGAATGTTTCATGTCCAAAGCTATAAGCCAGCAACTCTGGTGCCATTTATATGTTTTGAACTTCAATTCTTGTCATTAGTTTGTTTGGTTGAGACTTATTGGAGTTATAGTCCAAGGCCTACGAAAGGCACCAGATGACTAATCCTGATGTACTGGAATTTGGCAAGTCATTCAATAAATAAATAATCATTTTTAAAAAATTTTCATGACTTTTGTGGGTCCTGTTATAAAGTATAACAGGAATTGTTTTCGCACCATTAAAAAAAACATTTCACACAATTTCCTTCCTTTCCTAGTAGCCTGTTGCCAAACCATGTGTTATTTATGAGACATATAGTATTTTGAAGGAAAGATTTGATCCATACTTCGTGGACTCCCAACACAAATCCTCATCCAACTACTTTTAAATTAAAATAGTTTGATGCTAGGCAGCAGTTCTGGAAAGACTCTGTGTGATAAATTAATGTTTTATTCCAGCAGTGCGTGGGGGCACCAAAGCAGGGCAATTTGCAGAAGGTTGCACCATTTTTGCATTGAAAGTCCATGCTGTGACTTTTTCTTAGCTTATATGGCCATCATCGGGCCATATTAACCAAAATAAATCCTGTTTTACTTTTACAGTTACTTTGGTTACTTTTACAGTAAAACAGATAAATTCTTATGTCTCTGCATACTGAAGGAGATGACATCAATGTATCCTTGCAACAGCCATGCATATTATCTTGCTTTAATCAGAAGGTGAACACGGGGCTATTCATTTTGACAGAGAACTCTGTTAAGATGGGATCTTATTTGTGAATTATGGAGGTGTCTGCTGGTCCTGTAAGATTTTCAGGGCCAATGATGGAAGGATCTTGGATATGCTACCTGGTCTCTTGAGCAGCATCCAACCAGAGTTTCAAATACTCCCAGCCATCTTCTCTTTTACAGAAGCCTGAAAGACTTGACTGATTCCGCAGGTGTTGGGCTAAGGCAGGGGTCTCCAAACTTGGCAACTTTAAGACTTGTGTACTTCAATTGAAGTACATAAGTCTTAAAGTTGCCAAGTTTGGAGACCTCTGCCTTAAACTGTGTCAGAAAATAGAACTTTCTGGTGTTGCTATGCAGTTTACAATCTGCCTGGATTTGGGATGAGATCAAATCCACCAATGACAGGGTGACACCACATACCCTGTCCTGGCATCATAAGCCATGCCCCTTGGTATATAAGGGGCAGCCCAACAGGAGAAAATCTGCTGGGTACCTCAGGAGCATGTGAGAGACGTCCACAATTACCTGAAAGGTCTCAAGGAGTGGGAGACAGCGCAGCCTCAAGCGATACCTCATAACAAAAGAGAGTTAGAGAGGGAAAAATCTAAAGTGAGGTCTGCAGTTACTCAAGAGGTCTGTGTTTCTTAGAGAGTTGTTCTCAATTGTCCGAAAGAGAGATTGATCAGCATAGGCGATCAATCCTCTCAATATCTACCTCAGAACTTCTGGCAACCAAAGCTGAATGGAAGATAAAATATTCCTAGGCTAAAGACTATTTGGCTTTATATCTGAGAACCTAAGGGACTGAGAAAACCTAACTACATAGGTAGTCACAGAAACCAAGTGAGACCTGAAGGAAGAAGGCAAAAGATACTGGTAATAGTCTTTCTGTATGTTTATTTGATTTAAGCTGCTTGTACAATAAAGGTTGGTTTGAAAACAGACTGGGCTCAGCATCTTTATACAATTTAAATGTATAGACAGATTAACAAGATCCTCAAACATTAATCATTCATAGGTCTGATTAATAAAAATATTAACAAACTGTCAAGAGAGGAGGTAGTGCCTCTGAGGATTCACAGAGTGCTTTTCCTTGGATTCTTGATTGGTTTTTGGGGTGGCTGCCCTAAATTCTCTCTCTCTCTTTTTTTCCAGGGGCTCTGGGTATTCCTTTCTCTCTGGCTACAAGAGTGCCTCTGGTCATGTGCAAAGGGCCTGGTAGAGAAAATTATGGGTGTTGGGTATGGGGAACTCTGGCTTTCCCCAACCTGGTGCCTTTTAAATGAATTTGAGCCCCCGCCCCAATATTACCATTGCAAAAAAAGAAAAATCAAAAGTACAAGTACAGACTAGGTCAGGGGTCTTCAAACTTGACAGCTTTAAGACTTGTGGACTTCAACTCCCAGAATTCCTCTTCTAGTCATGTTAGCTTAGGAATTCTGGGAGTTGAAGTCCACAAGTCTTAAACTTGCCAAGTTTGAAGACCTTGGGGTAAGATTACAATGTGGCTGCATGCTAGATTGGTTTTATTGTGATGGTATTTGTAAGTTTTTATAGTTTTGATTATATGTGCCTTGTAATATTTTTAATCTGTATATCACGGTGGAACATTCTGAATGATGTCCTACGCATGTGATAAATGTATAAACAACTAATGCTCTGTCATAGCAACATTTTTCAAAAGGTGATACAATAATCACATTGGTAGAGTTAGTGAATGGAATAACTTACTTGATCACCGCTTTTTTCCCTTCCTGAACATCAAACCCTTTTGTGCTGCGGTCTATTTCTGAGCTTTGAGAAGCATGTGGGAAGTTGGATTTAAAATAGTAATGGGGACAACAGTCTCCAACTAAATTTTGTTTTACATTTAAACTTAATTAAAATAATAAAATTAAGTATAAATATATTTTATTGAACATTTTCCAACAGTTTAAAACATATATACACTCTTACAATGTATATAAAATATATTTACAAATATGCAAAATATATTTTTTTTAAATAATAATTAAATTAAGTATAGCTAGTGTAAACATTATTATGAACACATTGTATCCAGGTAAACAATTATCACTAATAAATATTAGAATTAGTGCTATGTAAATATTTCTCTTTCCATTTTTACACCAGTCTCATTTAGTTACTTTGAAAAAAAACATTTGAATTCAAAGTTATAATAATAATAATAAAAAGGTTCTATAACACATTAATTCCTGCATCTTAGTTTTCAGTTGGCTGAAGAATTGTGGGTGAGATAAATTGCATAAAAAGTTTAAGAGAGGAACCAAAAATAAAACCACAAAGAATTATATACCAGGAAAACAGCAGCAAGAATCATGTTGCAACAATAAAGAGTTCAAAAACATTAGAATGGATCTCAAGCAGAAAGTAGAAAAATTGATGTCTCTTTATAGGGGAGGAAAGAATAATGGACTTCAATACAATATTTAGACTCAGTACATACTATGGAAGATAAATGTTTTATTTTTTTTACACAACAATTTTGTGCGGTTATTCATTACTGATTATTTTTCTGCTCAAATTTTGCTTTTCTGAGAAACTGCTCATTATGATCCACTCCTGATATATTCACCCTGATCAGGTAGAATATTAAAGACTGTTCCATGACATTCTATGAGTTTTTATAGAAACTGTTATATATGCAGGTTTGAATGTCACTGGTTTAGTTTGAACTGTTCTTGTAAAATGTCAAATATTTATTTATTTATTTATTAGTGGGACTTGTATGCCTCCCCATCTCCGAAGACTCGGGGCGGCTCACAATTAAAACAACAACAACAATAAATACTTAAAAAAGAATTAAACTAAACAAGCCCCAGGACATAATTACAAAATACAAAGATAAGAACCACCCCACCCGAGGGTCACAGCCCGGATTGGTTAAACAACCAGGTCTTCAGGTCATGGTGGAAGATGCGGAGGTCAGGGGCCAGGCAGAGCTCCAAGGAAAGTTGATTCCAGAGGTCAGGGACCACGACAGAATAGGCACATCATCGCGGGACCGCCAGCCGACATTGCCCGGCCGACGGGACCCCAAGGAGTCCTTGTCTATGTGCTCGCACAGGGCGGTTGGTTTTCGATGTCGGCAGAAGTCGCTCCCTTAAATAATAAGGACCCATGTCATGTAGGACTTTGTATGTTAGAGTTAGAACCTTGAATCTCACCCGGAGTGCAACCGGCAGCCAATGCAGGCCGCGCAGGAGGGGGGTAACATGGGAGAACCGGGAGACTCCCATCACCACCCGCACCACTGCATTCTGCACCAGCTGCAATCTCCGGATGGTATGCAAGGGCAGTCATAAATAGAGAGCGTTGCAGTAGTCAAGTCGCGAAGTAACAAGGGCATGAGTGACTGTACGCAGGGCATCTCGGTCCAGAAATGGGTGGAGCTGGTGAACCAGCTGGACCTGGGCAAAGGCCCCCCTGGCAACAGCCCCCACCTGCTCCTCCAATCAGAGCCGTGCATCCAGGAGGACCCCCAGGTTCCTCGCCCTATCCACAGGGGGCAACACCACTCCCCCTATGATCAACGATGGACATTCCAAACTGGACCGAGATGCCGGTATGCACAACCACTCAGTCTTGGCCGGGTTGAGCCAAAGCATGTTTCCGTCCATCCAGATCCACACCACATCCAGACAGCGAGTCATCACGGAGAGGGCATCACTGATCTGGTTTGGGCTGGAGATATATAACTGGGTATCATCAGCATATTGATGATACCTCACCCCAAAACCACGAATGATCTCACCCAGTGGTTTCATGTAGATATTAAATAAAGGGAGAGAGGACTGACCCTGAGGGACCCCACAAGTGCGCCCTCGGGCCGATCTCTGCCCTCCTGCCAACACCGATTGCGACGGCCCCGTGAGGTAGGAGGAGAGCCACCAAAGAACAGTGCCCGCCACCCCCAACCCCAGGGGGCGTTGCAAAAGGATACCATGGTCGATGGTATCAAAAGCCGCTGAGAGGTCTAATAGGACCAGACAGAGGAAAACCCCTGTCCCGGCCCTCCAGATCATCCATCAGTGCGACCAATGCCATCTCCATGCTGAAACCAGGCGGAAGCCCGATTGGCAAGGATCCAGGTAGTCCGCTTCATCCAGGAAAGCGGAAACTGCTGCCACCACACTCTCAACAACCTTCGCCAAAAGCGAAGGTTGGAGACTGGATGAAAGTTGTCTAACACGGTCGGATCCAGGGCAGGCTTCTTCAGGAGGGTCTCACCACCGCCTCCTTCAAGGCAGAGGAAAAACACCTCCCTTAACGAAGCATTGACAACTGCCTGGATCAACTGCAGTGACCTCCCTGGTGGCATAAGCCAACCAGGAAGGGCATGGGTCCAACAAACATGTGGTGGAGCTCAGGCGCCGCATAATCCTATCCACTTCATCCTCGGAAACAGGATCGAACTCATCCCAGAACACACTGGCCAGACTACCTGTATCCCGTTCCTCAGACCACTGCAAATCAGAGGACAACCCGCTCTGGATTTGAGCGATTTTATCCGACAGATATTGACCAAACTCCTCAGCCCTTCCCTGCAATGGGTCCGCCCCCTCCTCCGGACGAAGGAGAGAGCACGTAACCCGGAACAGGGCGGCTGGGTGGTTATCTGCGGACGCTATGAGGGCGGAGAGATAAGACCTTCTCGCCACTCTCATAGCTCCCAGATAAGTCCTAATGTGGGCTCTTAGCTGGGTTCGATCGGCCTGGGAGTGGGTGGCCCTCCACCTGCTCTCTAAGCCCCTCTGACAGCGTTTCATCTCCCGGAGCTCCTCCGAGTACCAAGGAGCCATCCGGGATCCATGGCGTGTGAGGGGTCGCATGGGGACAACCCTGTCGAGGGCCTCTGATGCGGCCTGCTGCCAAGCGGCCGCCAGACCCTTGACAGAGCTGTGGGCAAGGGAAGAGGGAAGAGGCCCCAGTTCCGCCTGGAACCATTCAGGGTCCATAAGGCACCTGGGGCGGAACCATCTAAGCGGCTCCTTATCCCAGCAGTGGGGGGCGGCTTGTTGGAAGACCAGCCGCAGGAGATAGTGATCAGACCATGGAACGGGCAAAGCCGTAAAAATGGTTTGCCCTCTGTCACTACGCCACCACTCAGAGACAAAAACTAGGTCAAGAGTGTTCCCCCCCTCATGAGTGGGGCCATAAATTAATTGGGTCAGGCCAATGGCTTCCATAGAAGTCATGAATTCCTGGGCCAATCCCAACGCACCCCCCAGGGAAGGCAAGTTAAAGTCCCCCAGGACTATAAGGCCCAGGAACTCCACTGCCACCCCCAAGAGGACCGCTGTCACACAGCTGGGAGAGAGGTATGTGAGCAGCAAGCCCACCTGACCATTAGGCCCCCACTTCAGGAGAAGGGTGTCACTTCCACCTATCTCTGGGATAGTGACCTCCCTTGGAAACAAGGTCTCCCTAATAACCACAGCCACCCCACCACCCCTTCCCTGGGCCTGCGACCAGTGCACAACCCGGAAACCTGGAGGGCATAGTTCAACCAGAGGGACACCACCCTCTGGGCCCAACCAGGTCTCAGTGATACAAGCCAGGTCCGCAGCCGCCTCCTCAATAATCTCACGAAGGAGGGTAGACTTATTAGCCACGGACCTGGCATTAAAATACACCAGCCTAAGACCAGGGGTCCCAGTTCCAAACCAATATGATTGGTTTAAAAAGTGCGGGAAAAACCCTGCACTCTGATTGGCTGGCAACTGCGGCTGCTGGCTATAAGTAGCAGCTTCAGCAACTGGGTCCTGGGAACATCACTGAGAAAGTTGAAAAACTTCTTAGTGTTCAGCACATCACTCCTAACCCATCAACTAACTTATCCCCAGCAGAGTTGTTGATGGGTAGGAAACTTAGGTCTCCCCTTGACCGCCTTCATCCCTCTTACGCAACCAACGCACCACTTGATTCCACTAGCAAAGTTCGCACGTTCAGTGTGGGTGATTCTGTTTATGCTAAGAACCTTATGGGTGAACCTTCATGGATTCCTGCTGAAATAACTCAAATAACTGGCCCTCGTTCTTACAGGGTACAAACAGAGGATGGTGTCCTCTGGAGCAGGCACATTGATCAGTTAAGATCCAGATTACCTCAGGAACATCGCAATTATTCCTCTCTAGTTCCCATACCTAATGCCTTTTCTAGGGGGGAAGGGGAGGAGCATGAGGATAATCAGCAAGCAAGAATCAACCCCATGTGTAATGAGCCATTATGACAGGAACCATCCCAAAACCTGTCACAATGCCAAAATCCATCCTTACAAGTGGAAGAGTGCACATCACTACCTGACTTGGGTGCTGACATTGGGCTGGAGATGGGTTGGGAGGAGAGACCAGATTCTAACAATCAAACAGGGTCTTCTTTCACAGGAAGTCCAACTAGGGAAATGTCAGCAGACACATTTCCTCTCTCACTGGGTGAGAACATAAAACTTCTGAACCACGAAGGTCTCAACATACACGTAAGAGCCCCACCTATTTAAAAGAATACATTAGATAGGTTGGGGTTTGAGTATGGAGTGAACCTAGTGGGGAGGGGTGTTATGTATGCAGGTTTGAATGTCATTGGTTTAGTTTGAACTGTTCTTGTAAAATGTCAGAAATGATTGGTTTAAAAAGTGCGGGAAAAACCCTGCACTCTGATTGGCTGGCAACTGCAGCTGCTGGCTATAAGTAGCAGCCGCAGCCCAGCCAAATCGGGTCTGTTATGAGCTGTAGTCACTAATAAACTCTTCACTGAAGCACTCTGCGTTTAACTCTTCATGCAAATCTAACAGAAACAAACATCAATGAGGTGCTAATCTCCATGATGATAACTATACTGTATTGAATTTGACCAGAATATTTGTTGAATTCAGTTTCCACAATATATTTTGGCAGGAGCAAATGTGAGTCACATATGACATGAGTAATGCATACATTCATAGATACATACATGCACCCAGTTCTGAAGGATTCTGTCTTTTTTTTTATTTAAGAATGCCAGCGGCTGAATTTGGAGTGATGTTTTGGATGCAAATAGTCACTACCACTGCACTGTGATCTCTTCCAAAACAATACTTTATCATAGAAATACATGTGTTAAGTCATTCATAATTTCTATGAGTCAAAACATCCTGTCTTTCTTTCCCTTTCTATCTCTCTGTAGCACTTAAATATTTTCACTCTCCTTGAATTACACCAGAAAAGTAGAAACACTGCATTAACATTAACTATAGGTAGTCCTTGACTTACGATGCATCACTTAGTGACTTTTTGAAGTTACAACAGACTACCAAGAAGATACTTACTTCTGATGGTAGGGCCCCCTCCAGTGACATTTGCTGTTTGCAGCATCAAATTATCACATTTAACAATGTTTTTCTGAAAATTGGTATTTATTTCTGTTGTTTTAGCAAAAATGCTCCATGGTGAATATTAGTTTTCTTAATGACTGCAGCAGTCATAAAATCAGATCAGCCATGTGATGACTCAGTTTATAACTGTCATGGCTTAGAACTATAATAATAACAGGCAGGCTTCAGGGACTACCTGTCTAGGAGTAAAAAAATATTCTATTAAAATAATTTTGAAAGGTGGAGCTGTATGGAAATCACCACTGGAAAAGAATGAATTTCTCCCTCCGGGATGGTATACCTGACAAAAAATTGCCTTTGAACTATACAAGTCATGTCACTCTTTTAAAATGTTCATTTGGCTAAAACCCATACAATTACAGCAATATCTATTCGGACCACTTAAAATCCCCAAGAACCATTTTTAAAATATAACCAGTCTTCTGAAATCAAGAGGGCCTTCAGTTTGTCATGAATAAATCCTATTAGAGAATCTGTAAGCCTGGATCCCATCCAATATCAGTAAACCCACAATGCTGTCAATGTAAAACAGTCACAACCTCAGAACAACAATAAGTTTACCACATTAACTTCCTGATGTTCCTGTTAACTTAAAAGCACTGAGTATCATCTTCAAAGCATAATTTCTGAAATCCTTCCAGCATCACAATTTGGAACACGCCGTACATAATGTTACCTGCAAGAACACTTAATAAAATGATCCAAACAAGACATAAGAAACTTTCTTGGCAATATTCCATATCTGTATTATATTTAGCATGCTAAGAAAGCAAAATCTTTTAACACACAGGAAATCAAAGCCACATCAATTACAGCATGGATGTCATGTCCTGCTGCGAATAGAAACTGACTCCCAATGACTGGTTTACATCAGTGTTCAAATGGTTTTGCAAAATGAGTTGTAATAGATATAAGCCCTGATAGGCATCTGCAGAACAAACTGAATATTTAACAGAGGTGATTATACATTTTGTTTCACATGGTTATTTTGCAATATTAAATCCCATATTGTCTTTAAAAATTAATATGAAATGGTTACAACATAAAATCATTAGGAGATTATTATATGCATAAAGCTGGAAAGATTTGACACTATCTACCATAGAAGAACGGTTAGGAAATTGACAGATTTTGCTGAGATGGATAAATTCTTTGATTACAGAAAAGATAGCACTGTAGCTACATTTATTGGTGACCAGAAACCTGTTATATGACTTTTGTGTAAAAATAAAAAAAAATGAACTTGTGATTAATGGCTTTGATGATTCTAGAGGATAGATTATAGAAGCTGCCTTTTTTGTATTTTTTTTCTTTTCTATTTTTCCTCAACTTTCCCTCATGCATATTTTGCTTTCTCTTTCATTTCTTTCTTCTTTTTTCTTTATTTTATATTAGTTTGTATTAGTTTTATCTTCCTTTTTAGAAGTTTCAATAAAAATTATATACACCATAGACACATGCACATCATCATGCTACAAATATAACAAAAAAAATGCACATCCATATCAACAAGCGTAATGAAGACAGGAAAACCAGCCAGTATCAATCAAAGCCAGAATTTCCCACAACGTTTGAAAAAAATAGTAATTAATATTTCTTTAAAAGGCATAGGTCTTAATAGATGGATGCTTAGCAATGTTTTTGTAATGATAGAATGAGGAATATTCAAGGTTTTAGAATGCAGAATAATCAAGGATCGCTGTAGATCTATATGGATCCTCCCATGATCCATATAGAAAATAGTTCTTAAGATAAGAGGACCAACAAATATTATGACAATTTACCCAAACTGATGTCCTCCAGACAATTGACGTGCCAATTTCCACAATTTCTACTCACTAGCCATGTTGGCTTGTCTCGCTCATCTGTGGAATACCCAGCTGAAGAAGGTTAATGTAATTTTCTAAATTCAGCTTTTTTGTTTCCAAGTTTCAGCACCTATAAAGTTGCTTTCTGTGCTCAAGATTTTGCAGTAGTTTCTGGAGGACAACAATATCCTAACCAGATAATACTGTATTTAAGCGAATTTACAGGTTTTGAATGAACCTGGCATGGACTGGATAATATTTCTTTCGAGATCATTTTAAAGTGCACCAGACTGACCTGCTGGCAATGTTTAATTTATATGATTGGGTGGATTCTATTTGTTTCACTCTGATATGAAAATATTTGGGTCACAGTCTGGGTTCAGTGATCAGGAATGCCATGGAGGTCAACCGGAGGTTTTCATAGTGCTCCATTCTAAAATTCCAGGGGAGATATTCCTGCTGAGATTTCCAATGCCAACAACCACTTAATATTTGGAGAAGGGGAAGGAGATTATTTTCTAATGGCTAAGAAAACAACATCTCAGTAGGGTACAATATCTGCCCAGCCTTGATTAAAGTCAGGACTAAGCAGGTGGCCCCTGTTTATTACTTAAAAGGAGGGCCACCTTGGAATCCCCAATTTAATGGCAAGACCAGAAATTGAAAAAAACATCATGGAACAAGCAATGTCAAGATGCTTCAAAACTGCTGCCAAGACAACCAGATGGAGGCAGTCACTAGAGATCAACCTCACCTTGTGGATGTCGTTGTCAAAGGTACATGATACATAATATTGCACTTTGGGTTTGACTTCATTCTACTATAAATACATAGTACATAAATTATTTACACAAATACATAATTTGTGGAAAATGATAAACTTAATTGCAATTCCCTGGATCTCTAGTTAGGGAAAAAAACACTTATTTTGCAGGAGAGACAACAGTTCATTTAGTGATGGTTTGAAGTTACAGTAGCACTGAAAAAGTGATTTATGACTGTTTTTGCACTTACAATCATTGTAGCACCCCCACGATCACATGATCAAAATTAAGATGCTTGGCAACTGTCATATTTTCACATATTTATGATGGTTGCAGTGTCTTGAGATCGTGTGATCACCTTTTGTGATCATCTGACAAGTGAACTCAATGGGAAGCCCACTTCACTTAACCACCATATGACTAACTTAACAACTGCAGTGATCCATTTAAAAACTATGGCAAAAAAGGTCATAAAACGGGGCAAAACTCATTTAGCAAATGTCTTGCTTAGCAACAGAAATTTTGGGCTCAATTGTGGCATAAATTGAGCCTTGGTGGTGCAGGCTGTTAAATGCCTAGCACTTAGTTCCAGCTGCCTGCAATTAGTGCAGGCTCGAATCCCACCAGGCTCAAGGTTGACTCAGCCTTCCATCCTCCCGGGTTAGGTAAATTGAGGACCCAAGATTGTTGGGGGCAATAAGCTGACTTTGTAAAAATACCACTTAGGGGGGCCAAAAAAGCCCTAGTAATAATAAGCAGGCATATACAATGGAATGAAGGCTATTGCTGAGCGCATTGGGTTGTGCTCCCCAAAAATTGTAAGTTGCCCTGAGTCTCCGGAGAAGGGCGGGGTATAAATATAAATATAAATAAATAAATAAATGAATAAATAAATAAATAAATAAATAAATAAATAAATTAAGGACTACCTGTATGTGTACATTTTTGTATGTCTGTATTTATTGATGTCAATAGAAAATTTCAAAGTTGTACAAACTTTGTTGATGGGAAGGAAATGAGGACAGAAGAGTTTTTTCTCCTATTCTTATAACAGTCAGTTGTCACCAAATTGATATCCTTAGGTGTATTAGATGTCATATCCTATAAATTCTACCAAATATGATGAGGGTGGGAGTTTTAGTGGTGAAACGTTAAGAAAAACAAATGCAATTACTTCACACTTTAATATTAGTTAATATATTGAGATGCCAAATGACAAATTTATGGAGGATAAGGCTTTCAATGACTGCTAGTCAGATAGCTCTTAGGCTTACTCTATATAGCATTTTCTAGTGCCTTACCGTCTTCTCTAAGCAATTTACAGAGTCAGAGTACCCCCAACAATCTGGATCTTCATTTTACTGACCTCCAAAGGATGGAAGGCTGAGTCAACCTGGAGCAGGTCAGGACTGAACACCTGGCAGTGGGCAAGAGTTAGCCTGCAATAGTGCATTCTAACCACTGCGCCACCATGTTGCCTTAGGATATGTGATGTCACTACTAATTCAGAATCAATTTAATGTGAACATAGGTGGTGGAAAACAGCAGCAAGAAGTAGGGAATTGTCTTCATATGCTTTATGGACATCCCATAATTTCTCACTAAAGCAGGCACTCAGGCTGTTTCTACTGTCAGGGCTTTTGCTATGTTCTTATTTCCAGGGAATACATTGAAGAAATACTGTGCCAGTTGATCTGGCCAGATTGAATTGAATTGAAAATATTATCCTGTGCTTTTGGACCAAAGACAATTCTCTGTGCCTCTTGAAGAATGTAGGTCCAGGAATTTACCACTACAAACCTAAGCATCTGTATTATTACTTGCAGGGAGGACCTATAAAGACAAATGTCCCTGAGTCTTGCAAAAGTCTTTATTTGTTGTTTTATAAATCACATTTTCATAGCAGCCCTGTTTGCCTCCTTGCAAATAAGCGACACAGTGATCTTGGAGGGAAATCATTTGACATAATGACTAGAAACAGAAGTCACCAAGGCAAGATAAACAGTGGGGGTCACAATTTCATACTAGTATGATTTTCTGCCAACTCAAAGATGGATAGATGGATGGATGACACTTGAACTTAGCAGTGGGAAAGATCCATGGAATATCTCCAGACCAACAGCAATTGGTGAAACCTCTTTTTCACGCACTCCTAGTATCTATATGGACAATTTTGAATCAACCCAGGAATATTTTCCTGCATATTTAGAGCTGATTATATTCAAAGTACTGTGAGGGTTATATCCTGCAGCACCTCATAAACGGCTTCACTCTGTCATTTCCCCAAGAATGTCTCCAGATGTAACACACAAAATTGTCAACACCATTTTGGGTGATAAATATTTCTTTTACAAAGCTTTAAAATTGGTATTAGTCCTTTTCTGAACCCTGTGCCATGTTCTGTTGGTATGCTAAAAATTTAGCAATAATCTCCCATTACTGTTTTAACTGAAGCAGCTATATGACTTCAAGTCACTTTTAGATATCAGCAGGAATTTTTAATGACAATAATTCCAACTTGTAAAGAAATTTTTATTGTACAGCACTGGATGTAAACTACGGAGACAGGCATTGAAATTTTTTATGCTCTGTAGTTTAATTTTAAGCTGATTAAATACTATTGGCTAGCTCACTTTAGCAAATAATTGGGAATATAAAAGTTGCCATATTCTGTATACTTTTAAAACCATTAACAGACATCTGTGATAAAAATAAATTTTATTGCATAAAAAAGCATGCAGTCTGCATACAAACTGAAAAATAATTGTTATGACAAATATAAGTTGTAAGTAATTTTTTTGCAGAAGTACTTTGTCAGATTAGGAAGTAGTAAGCTTTTTAAAAATATATACATATTGACAGCATTCACTGTCATGTAACAAGTTGCAAAATACTGTTTGCAGACTCAAAACATAATTGGCTAATTTGTTGCACATCATAACCTTTTTAAACAAATGTTGTTTCATTTATATGTTATTTTATTCTTCCACTGAGCAATTTCAAATGTCTTGCATCACATACCAAGGAATTTTCCCATTTAGATATTCCCATAGAATTACTTAATTTATGCAGATTGATGGCATCTTGTGCCCTCAGAACTTGCCGTAGGATAAAATGCTCTGATATTGCTTAGCTAGTAGATTAAAAAAATCTCTGATCTTTATATTCATAAAGGGAATCCATAACACCACTAATATTTTATGAAGAATTTAGAACGTTAAACTATATAGAACATAGACAAATTATTATTGGAAGTTTATGTCAACATAAGCACTTTATCACTGCCAGTAATTAACATGTGAAAATACTTGGATTTTCTGCTAGCCATTTTCTTTCTTAGAATTGTCTAAATAGTTTATTCCTGCACCCCATAGGGGCTGACAAATACAGACCAGAACTACAGTAGACTAACAAATTTTGATTTTTTTTTACAGATTTATAAAGAGCCTACAATGAATCAGCATTAATTGAAAGAACAAATATCTCTCAGCACTCTTTCAGTGCTAACTAATGTCCCCAAAAATTTAACCTTCATCATTTACGTCAGGGCCGTCCAACTTTGTCACTTGTGGACTTCAACTTTCAGAATTGCCAAGTCAGGATAAATAATACAGAAACAGGAAAATGAACAGTTTTTCTTCAGCTGCTCCTATTTAGAATCAGTCTCCAGAAAGCTTCGATCCAGATATTCCCTTAATATGCACCACTTTGCATTTCCCACAATGAACCTGAAGAAATGAAAAGTGAAGGACTGGGAAGAGCGGAAGAGACTTATTATATTCTTCCACAATCATGTGGGACTGAAGTAATATCTTTCTGCAGACAAAGGGTTTCAGAAATGAATAAGATGGATTTGCAACCATAGTCTATGATTTTGAACCTCAGGAAAAGTAGGGATTTTTCTAAGATTTTCCCAAAGTGTCAGAATTCTGATGTGTTTATGTTTCAAGGAGTGCATTTTTACAACCAAGGTATAGCATTCTTGACCTTTTACCCTTAACTGCAGGCCTTCCCTATATATTAAGTCTAGATCAGTAACAGATGTTTCTTTCTTTCCCACAATCTATTCTAGCAGCAACTGATGTTCTTCATCTCCTGAAGTTTATATGGTATTTCTCTTACAGAGCAAGCATGAGAATTCAAGATATGTATTTGCTCCACCCCCCCACCCCAATTTTATCTATGAAGTTGCCACTGCTAATTCCAAAAATGCCCACAGGTTACATTCCTTTAGCAATAATTTTTCAATGTACTTGCCCATTTTGGAGCAGGCAGTAGATGCTGTAGAAAAAAGAAAAAAACTTCCAAGAGCTTTATAAGGCTTTCCCCACCCCAATGTTTACTTTTCTTTCTAGAGGATCTGTTCTTCCAATATGACTTTTCCCCTTTTATAGCAAAACCCTTAATAAATAAGCACCCGAACTGCAGAGATTTAATCCATTGTTTTTGAAATAGCGGTGGTTAACTGGGAACTGTAAAGCAGTCCAAAACAATTAACTCCCTAAAGAAGCAGGATCTGGCCATGATCATACATGCTTGTGTTGCATTACATGTTTATGGCAGATTGCCTTAGAAAGTTTAGAAGCTCTGGAATGTAGCAGAAAGGATCTTAACTGGAGCATGGCAAATGAATATGTCTATGGTTTTTCTTGCTGAACTGGGTTCTTGAATTCCTTAATTGAGTCCAACGTTGTGGTTTTTGTTTTCATAGTCCGAAATAGTTTGGGACCAGATTGCTGGCAGAAACATCTCTTTTCTACCAAGCCACTCAAGTCATTGAAGAAGACAATGTACCACAATGTACCACATCATTATTGAGACATATTTTGATTGGAACAGAAGATTTTTGCAGCATATTCTTTAAAGTATGGTCAAGATGCACATGTTAAACAACACCTTTAAGAACATGGATAACAGGCCCTCTCCCTTATGAATATTATCTCCAGTCTGAAATACTTTAATTCTGCAGGTTGATGGGACTCTTTAATTTTATAGTTGTCTGCTGTCCATCTTTATTGATATTGTCGAGTGCTTTTTGCTGGTAGCCTGTTTTAATTGTTCTTCTGCTCATCCAGCCTATACAGAGAAGGATTTTTTTCTAACTAATTCCTCTATTATTTTCTTTTAATGGACTGCTGAGTAATCTATGAAGGGGATTAGCCCAGGAGGAAGCGTGCTCCGAATATGAAGAAAATGTACTGGGTGCATTTATGTCCCCTTTTTGTACATTACCCTGAAAATATAAAAAGAGGAAGGATAATTCATTTCCTTTTATTTTTTGGTACTTTGCGGCAACCTATGAAACCTTGCTGGGCTCACTGAAGTGGTGATACTTCTCTCAGCTTTCAGGACTAGTTTGAAGTTCACTGAGTGGAAAGATCTTTATCGTGTACTTCAGTGTACAAAGCTTTCAAAGCAGCTTTGAGTTCAATTGTCACTATCATTGTCATCGTCCATGTTATCTACACACAATTTAGAATTGGGGCAAGCTAAATTGTGGCATCTGAGAACTCTACTTCTTTGTTTACTATTTTTTTGTGATATTAAATTTGGTTTTAAAACAAGATCTTAGAAACATGGGGGGTCAGGGATTGATAGAATTAGGAATCACTGCAGAAACTGAGGTAAAACTTTCAGTCTCTGTATCCATTTTAGTTTCTGAAATAAGGGAAATCTTTTAGCAAAATAGAAGCAGAGTAAGCTTATTTCACTGCTCTCTTTAAAAGGGGGAAAATCAACCTGATACGCTTATAGAGGTTTGCTGTTGAACACTATAGTTTATTAAATTCATGTTGCTGCTGTAATTCAGTGAGCTGTTTACTCTGTGATTTTGAAGTGGGGATTCAGGAACTGTAAAAAAATTTGTTGGGGATTGTATGCATCTTATGGATCATGCATGTCTTATGCCTGATCTAAAAATAAGTTGAAAGAAAAAGATGGAGCTGGGATGAGGAAAAGGAATCTTAATTTTGTACAAATTAATGGCAGATCAAATTATTTATTTACTTTGATTTATAGGCTATCTTTATATTTGGAAGGAACATTGAAACAGGCCCACAGCAAAGTGTGTCACTGGCTCTGTGTATTGGAAGAAACAAGAATGATTCTGCCTAATTGCCTCCCACTACATAATGTGCGTTTATGGGTGTGTGCTGCAGTGAGCAATGGAAAGAAGATTTATGGGTCTGCACAAATTGCTGCCAACGACATGGTCACCAGTTATGATCTGCCCCCTTGCAAAACAGAAAGCAGCATCCCTTTGAGCTTGCCAGAGTTCAAGAAGAATGAGGTCAAATTAAGATCCCTGATGGGATTGCAACCACACATCTGTTAGCATTTCAGCCCAGCACCAGCCACGAGATATTGCTCAGAGGGGAAGCAAGAAAAGACATGATGAATTCTTCATGAACTCTTGGGGAATTCTTTTACTTTTATAGGGGTGGAAGCAGACAGATATTTTGCTGGAATCCTGGGAACGGCTATTTCTGAGAGAGTGGTCTGGTAGAGAAATGTTACTAATGCTACTCCCACAAGGCCAGATCCAGTTCCTACCTTCCCTAACCTCCACCCCATGTACTTGCTTTTCTGAACAAGCTTTGTTTCATTTTTAACTTCACGCACAAGTTCTCACAGTGATTATGAGTGAATTCATCATAGGGACGACTCGAAAACCAGATGAATCACCCCTTTCCCAGAGGTTTGAGTGATTCTTACTCATGCCCAATTACATGATTGGTGGACCGTACCACATTGCAAATCCCCCCTCCCCTGAATCTGAGTGGAGAACCTATAGAATGGTAGGTTCCAAATCAGGTTTAAATCAGCCTGGTTGTTATTAAATGAACATTGGTCCACTCCTTCACCTTATGCTGAGTAGTTTCTCAGTGAAGGTTGGAAATAAATACAGCCAGAGTCAGCAGGAGGCAACGAAGGAAGCTGATTGCAACTGGCAAAAAATAATTTGGAAGTTTTTTTTCTGTACCTTGTGTATATTCTCGTAAAACTCGAGAGGGCCTTGGTGGCTCAGGCTGTTAAATGCCTGCACTTAAGATCCAGCTGCCTGTAATTATTGCAGGCTCGAATCCCACCAGGCTCAAGGTTGACTCAGCCTTCCATCCTCTCGGGTAGGTAAATTGAGGACCCAAGATTGTTGGGGGCAATAAGCTGACTTTGTAAAAATGCTGCTTAGTAATAAGCAGGCATATACAATGGAATGAAGGCTATTGCTGAGCACACTGGGTTGCATCCCAAAAATTGTAAGCTGCCCTGAGTCTCAGAGAAGGGGGATATAAATGTAATTAAAAAAACTGATGGGGTGTTTTTGCATCTTTTCAATGTCTTCCTATATGATTTATTTATTAGATTTTTATACCACCCTTTTTACTTTATAAGGAGAGAGTGATTGGCCTGAAGTGTTCTTATATAAGAATAATTGGCACTTCATGTTTCAGAACAGTGCATAGTCAAATGTGTATAGCCTGGGCAATGAGCAACTTGAACTTTTAAAGAATTTTAAATTTCCCAAGCTTTTTTATTTATTTTATTTTGAGATATTATGCAAGTATGCTAAAATTTCATAGGACATGAGAGGTCAAATCGTGCAACCTCAGCATTTCAGCATTTTGTACAAGAAGTTGGAAGAACTAGAGTGAATTCACTACCTATTCATGCAAGAATACCCAAGTCTCTTGGAATTCTAATCACTTTCAATTATTTCATTTATTGCCTACAGTTTAATGTTGGTGAATTGCAGGAATCATTCTAGGGGTGATGTATGTTCTACATGAATGCCACATGTGCACATACACACAAAACCTTTGTTATAATTTTCAAGAAAAATGTAGATCAATTGATGTATTTGTAAGCAGCAAGACTCATTTTTAAAGAAAAGTTAAGCCTCATTATAGCACTAGTTAAAATGCCTGTGGTTCAGACTTTACTGCATCCTGGTGATCACAAAAGGAAGAATAGCAATTGTTATATGATTAGTTGTCTGTGGGAAAACTTCCTTTTGGGGAAATCCCTTTATTATGACAATTGAGAAAGGAAGCAAGCAATTATTCTATACCCTGTGGCAGTTTCCCTCTCATTTCAAAGTACTGAACATTTCATTTTATTTGCTAAGGCATGCTATATTTGTATATTCTTATACAAAGAATATTTGGATATTCTTATATTTTTCTATGGAAGCCTGTGAGAATGGGTGCCTAATATGACTGTTAATGGAAAATTAGCTGAGCTACCTGATAAGAAATGCAATCTGCAGAGATTTCCCTCAAGACTGAAGCAAAAATCAGGTATTCTTGTGCAAGAAATAACTTTCCTGCAGAGAAATTGTACTCTAACCTAAACCCAATGATCTCTATTCTGGAAAAGTTGGATATGTGTTCCAGTGTAATTACTCCCAGCGTACCATGCATATAATTACTGTTGTGGCAATATGTGCAATGGGCCAACATATTTGATGGATTTTTTCAAACATACCCAGAAAACACCATAATCATAAGTTGACAGTTGCAAAGCATCTGTTGCCTGAGAAACATGGGCTTAGTTTGGGAAAACTAGGTGTCTTTGCCAAAACCTACAAGAATGTTGCCAGTTTCTGCTTGTCTGAACATTTCAGTTAACTGAAGCCTGATCATAAACTCATACAAATCCACTGGTATCTGGGAAAGTCTGACTGACTTTTACTATTATTAGAAAGATGCACAGTTGAGTTTGTAAAGAAGTACACAATGCGCAACTATCTGACCTTCCAAATTTGGAGGTGAGAATCAAATCTAGATGTGGCATCTGAATGGGCATATTACATGCAATCTTTTGTTTCACCTGACATTGGAAGGAGTCCAATTTGTGAAGGAGCAAGACACAGAATCGGATTTTCTTGCTCTTCTTCCAATTCATTCTTAATACTGACTAGGTTTTGCATAATTGGATCACAGAGTTGCCAGCTTTGTACAGTATTACTGGAACCCGTATTACATATCTGATATTAATACAGTTGAGAAAGTCCAGAAATATTTCACAAGAAGAGTTCTCCACTCCTCTACTCGTTGCAGAATACCTTATGCCACCAGACTTGAAATTCTAGACCTAGAAAATCTAGAACTCATGCCTTTGGTCAAATCTAAGTATAGTACATAAAATTATATATTGCAATGTCCTTCCTGTCAATGAATACTTCAGCTTCAACCATAACAATACAAAAGCACATAATAGATACAAACTCAAGGTAAACCCACCAAACTTGATTGCAGGAAATATGACTTCAGCAACAGAGTGGTCAATGTCTGGAATACTCTACCTGACTCTGTGGTTTCTTCCCAAACCCCAAAAACTTTAACCTTAGACTGTCTACTGTTGACCTCCCCTTTCCTAAGAGGTCTGTAGGGGTCCCTGTCCTATTGTTTCTTTTTTTTTCTTATATGTATCCATTTCATGTATTCATAACTATGTTTATACTTATACCTGTTATCTTATAATCGCTTGAAAAAATAAGTAAATAAATAAATAAAATAAATTAGTCAAATGTCTTTCACATACCCACCTATTATCTTTCATGTAGCTCATTTCTCTGAGTTAGATGCACAAAGGTGTTATATCACTGAAGATACTTGAATATATATAATATGTAAATATCTCCAGCTATAAGAAATAAACTGATATGCTTATTATAATATGTTAGTATTGAATTGAATTGAATCAGAATCTGATTCTTCAAGTTTAGACATGGGTAATTGTTCTGTCTCACCTTCACTTCCCCAGAAGCTAAGGAATGTTAGCCAACACAGAAGAGTCACTTGGCCTGTTTTGTTTCACCTTCCCTTCCCTTGAAGGCAAGGAGCGTTAGCTAACACAGAGGAGTCACTGGCCTGTTGCCAAAATCCCCGTTATCTCTCCAACAAGAGTGTTGGCAGTCACCCAAGTTCTCACTGCCAAATCCAAGAAGGAATGTAGTACTCACAGAAGAATTGCTTTCCTTTCAGAGTCCAAAAATCAAACACAGACAGGAAGCTTCGATGCAGATTACACTTTGTGCAGACAGAGTCTGCAGGGTAGGCACACTCCACTTTTATACCTGGTGGGGTGTGGTCCAGCTCAATCTCTGGCCCTCCGCCCCTATGTTGCTGCTGACATTTCTCCCTCCGACGTTGCCTGGGATCAAGCCATGCACCTTCCTCCTCTCGTCGTTGGCTACTGTGCATGTCTCTCAGGCAGTTCCTCTTGGCTTTCGAGGAAACCTGAGGCATTGCCAGGGAAGGAGGTCCTGGGGAGGGCCAGGGAGGAGGAGGGTCCTGGGAGGGAGATTGCCAAGGGAGGGAGGAGGTCCTGGGAGGGAGACCTTGCCAAGGAGGAAGATCCTGGGGAGGAAGGCC
>CM019149.1:244814971-244839737 GCA_009733165.1 Naja naja | reverse complement strand
ATAACAAAAAAAAATGCACATCCATATCAACAAGTAATGAAGACAGGAAAACCAGCCAGTATCAATCAAAGCCAGAATTTCCACAACGCGTTTGAAAAAATAGTAATTAATATTTCTTTTAAAAGGCATAGGTCTTAATGGATGGATGCAATGTTTTTGTAATGATAGAATGAGGAATATTCAAGGTTTTAGAATGCAGAATAATCAAGGATTCTGTAGATCTATATGGATCCTCCCATGATCCATATAGAAAATAGTTCTTAAGATAAGAGGACCAACAAATATTATGACAATTTACCCAAACTGATGTCCTCCAGACAATTGACGTGCCATTTCCACAATTTCTACTCACTAGCCATGTTGGCTTGTCTCGCTCATCTGTGGAATACCCAGCTGAAGAAGGTTAATGTAATTTTCTAAATTCAGCTTTTTTGTTTCCAAGTTTCAGCACCTATAAAGTTGCTTTCTGTGCTCAAGATTTTGCAGTAGTTTCTGGAGGACAACAATATCCTAACCAGATAATACTGGCTTAATTTACAGGTTTTGAATGAACTGGCATGGACTGGATAATATTTCTTTTGAGCTCATTTTAAAGTGCACCAGACTGACCTGCTGGCAATGTTTAATTTATACGATTGGGTGGATTCTATTTGTTTCACTCTGATATGAAAATATTTGGGTCACAGTCTGGGTTCAGTGATCAGGAATGCCATGGAGGTCAACCGGAGGTTTTCATAGTGCTCCATTCTAAAATTCCAGGGGAGATATTCCTGCTGAGATTTCCAATGCCAACAACCACTTAATATTTGGAGAAGGGGAAGGAGATTATTTTCTAATGGCTAAGAAAACAACATCTCAGTAGGGTACAATATCTGCCCAGCCTTGATTAAAGTCAGGATAAGCAGGTGGCCCCTGTTTATTACTTAAAGGAGGGGCCACCTGGAATCCCCAATTAATGGCAAGACCAGAAATTGAAAAAACATCATGGAACAAGCAATGTCAAGATGCTTCAAAACTGCTGCCAAGACAACCAGATGGAGGCAGTCACTAGAGATCAACCTCACCTTGTGGATGTCGTTGTCAAAGGTACATGATACATAATATTGCACTTTGGGTTTGACTTCATTCTACTATAAATACATAGTACATAAATTATTTACACAAATACATAATTTGTGGAAAATGATAAACTTAATTGCAACTCCCCTGGATCTCTAGTTAGGGAAAAAAAACACTTATTTTGCAGGAGAGACAACAGTTCATTTAGTGATGGTTTGAAGTTACAGTAGCACTGAAAAAAGTGATTTATGACTGTTTTTGCACTTACAATCATTGTAGCACCCCCATGATCACATGATCAAAATTAAGATGCTTGGCAACTATCATATTTTCACATATTTATGATGGTTGCAGTGTCTTGAGATCGTGTGATCACCTTTTGTGATCATCTGACAAGTGAACTCAATGGGAAGCCCACTTCACTTAACCACCATATGACTAACTTAACAACTGCAGTGATCCATTTAAAAACTATGGCAAAAAAGGTCATAAAATGGGGCAAAACTCATTTAGCAAATGTCTTGCTTAGTAACAGAAATTTTGGGCTCAATTGTGGCATAAATTGAGCCTTGGTGGTGCAGGCTGTTAAATGCCTAGCGCTTAGTTCCAGCTGCCTGCAATTAGTGCAGGCTCAATCCCACCAGGCTCAAGGTTGACTCAGCCTTCCATCCTCCCGGGGTAGGTAAATTGAGGACCCAAGATTGTTGGGGGCAATAAGCTGACTTTGTAAAAATACCCTTAGGGGCCAAAAAGCCCTAGTAATAATAAGCAGGCATATACAATGGAATGAAGGCTATTGCTGAGCGATTTTGTGCTCCCCAAAATTGTAAGCTGCCCTGAGTCTCCGGAGAAGGGCGGGTATATAAATATAAATATAAATAAATAAATAAATAAATAAATAAATAAATTAAGGACTATAAATAAATAAATAAATAAATAAATTGTATGTGTACATTTTGTATGTCTGTATTTATTGATGTCAATAGAAAATTTCAAAGTTGTACAAACTTTGTTGATGGGAAGGAAATGAGGACAGAAGAGTTTTTTCTCCTATTCTTATAACAGTTAGTTGTCACCAAATTGATATCCTTAGGTGTATTAGATGTCATATCCTATAAATTCTACCAAGTATGATGAGGGTGGGAGTTTTAGTGGTGAAACGTTAAGAAAAACAAATGCAATTACTTCACACTTTAATATTAGTTAATATATTGAGATGCCAAATGACAAATTTATGGAGGATAAGGCTTTCAATGACTGCTAGTCAGATAGCTCTTAGGCTTACTCTATATAGCATTTTCTAGTGCCTTACAGTCTTCTCTAAGCAATTTACAGAGTCAGAGTACCCCCAACAATCTGGATCTTCATTTTACTGACCTCCAAAGGATGGAAGGCTGAGTCAACCTGGAGCAGGTCAGGACTGAACTCCTGGCAGTGGGCAAGAGTTAGCCTGCAATAGTGCATTCTAACCACTGCGCCACCATGTTGCCTTAGGATATGTGATGTCACTACTAATTCAGAATCAATTTAATGTGAACATAGGTGGTGGAAAACAGCAGCAAGAAGTAGGGAATTGTCTTCATATGCTTTATGGACATCCCATAATTTCTCACTAAAGCAAGCACTCAGGCTGTTTCTACTGTCAGGGCTTTTGCTATGTTCTTATTTCCAGGGAATACATTGAAGAAATACTGTGCCAGTTGATCTGGCCAGATTGAATTGAATTGAAAATATTATCCTGTGCTTTTGGACCAAAGACAATTCTCTGTGCCTCTTGAAGAATGTAGGTCCAGGAATTTACCACTACAAACCTAAGCATCTGTATTATTATTTGCAGGGAGGACCTATAAAGACAAATGTCCCTGAGTCTTGCAAAAGTCTTTATTTGTTGTTTTATAAATCACATTTTCATAGCAGCCCTGTTTGCCTCCTTGCAAATAAGCGACACAGTGATCTTGGAGGGAAATCATTTGACCGCAATGACTAGAAACAGAAGTCACCAAGGCAAGATAAACAGTGGGGGTCACAATTTCATACTAGTATGATTTTCTGCCAACTCAAAGATGGATAGATGGATGGATGACACTTGAACTTAGCAGTGGGGAAAGATCCATGGAATATCTCCAGACCAACAGCAATTGGTGAAACCTCTTTTTTTCACGCACTCCTAGTATCTATATGGACAATTTTGAATCAACCCAGGAATATTTTCCTGCATATTTAGAGCTGATTATATTCAAAGTACTGTGAGGGTTATATCCTGCAGCACCTCATAAACGGCTTCACTCTGTCATTTCCCCAAGAATGTCTCCAGATGTAACACACAAAATTGTCAACACCATTTTGGGTGATAAATATTTCTTTTACAAAGCTTTAAAATTGGTATTAGTCCTTTTGCTGAACCCTGTGCCATGTTCTGTTGGTATGCTAAAAATTTAGCAATAATCTCCCATTACTGTTTTAACTGAAGCAGCTATATGACTTCAAGTCACTTTTAGATATCAGCAGGAATTTTTTAATGACAATAATTCCAACTTGTAAAGAAACTTTTTATTGTACAGCACTGGATGTAAACTACGGAGACAGGTATTGAAATTTTTTTATGCTCTGTAGTTTAATTTTAAGCTGATTAAATACTATTGGCTAGCTCACTTTAGCAAATAATTGGGAATATAAAAGTTGCCATATTCTGTATACTTTTTAAAAACCATTAACAGACATCTGTGATAAAAATAAATTTTATTGCATAAAAAAGCATGCAGTCTGCATACAAACTGAAAAATAATTGTTATGACAAATATAAGTTGTAAGTAATTTTTTTGCAGAAGTACTTTGTCAGATTAGGAAGTAGTAAGCTTTTTAAAAATATATACATATTGACAGCATTCACTGTCATGTAACAAGTTGCAAAATACTGTTTGCAGACTCAAAACATAATTGGCTAATTTGTTGCACATCATAACCTTTTTAAACAAATGTTGTTTCATTTATATGTTATTTTATTCTTCCACTGAGCAATTTCAAATGTCTTGCATCACATACCAAGGAATTTTCCCATTTAGATATTCCCATAGAATTACTTAATTTATGCAGATTGATGGCATCTTGTGCCCTCAGAACTTGCCGTAGGATAAAATGCTCTGATATTGCTTAGCTAGTAGATTAAAAATCTCTGATCTTTATATTCATAAAGGAATCCATAACACCACTAATATTTTATGAAGAATTTAGAACGTTAAACTATATAGAACATAGACAAATTATTATTGGAAGTTTATGTCAACATAAGCACTTTATCACTGCCAGTAATTAACATGTGAAAATACTTGGATTTTCTGCTAGCCATTTTCTTTCTTAGAATTGTCTAAATAGTTTATTCCTGCACCCCCATAGGGGCTGACAAATACAGACCAGAACTACAGTAGACTAACAAATTTTGATTTTTTTACAGATTTATAAAGAGCCTACAATGAATCAGCATTAATTGAAAGAACAAATATCTCTCTCAGCACTCTTTCAGTGCTAACTAATGTCCCCAAAAATTTAACCTTCATCATTTACGTCAGGGCCGTCCAACTTTGTCACTTGTGGACTTCAACTTTCAGAATTGCCAAGTCAGGATAAATAATACAGAAACAGGAAAATGAACAGTTTTTCTTCAGCTGCTCCTATTTAGAATCAGTCTCCAGAAAGCTTCGATCCAGATATTCCCTTAATATGCACCACTTTGCATTTCCCACAATGAACCTGAAGAAATGAAAAGTGAAGGACTGGGAAGAGCGGAAGAGACTTATTATATTCTTCCACAATCATGTGGGACTGAAGTAATATCTTTCTGCAGACAAAGGGTTTCAGAAATGAATAAGATGGATTTGCAACCATAGTCTATGATTTTGAACCTCAGGAAAAGTAGGGATTTTTCTAAGATTTTCCCAAAGTGTCAGAATTCTGATGTGTTTATGTTTCAAGGAGTGCATTTTTACAACCAAGGTATAGCATTCTTGACCTTTTACCCTTAACTGCAGGCCTTCCCTATATATTAAGTCTAGATCAGTAACAGATGTTTCTTTCTTTCCCACAATCTATTCTAGCAGCAACTGATGTTCTTCATCTCCTGAAGTTTATATGGTATTTCTCTTACAGAGCAAGCATGAGAATTCAAGATATGTATTTGCTCCACCCCCACCCCAATTTTATCTATGAAGTTGCCACTGCTAATTCCAAAATGCCCACAGGTTACATTCCTTTAGCAATAATTTTTCAATGTACTTGCCCATTTTGGAGCAGGCAGTAGATGCTGTAAAAAAGAAAAAACTTCCAAGAGCTTTATAAGGCTTTCCCCACCCCAATGTTTACTTTTCTTTCTAGAGGATCTGTTCTTCCAATATGACTTTTCCCCTTTTATAGCAAAACCCTTAATAAATAAGCACCCGAACTGCAGAGATTTAATCCATTGTTTTTGAAATAGCGGTGGTTAACTGGGAACTGTAAAGCAGTCCAAAACAATTAACTCCCTAAAGAAGCAGGATCTGGCCATGATCATACATGCTTGTGTTGCATTACATGTTTATGGCAGATTGCCTTAGAAAGTTTAGAAGCTCTGGAATGTAGCAGAAAGGATCTTAACTGGAGCATGGCAAATGAATATGTCTATGGTTTTCTTGCTGAACTGGGTTCTTGAATTCCTTAATTGAGTCCAACGTTGTGGTTTTGTTTTCATAGTCCGAAATAGTTTGGGACCAGATTGCTGGCAGAAACATCTCTTTTCTACCAAGCCACTCAAGTCATTGAAGAAGACAATGTACCACAATGTACCACATCATTATTGAGACATATTTTGATTGGAACAGAAGATTTTTGCAGCATATTCTTTAAAGTATGGTCAAGATGCACATGTTAAACAACACCTTTAAGAACATGGATAACAGGCCCTCTCCCTTATGAATATTATCTCCAGTCTGAAATACTTTAATTCTGCAGGTTGATGGGACTCTTTAATTTTATAGTTGTCTGCTGTCCATCTTTATTGATATTGTCGAGTGCTTTTTGCTGGTAGCCTGTTTTAATTGTTCTTCTGCTCATCCAGCCTATACAGAGAAGGATTTTTTTCTAACTAATTCCTCTATTATTTTCTTTTAATGGACTGCTGAGTAATCTATGAAGGGGATTAGCCCAGGAGGAAGCGTGCTCCGAATATGAAGAAAATGTACTGGGTGCATTTATGTCCCCTTTTTGTACATTACCCTGAAAATATAAAAAGAGGAAGGATAATTCATTTCCTTTTATTTTTGGTACTTTGGCAACCTATGAAACCTTGCTGGGCTCACTGAAGTGGTGATACTTCTCTCAGCTTTCAGGACTAGTTTGAAGTTCACTGAGTGGAAAGATCTTTATCGTGTACTTCAGTGTACAAAGCTTTCAAAGCAGCTTTGAGTTCAATTGTCACTATCATTGTCATCGTCCATGTTATCTACACACAATTTAGAATTGGGGCAAGCTAAATTGTGGCATCTGAGAACTCTACTTCTTTGTTTACTATTTTTTTGTGATATTAAATTTGGTTTTAAAAACAAGATCTTAGAAACATGGGGGGTCAGGGATTGATAGAATTAGGAATCACTGCAGAAACTGAGGTAAAACTTTCAGTCTCTGTATCCATTTTAGTTTCTGAAATAAGGGAAATCTTTTTAGCAAAATAGAAGCAGAGTAAGCTTATTTCACTGCTCTCTTTAAAAGGGGGAAAATCAACCTGATACGCTTATAGAGGTTTGCTGTTGAACACTATAGTTTATTAAATTCATGTTGCTGCTGTAATTCAGTGAGCTGTTTACTCTGTGATTTTGAAGTGGGGATTCAGGAACTGTAAAAAAATTTGTTGGGGATTGTATGCATCTTATGGATCATGCATGTCTTATGCCTGATCTAAAAAATAAGTTGAAAGAAAAAGATGGAGCTGGGATGAGGAAAAGGAATCTTAATTTTGTACAAATTAATGGCAGATCAAATTATTTATTTACTTTGATTTATAGGCTATCTTTATATTTGGAAGGAACATTGAAACAGGCCCACAGCAAAGTGTGTCACTGGCTCTGTGTATTGGAAGAAACAAGAATGATTCTGCCTAATTGCCTCCCACTACATAATGTGTTTATGGGTGTGTGCTGCAGTGAGCAATGGAAAGAAGATTTATGGGTCTGCACAAATTGCTGCCAACGACATGGTCACCAGTTATGATCTGCCCCCTTGCAAAACAGAAAGCAGCATCCCTTTGAGCTTGCCAGAGTTCAAGAAGAATGAGGTCAAATTAAGATCCCTGATGGGATTGCAACCACACATCTGTTAGCATTTCAGCCCAGCACCAGCCACGAGATATTGCTCAGAGGGGAAGCAAGAAAAGACATGATGAATTCTTCATGAACTCTTGGGGGAATTCTTTTACTTTTATAGGGGTGGAAGCAGACAGATATTTTGCTGGAATCCTGGGAACGGCTATTTCTGAGAGAGTGGTCTGGTAGAGAAATGTTACTAATGCTACTCCCACAAGGCCAGATCCAGTTCCTACCTTCCCTAACCTCCACCCCATGTACTTGCTTTTCTGAACAAGCTTTGTTTCATTTTTAACTTCACGCACAAGTTCTCACAGTGATTATGAGTGAATTCATCATAGGGACGACTCGAAAACCAGATGAATCACCCCTTTCCCAGAGGTTTGAGTGATTCTTACTCATGCCCAATTACATGATTGGTGGACCACATTGCAAATCCCCTCCCTGAATCTGAGTGGAGAACCTATAGAATGGTAGGTTCCAAATCAGGTTTAAATCAGCCTGGTTGTTATTAAATGAACATTGGTCCACTCCTTCACCTTATGCTGAGTAGTTTCTCAGTGAAGGTTGGAAATAAATACAGCCAGAGTCAGCAGGAGGCAATGAAGGAAGCTGATTGCAACTGGCAAAAAATAATTTGGAAGTTTTTTTTTCTGTACCTTGTGTATATTCTCGTAAAAACTCGAGAGGGCCTTGGTGGCTCAGGCTGTTAAATGCCTGCACTTAAGATCCAGCTGCCTGTAATTATTGCAGGCTCGAATCCCACCAGGCTCAAGGTTGACTCAGCCTTCCATCCTCTCGGGGTAGGTAAATTGAGGACCCAAGATTGTTGGGGGCAATAAGCTGACTTTGTAAAAATGCTGCTTAGTAATAAGCAGGCATATACAATGGAATGAAGGCTATTGCTGAGCACACTGGGTTGCATCCCAAAAAATTGTAAGCTGCCCTGAGTCTCAGAGAAGGGCGGGATATAAATGTAATTAAAAAAAAACTGATGGGGTGTTTTTGCATCTTTTCAATGTCTTCCTATACGCATGATTTATTTATTAGATTTTTATACCACCCTTTTTACTTTATAAGGAGAGAGTGATTGGCCTGAAGTGTTCTTATATAAGAATAATTGGCACTTCATGTTTCAGAACAGTGCATAGTCAAATGTGTATAGCCTGGGCAATGAGCAACTTGAACTTTTAAAGAATTTTTAAATTTCCCAAGCTTTTTATTTATTTTATTTTGAGATATTATGCAAGTATGCTAAAATTTCATAGGACATGAGAGGTCAAATCGTGCAACCTCAGCATTTCAGCATTTTGTACAAGAAGTTGGAAGAACTAGAGTGAATTCACTACCTATTCATGCAAGAATACCCAAGTCTCTTGGAATTCTAATCACTTTCAATTATTTCATTTATTGCCTACAGTTTAATGTTGGTGAATTGCAGGAATCATTCTAGGGAGTGATGTATGTTCTACATGAATGCCACATGTGCACATACACACAAAACCTTTGTTATAATTTTCAAGAAAAATGTAGATCAATTGATGTATTTGTAAGCAGCAAGACTCATTTTTAAAGAAAAGTTAAGCCTCATTATAGCACTAGTTAAAATGCCTGTGGTTCAGACTTTACTGCATCCTGGTGATCACAAAAGGAAGAATAGCAATTGTTATATGATTAGTTGTCTGTGGGAAAACTTCCTTTTTTGGGGGGGGGAAATCCCTTTATTATGACAATTGAGAAAAGGAAGCAAGCAATTATTCTATACCCTGTGGCAGTTTTCCCCTCTCATTTCAAAGTACTGAACATTTCATTTTATTTGCTAAGGCATGCTATATTTGTATATTCTTATACAAAGAATATTTGGATATTCTTATATTTTTCTATGGAAGCCTGTGAGAATGGGTGCCTAATATGACTGTTAATGGAAAATTAGCTGAGCTACCTGATAAGAAATGCAATCTGCAGAGAGATTTCCCTCAAGACTGAAGCAAAAATCAGGTATTTTTGTGCAAGAAATAACTTTCCTGCAGAGAAATTGTACTCTAACCTAAACCCAATGATCTCTATTCTGGAAAAGTTGGATATGTGTTCCAGTGTAATTACTCCCAAACGTACCATGCATATAATTACTGTTGTGGCAATATGTGCAATGGGCCAACATATTTGATGGATTTTTTTTCAAACATACCCAGAAAACACCATAATCATAAGTTGACAGTTGCAAAGCATCTGTTGCCTGAGAAACATGGGCTTAGTTTGGGAAAACTAGGTGTCTTTGCCAAAACCTACAAGAATGTTGCCAGTTTCTGCTTGTCTGAACATTTCAGTTAACTGAAGGCCTGATCATAAACTCGTACAAATCCACTGGTATACGGGGAAAGTCTGACTTTTTACTATTATTAGAAAGATGCACAGTTGAGTTTGTAAAGAAGTACACAATGCGCAACTATCTGACCTTCCAAATTTGGAGGTGAGAATCAAATCTAGATGTGGCATCTGAATGGGCATATTACATGCAATCTTTTTGTTTCACCTGACATTGGAAGGAGTCCAATTTGTGAAGGAGCAAGACACAGAATCGGATTTTCTTGCTCTTCTTCCTATTCATTCTTAATACTGACTAGGTTTTGCATAATTGGATCACAGAGTTGCCAGCTTTGTACAGTATTACTGGAACCCGTATTACATATCTGATATTAATACAGTTGAGAAAGTCCAGAAATATTTCACAAGAGAGTTCTCCACCTCTACTCGTTGCAGAATACCTTATGCCACCAGACTTGAAATTCTAGACCTAGAAAATCTAGAACTAAATCTAAGTATAGTACATAAAATTATATATTGCAATGTCCTTCCTGTCAATGAATACTTCAGCTTCAACCATAACAATACAAGAGCATAATAGATACAAACTCAAGGTAAACCACACCAAACTTGATTGCAGGAAATATGACTTCAGCAACAGAGTGGTCAATGTCTGGAATACTCTACCTGACTCTGTGGTTTCTTCCCCAAACCCCAAAAACTTTAACCTTAGACTGTCTACTGTTGACCTCACCCCTTTCCTAAGAGGTCTGTAGGGGGTCCCTGTCCTATTGTTTCTTTTTATTTTTCTTATATGTATCCATTTCATGTATTCATAACTATATTTATACTATATTTATAACAGGTATCTGTTATCTTATAATCGCTTGAAAAAATAAGTAAATAAATAAATAAAATAAATTAGTCAAATGTCTTTCACATACCCACCTATTATGTTTCATGTAGCTCATTTCTCTGAGTTAGATGCACAAAAGGTGTTATATCACTGAAGATACTTGAATATATATAATATGTAAATATCTCAAGCTATAAGAAATAAACTGATATGCTTATTATCATATGTTAGTATTGAATTGAATTGAATCAGAATCTGATTCTTCAAGTTTAGACATGGGTAATTGTTCTGTCTCACCTTCACTTCCCCAGAAGCTAAGGAATGTTAGCCAACACAGAAGAGTCACGCTGGCCTGTTTTGTTTCACCTTCCCTTCCCTTGAAGGCAAGGAGCGTTAGCTAACACAGAGGAGTCACGCTGGCCTGTCGCCAAAATCCCCGTTATCTCTCCGACAAGAGTGTTGGCAGTCACCCAAGTTCTCACTGCCAAATCCAAGAAGGAATGTAGTACTCACAGAAGAATTGCTTTCCTTTCAGAGTCCAAAAATCAAGCACACAGACGGAAGCTTCCGATGCAGATTACACTTTGTCACGAACAGAGTCTGCAGGGTAGGCACACTCACTTTTATACCTGGTGGGGTGTGGTCCAGCTCAATCTCTGGCCCTCCCACTATGTTGCTGCTGACATTTCTCCCTCCGACGTTGCCTGGGATCAAGCCATGCACCTTCCTCCTCCCTCGTCGTGGCTTTACTGATACATGTCTCTCAGGCAGTTCCTCTTGGCTTTCCGAGGAAACCTGAGGCATTGCCAGGGAGGAAGGTCCTGGGGAGGGGCCTTGCCAGGGAGGAGGAAGGTCCTGGGGAGGGAGACCTTGCCAGGAGGAGGAAGGTCCTGGGGAGGGAGACCTTGCCAAGGAGGAAGATCCTGGGGAGGAAGGCCCTGGTGAGGGAGGCCTTGCTTGTTCCTCCTCTTCTTCCTCTTCATCATCCAGGTCCTCTTCCTCTGTCAGCACAGGCTCACGGTGAGCCACAACAGGTAATCTAGCAAACTCCATTCCACAACTGACATAAAGTCCTCTCTTTTCTTTGTCTCCTACAATTCACAAGCACACTGATTCTAAGTCTAAAAGTTGAGAGAACATTGTAATTTGGAGCCACCGATAACAGCAATGCCCATAGCAAACTTCAACGCTGTTAACATGATGGCACAGCTGCAAATGTCATGACACTGTGCAATTATGCATATTGCAATTTGCAAAATTGCATGTTGACAACTGATGCACATACTTCACAGTGGCTAGTTTTCATGCCCTTCAAAAGTTTAGTGGGGACTAATAGGAATTGCCTTTCTTTCTAAAATGATACTAGAGTATCATGAAGTTTTCCATCTTTCTCAAAAGCTCAGCCCAGTGGAGCTCTCTTTGCAGAGTAGATGTTTCTTCCTTGGTTCATCCTGAATTGATCATGTGTAGCGCATGACTGCATAATCATTCAGAAAGGGAAATGCCTCTTTGCAAAGAGCCTGGCACCTCTTTAAGTGCACTAGGCTTTTAAAGTTTTGATAAAGCTGGAAGAGATCCCTTGGCCACGTTGTACATTTTAAAGAGTAACTCCAAGCCCTGACTGCTACAATCTGGTCTGGCAGATACATCTGCAGATTTTTCCTCCTTCAAATCCTCATAAAAATATTCTGGACTAGACATCTTTTCCAAAGCTGACAGATACTTATATTTTCTCCAGAGTATCTCAAGGAAATCCCAAATGGGCAGAGAAAATTAAAATACTCTCTGAAGAAGGAAGGAAGGGAAGAAAAAGAAAATGCTGTTTCCTAATAAGTGAGGAACAGTAGGCATGAATAGAAAAGTGAGCTCCCTCACTAAGTAAGTGAGGGAGCTTCTCAAATTTGCAGCATCACTGGATAAGGTTCTTTGATTGTTCTAACATGGGTTCTTGTTGATTTGTTATGTTTTGCATTAATCTATCCAATCCCATATAAGGGATAAAGCTACACATTTAGAATACAATTCTGGGGAAATCTGGTAAGGTCTTGTATCCAACCATTTACCTAATTTGACCCTATTAGCTTTTTGAGCTCAGTCAAGGTCAGCTAAGTCCTATCAGCTGGTTGAGCAACACTGCCAGTCTTGCACATTTTTAATTAGTTTTGCTCCTGTTAGTTTTGCTCCTGTTAGGACCTTGCTTTCACTTTTTTTTTTTAAAATTACATTTATATGCCCTTCTCCAAGACTCAGGGCTGACTTACAATTGGGATACAACCCAGTGTGCTCAGCAATAGCCTTCATTCCATTGTATATGCCTGCTTATTACTTAGCGGCATTTTTACAAAGTCAGCTAATTGCCCCCGACAATCTTGGGTCCTCAATTTACCTACCCCGAGAGGATGGAAGGCTGAGTCAACCTTGAGCCTGGTGGGATTCGAGCCTACAGTAATTGTAGACAGCTGGATCTTAAGAGCAGGCATTTAACAGCCTGAGCCACCAAGGCTCACTTATGTATAGGAAACGATCAGTGAAGAACATGTTCTATTATGGCCCTTTAAAATAAATTGGCTTTCATTCCTTCTAAGTGGGTTTGAGAATTCTGAGAAGATTATAATCTTTGGGTGGGAACTATAACTACAAAATACCTTGTTTATAGCTGTTACTTTGGGAGGATTGTAAAGCGGAATAAACCTGTCCAGTTATTTCCATTGCATACCTGACTTTATCCCAGCTGGATTGAAGTAGTTGTCTTTAGGCTGAGAATCTTTTTTAAAATGAAAAACAGGTGGGGACATCTGGAAATTGAACCACAAAAAGGTATTGCCTTTCAACAAAGTTTTAAAAAAGCCAAATAACTCATTTGTGTATGCATAGAGGCTACTTGACAAACCTACAAGATGTGTGTGTTTATGTATGTATGTAGATACATATGTAAGTACATATAAATATAGTAAGCAAGTAAGTAAGTTGTGGGTGAATGTTAAACTTTAGGCCTGTTTGATCTGCCTGAATAAAATCCAGAAGCACTATTTTACGATTTGTGCTGAGGCATGGATGGACAATGATACCTTGAGACTTGATCACAAACATGGCACAGTACATCTCTGAACTATAGAATACCAACTAAGCAATTTTGGAAAGACATCATTCATCCATTGAAAGTATAAATCTGATCTTTAAATGATGTTTAGATATGTCAGATAAATGCTGGAAGTGTAACCAGACTCCGGGCTCTTACTACCATATATGGTGGAGGTGCCCAAAAGCCAAGACATATTGGACAAAAATACATACTTGGATAGAAAAAAATGATAATATAGAACATATAGATTTAAAACCAAAAATATTTCTGTTGGTTATCATACCAGAAAAATATAATAAAAGGACAATGTATCTAATATTACATGTGTTAACAGCAGCCAGAATTGTATTTGCACAATATTGGAAAGGTGTGGCAATCCCTACAGAAGAGATGATAATTTAAAAAAAAAACTAGAATGTGCAGAAATGGATAGATTAACATTTGAAACTAAAGAGAAGGAAGATATGAAATATTTTGAAACATGGGATTTGTTTTATCAATGGTTAACTAACAGAAATAGGTTAGAACATTTAAAATTATAAGAAGGATTAATTTTACCACAAGAGTTCACTATATGTTTGTTATAAGGGCCTTGGTGATGCAGGCTGTTAAATGCCTAGCTTAATTCCAGCTGCCTGCAATTATTGCAGGCCGAATCCCACCAGGCTTGACTCAGCCTTCCATCCTCTCGGGTAGGTAAATTGAGGACCCAAGATTGTTGGGGGCAATAAGCTGACTTTGTAAAAATGCCGCTTAGTAATAAGCAGGCATATACAATGGAATGAAGGCTATTGCTGAGCACATTGGGTTTCCAAAATTGTAAGCAGCCCTGAGTCTGGAGAAGGTGGCATATAAATATGAATAAAATTAAAAAATAAAAAAATATCAATATGATTTAGTAATAACAATTAAGTATTAATATTAGGTGGACAAAATATTTTTTTTTTTTAAACAAATTTTATTCAATTTTAACAATTTTTAAAACAGCTCTTTTCAGTAGACAGCATGGTCCCGAGTCATCACTTTTACATGCAAATGTGACAGTAGATCTATATTCATTTTAAACATTTAACTTCACTTCTATTCCATTTTAGCGGACAAAGGGTCAAAGAAATTAATCCTAATCTCAAATCTTAATCTCAATCTGTATAGCCCCCAGTTCATTTCAAGTTAATTGCAAATATACATATATATTTTAAAAACTTCATGTATAAATCTTACAAATAACAATATATTTGCCCATCATATTAAAGATAAAGTTCATCCATGTCTATCCTTTAATTATCTTCACATTGTTAATACTGCTAATCATTTACAGAATTCTTTTGTCCGTCAGATTTGCCCTTTCATCACCTATTCTCTCCATAATTCTAAATCCGTACCCATGTTAACACTAAAAAGAATGAAAAAAACCTAGACTTGCCCCTTTTACTACTTGAGAGTGACACCTCAGTGGTTAATATAGTAACATAATCATAATCATTCCCTTTAAAACGAAAGATAGAGAAAAAAGAAAAAGAAAATGGAAAAGCTCCCTTACAATATATCTCTAATCGGTTGGGTTCTGCAACACATATCCCCCTAAAATTTATTTATAGTTCCAAAATAATAATAAAAATAACTAATCTTGGTTATTGACAAATCTCATTTTAGGCATTTTCTAAAATCATTTCAATCAATTCAATTCATCTAATCATCATTTAGCTTTCTTTTGTAGATAAGAAATGAAAAATGTGACCTTTTACCAGTAAAATTGTCAGTAACCCCTATTGTTTTACACTTTTATAATTACAATATATTCTTATTACCATTTCTTCATGCAGAACCCCTTTTAAATATAGCCATTGTCTCTGTGCAAACAAGTTTTTTATTATGTAATTCCCATGTCTCTCTATCTTTTGTTCTTGTCTTGTTCCTTCTCCTCTCTTTTGTCCCCTTATCCCCTTCTCTATCCAGTTTGAATCCTCTCTCTCTCTTTACCTTTCTGCACTCTATCCTTCATTTTTCCATCCTCCCTTTCCTTTTATTTTATTTCTTTGTGTTAATTGTCTTCTTAAAATGGCTTGTGCTGGCTCACTTCTCCTCCCTATTATCCTGCTCTCCCCTTCTCTATCCAGTTTGAATCCCTCTCTCTTTACTTTCTGTTCCTTTCCTTCTGAACCTTTCTAACATGTAATTTCAGAATGTTCCCCTTTTAGATACTTTCTTAGGTTCCGTTTTTAGCCACCCTTCCTTTCCCTTTTATTTGTGTTAATTGTCTTTTAAGATGGCTTTCTCTTGTGCTGGCTCCACCCTTCCACGGCTTCTTCTTCTTTGTTCAGCATTTGAATGCCCATATTTTCTGCAACATGCCAAGTTAGTTCAGTCACTTCCTGTAACAGTTCTTTCATACTTTTAAACTCCATTTTTAATTCTTTGATGACCACCAAAATTTTAATTTTCCTTATTTCTTCTTCTTTAAATTTTCTATAATCCTAACCCAGGTCCAGAGTCTATATCAATATTGCCAATTAGTCCAGCAATCCGTCTTTGTGTATTCAAGCTTTCACTTTCTATAAGTCCTGCGTCTCTTTAAAATGTAGCAACTCCAATCCACAAAGGAACAAGATAGTTTCTTACTCTTTAACTTCCAATTTTTCTCCACAAAGTGGCACTTTCTGCACAGAGTCTTAACCCTTTTCTTTTATTTTGATAATCAAGGTTTTCCGAGCCCCAAACTTAAATTTACGCTGGCTTCTTCCTTTCCCGGTTCAAGCCCTTATAGCTGTCAAAATATTTTACTTATTTTTCTTCACTTGAACTGCGCCGCTTCTGTTTCTCTTTTTAAAACTCATCTTTATCTTAATCCCGGGTGCCTTGATCTTACCATCCGATACTCCCGTTCCTCTGCTGTCGACTTCTCTCTTTCCTCCTGCACCATCTTAGTCCCGTTGAGACCTTCTCTTCGAGGTGGCCATTTTGACCACCGCTTGACGCCTTCGAGGGAAAAGACCAGACCAAAGGGGGAGATGCGGCCCCTCACTCTGGCTGGCAGATTTCTCCGCCGCCCTCTGAGGCAGCTTCAGCCCAACCTTGCAGGATCGGGCTCCGGACGAAGAGCCAGGCTGCGGTCGTGGACAATCACAAACCGCCGCCTGTTCTCGAGAAGGCTCAACCCGGAAGTCAGGTGGACAAAATATTGTTATTATATGATCACTATCAATGAACATTATGATGATGATGACTATTGCTCAAATTAACTGTAACTAGACAACACACTGTTTATATAGACTTTGAAACTGTTGCTCTTTCTTTATATAGTAAAAATAAAAAATCTATTTTAAAAAGAAGTATGAATCTGATCAAGTGTTGCGTCTTTCATGTTGGTTTCATTTAATGCCAATGAGATTCTCTCTGAAACTGCCTCTAACATTTTTCCTGACGTGGAAAATAGAAGATGGGCTTTATGAAATCCCACAGGATCAAATAGTCTAATATGAGAGGGAAAGAGTTTAAATAGTCATATATTACATGTAGTGAGATGTACACAATCTTTTACTTGGAAATTAGCCTGATAATGGATAATAAAATGAATAACTGCAACTATGTCTATATGTTTGAGTTTAAAATATTGACCCTACCCTTCCATATTCACTGTGATCCCCATGGCTATAGCTTCATCATTGCTGTTTCTCAGTGCAAAGGGAATGAGATGGAGATTTACTAACAAGAGAGGTGTGAGATGAAGCTGACTTCTTAAGTACAGGAAATTGGGAGTTATATGGTAATGGAGAGTTTCAAGTGGAAGAAGGGATTACAGAAGCACGGAAGGGATCAAATTCAGCTAGAATTCTCCAAAAGTGTAAATATTGAGGTTATAATAAAAAAAGGTAGAGGAATCTCCCTTATTATGCAAATCCTGCCTGTTCTCTTTTCCCTACTAACATATTAAGGGAATAATATGGTTTTTAACATGCTTCCAAAAGCAAAGCTTTTCTAGCATTATTATCCATGCAACTTTAAGCTAAAAGTCAATGTGTAATGTGTCAACTATTCAGGGATTTTTGCTCTGTGATCTAAGAGGAAATACTTTGCATTTTGCCAGCTATTAAAATCACCAAAGAAGTCTCATGTAAGCCTGGTTGTTAGTACTGGTTCATAAGGAGTATTACTTCTTGCAAAAACCCCTAATGTATTAAATAATTCATGGAATCACAGTATGTAACATTTATAAGAGAATATGTTTGGTAAATTATCTAATGCTGCACCCTGTCCAGTGCAACAGTATCCTATTACAGGACCTAGAACAGCCAAATCTTCCATCATTTTTGCTGACTCTTAAGGGAAACAAGTTTTATGATTTCTCTTTCAGAAAATGATTCCATAGAGTAGGTTTTAATGATATTGATTTATAAGGGCTTTACACATGATGCATGGTATATGATAGGAGATAAATGTATTCTAAGAGAAGACATTTCATTAGCAAATAAATCTTTTCCTTGCTCCTTCTGAAACTATCTCTCAATTCTGCTATCAAAGTGATGGAAATGTCCATAAGTCAATCAGAGAAAACTCTTTTTTCTTGATAATGTCCTGGAGCAACAAATTATTATAATACCTTGCCTTTAAATAAATAGATTAAAGAAGAAACACCCATGCTTTCCCTATCATCTGCATGATCACTAGGTGACTAACACTATGCTGTTCACAACAATGGAAATTCAACCCATTTGGAAGGCGTCAGGTTAAAGAAGTCTGACGTAGGCCCCTTACAGACTCTTTGAAAGTTCTCATTAGACCCATCATCATGCATTTCTTACTTTACTTTCATTAAATAGTCCTTCTGCATCAGTGTTATTTGGCCTCAGAAATGTGGTGTTTGCGAGGATAAAATTAGGACAGGCTCCCATACTGTAGATGCAACTAGAGCTTTCTGACAATGAGGAGTAAGCAGGATATAAACACAACAATATATTAATAAATTGTGTCAGTCAGTGGTGGGATTCAATTTTTTTTACTACCGGTTCTGTGGGCATGGCTTGGTGGGCATGGCACGGGAAGGATACTGTAAAATCTCCTGTCAGAGGTGGTATTTGTCAGTTCTCCAAAGTACTCAAAATTTCCGCTACCGGTTCTCCATAACTGGTCAGAACCTGCTGAATACCACCTCTGATGTCTGTCTTTTTCCTGTGATAGCCATGCATTTAACATTTGCATAGGTACTTTGTGCAATCTTCAACTGATCATGAGATGGTCTTAGTCATTTGGCATTGTTAGGCACACCTAGCTAAATTAAGTCTGTTCCTCTGTGCGCTGAACATCTGAACAACTCTAGTTGTTGAACAACTGTAGTTGTCCGTAATGCTGAAAAAGAGGCAGTGGAACAGTTCCATACACTTCTATCCATTTATGGATAGTTTAGTATAGTCCCTTCAATCCCTTTAATCTATACTTAAATGCCATTTATTTCTTATCTTATCAAATGTAGAACCAATCCAAACCAATTTAAATCAAGGAATTTATTTTTAAATATTTTTAAATTAAAAGTTGTTGAATAAAATTTATTTATTTGCTTTTTTATTACATTAGTCAGTCTATCTCCCAATACAGTTCACTTAACATGTTCAATAACGATTTAACAGACGGTTCTGAGAGTAACAATCCCAAAGGCACAATGCAACAGGAAGTAGAAAGGAAAAAGAAATCAGAGAAAATTAAGCTGGTAAGTAATTGTTATGACAACCATAAGAAATGAAATAGAAACAATTCAGGAAAGAATGGAGAGCAATATATCTAGTCTCTTAGAAATTGCTGTTTTCCCCATCACAGAAATTCTCTAAACTTCTAAATGCCCTCCAGAATTTTGATAATGCTCTCAGTTACCCTCAAGCAGAAACTGAAGTTGGCAATCCAAACCCATTTATTATTTTGCAATCTTTTGCAATATACAGTATCTTGTGATATCTTGTTCTAAACAAAATCCATTGATTTACATAATGTATCATTCTCAAGCAATCTAACAGAACTGGGGCTAAAAATTAATGTCCATGTTCATGTGTGTAGACATACTCAACGGTAAGCATTTTGGTGTTTTCTAGATATTTTTTAATTTACAGCTTCTATATGACCAGCAAACGTCCCCAGAAGTCATTAGAAGCCAAAATTACAAAAGAAAAAATTCTTGAATGTGATTTTTAATCAAACTGGCATGAGAAATGATTGCACTATGAGACTGAGTTCAGAATCAAAGCTTCAGTTATTATTATTATTGAGTAAATCCAGGCCTCGCTGTGACAGCAACCCGGATTATACGACGCAAGAAAGTTTTAACTTTTAGGCAGTTTCAAAATTCCTTTATGATTATTTCTACTGTACATAATGTACAACATGCATCCTGAATGGAATATTAGATCAGTAGATAACAGTGGTGTTATGTATGTAGGTTTGAATGTTATTGGTTTATTTGAACTGTTCTTGTAAAATGTCAAATGGTATTGGTTTAAATAGTGCGGGAAGAAACCCTGCACTCCCATTGGCTGGCAGCTACAGCTGCAGGCTATAAGAAGCAGCCGTAGCCAAGCCAGAACGGGTCCATTCGAGCTGTAGTCACTAATAAACTCTTTGCTGGAACTCCTCGCCTGACTCTTCATGCAAACTTAACACTGGCGGCGAAGGTGGGATTTCCTGAAGAGAAGACGCACGACGAACAAGCAACTGAGCGAGATGGCTGCGCTGAACACCCCCAGCACCGCTCGATCCGGCGACGGAAGACTGGGAATCATATGCGGATCGCTTCCACAGGTTCTGGAGGGGAACGATCACGCATCCCCGAGAGACGGAAGAGGCGGTCTTTCTCACGCACTGCGGTCCGGCAGTCTTCAAAATGGCGAAGCGGGAGCAGCAGAGCTGAAGGTAATGGAATGGCCCGATTTAGAGAAACTTTTAAGAGCCCATTACCACAAGTATCGTGCCTCATTAAGAGACACGAATTTTACCATCGGGATCAAGGGGATAGCGAGAATGTTAATGACTTAGTGGCAAGTTTAAGGGACATTGGGGGTGCTTGTGACTTTACCAACTTAGAAGAGGCCATGTGATCGGTTTGTTTTAGGCCTAAAAGATAAGGTCTTACAAAGCAAACTTTTAATGAAACCTAAGATCACGCTTAAAGAGGCCATTGAAGAAGCTGTTTCAGCGAGCCACCAAGTCCTCAGCTGGCCATGAAAAGATTAACAAGGCCTCAAGCCAGGCCTCAAGCCATTCTGATGGGGAAAATCCACAACAGCTCATTGCAACAAATAGACTCTGATTCTGATGGCAGTGAGACAGAGGAGGGATTTTAAACTCAGAATGGAGAAGAAAAGAAAGACTCTGGGAAAAACAGGCAAGGGTTCTATTGCAGAGGCTGTGGGGGGCCACCGCACTGAATGCAAGTTCTTTGACTCCATTTGCCTACGTTGTGAGAAAGGTCACATAGCCAGAGTCTGCAAATCATCCAGAACTCCACCAGTTAGGAAGAAATTTCCTGATAGAGACTTTAAGCCCAACAGTTTCCTTGAAAAATGGGGTGAAATTTAGAAGCAAATGGCAAGAATGAAACTCACCAAACAATCACTATTGGTCATTCTTCACCCTTAAATAGCAGAAAAGTACATGTGAAGGTGTTTATTGAAGGAAGGCCTTGCCAAATGGAAGTGGACTCAGGCTCTTATTTATCTATGGTGTCATGGGACACTATCCACAGACTCTTTCCCAAAATTCAGAAAAAGCATTTCCAGAAGCAAGCACTGACTCTCAAAGACTACCAAGGGAACAAGATTCCAGTAGTTGGAGGAGAGATTTCAACGTGCAGTTTAAAGGCCACACCAAACGTTTGCCCCTGACCATCGTGGACAAGGATCGCCCAAGTTTGCTGGGACTTGAGTGGTTCAAGCCACTTGGCATCGAGGTGACTGGCATCCATCACGTGAGCAGTTCTGACTGGGAAGAGTCCTTGAAGTCTGAGTTTCCAGAGGTCTTCAGCGACTGGGCAAGTATATGGGGACCCCTATTGCTTTCAGTTTAGACCCCAAGGTGCCCCAATTCGTTTAAAGCCCAGGAGGGTCCCATTTGCTTTAAAGGAAAAAATTGATGCACAATTAGATAAGCTCATTGCTCAAGGGGTTTTAGAGCCTACTGACCACTCCAGATGGGAAACACCCATAGTCACACCAGTCAAGGCTGATGGGTCAGTGAGAATCTGTGGTGACTACAAGGGGACACTTAACCATGCGCTGCAGCAGAGCGCATATCCTGTACCAGTTGTGCATCATCTGCTCCATTCCCTTGGCAGGGGTACAGTATTTGCTAAACTGGACTTGGCTCAGGCATATCAACAATTAACAGTTGATGATGCCACTGCAGAGCACAAACAATTGTGACTCATAGAGGTGCCTTCAAATGTAAAAGACTACAATTTGGAGTAAGCGTGGCACCTGGCATTTTTCAAAGCCTTATGGAAAAAGAATGTTGCAAGGACTGCCAGCAGTAGTGCCTTATTTTGATGATGTGTTAATCTGCTGAATGACACTCAGCTTCAAGAGAGACTCAGAGAGTCCTTACCAGATTCAGAAAAGCGGGTTTAAAAGTCAAGGAAGACAAATGTACACTCAAAACAGACAGAGTTGAGTTCCTGGAATTTTGAGATTGACAAGCATGGCATCCACCCTACTGATGCCAAAGGTTAAAACTTAATCAAAGGAAGCCCTAAACCTCATTACCAGTCAGATTTGCCAAGAAGCCTTCCTTGGACTTATTAACTTTTACCACATGTTTCTACACCTCACCTTGCCCAACCTTTTAAGTCCAGGCAAACTGAATTATCTGTATTAAGAGGATGTATTTTGTGGGGTAACAGGGTGGTTATTCCTGCAAAACTGCAAAGGGAGGTTTTGGAAATGTTACATGAGGGTCATCCTGGGATTGTAAGGATGAAAGGTTTGGCCAGGAGTTATGTATGGTGGCCAGGTATTGACAAAATGGTTGAAAACTGGGTAGCCTCTTGTCCCAATTGCCAGGTAGTCAGGCCTGCTCCACCTCACGCCCCCACAGGAATGGGAATGTCCTAGGGCCCATGGTCTAGAATCCACATTGATTTTGCAGGCCCTACAAGAGGGCACACTTTTCTAGTGATAGTAGATGCATACTCTAAATGGCTAGAGGTAATTCCCATGACATCCACTACAACTGAGGCTGTCATCAAGCAGCTCAGAAAATTGTTTGTAACCCATGGGTTACCAGATGTCCTTGTTTCTGACAATGGCCCTCAATTCACATCTAACATTTTTGAATCCTTTCTAGCTCAACAGGGCATCAGACATGCCCTCACTGCCCCTGGGCACCCCGACCAATGGCCGGGCTGACGCATGGTGCGCTTCACCAAAGAAGCTTCAGCAGCTGGGTCCTGGGGACATCACTGAGAAGCTTGAAAACTTCTTAGTGTTCAACACATCACTCCTAGCCCATCAAATAACTTGTCCCCAGCAGAGTTGTTGATGGGCAGAAACTTAGGTCTTCCCTTGACCGCCTTCATCCCACTTACGCACCAATGCACCACTGGATTCCACTTCCAAAGTTCGTTCTTTTAGTGTGGAGATTCTGTCTATGCTAGGAACCTTATAGGTGAACCTTTGTGGATTCCTGCTGAAATAACTCACATCACGGGCCCTCGTTCTTACAGGGTACAAACAGAGGATGGCCTCCTCTGGAGCAGGCACATTGACCAACTTAGATCCAGGTCCCTCAGGAACATCCCTGTCTCCCTCTAGGTCCCTCACCTGATGTTTCTTCTAGGGGAAGGGGGGAACAGGAGGAAAATCAGCAAACAGGAATCAACCCCATGTGTAACGAGCCATTGCGACAGGAACCATCCGAACCCTGTCACAAAGCCAAGATCCATCCTTAGAAGTGGAAGATGCACATCACTACCTGACTTGGGTGCTGACATTGGAATGGAGATGGGTTGGGAGGAGAGACCAGATTCTAACAGTCTAACAGGGTCTTCTTCACAGGAAGTCCCAACAGGGAAATGTCAGTAGACACATTTCCCCTCTCACTGGGTGAAACGTTAAAGCTTCTGAACCACGAAGGTCTCAACGTGCGTAAGAGCCCCACCTATTTAAAGGAATACATTAGATAGGTTGGGGTTTGGTATGGACTGAACCTAGTGGGAGGGGTGTTATGTATGTAGGTTTGAATGTTATTGGTTTATTTGAACTGTTCTTGTAAAATGTCAAATGGTATTGGTTTAAATAGTGCGGAAGAAACCCTGCACTCCCATTGGCTGGCAGCTACGGCTGCAGGCTATAGAAGCAGCGTAGCCAAGCCAGGACGGGTCCATTCGAGCTGTAGTCACTAATAAACTCTTTGCTGGAACTCCTCGCGTCTGACTCTTCATGCAAACTTAACAAATTTTGCTATTATTGCTGGTGAAGCAGTTTTCAATCAATGGCCATCTTCTGCCAGTTGAAATGATTTCTTCAAGGGAACTCTTATTTCAGATTACAACTAGTCCTTCTTATATGCATTGTTTCATTAATTTGTTTACCTGTATTACTTGCAATTGGATGAGGCTGGAGGATCTATTAACAAAGACAGGAATAGGATCTACTGAGTGGGAAAAGGAGCCAGCCATAATAGAAGATCTGGAAAAGGCTGAGGCCATGAACATTTGATATCCAACTCATTGATGATGATGATTCATTTAAAATGTATTGGCTGGCCATCATCACCACGACCATATCAATCATCTAATTTCATCTTACAGATACAGATGGACTTCTTACACCAGCAGCTCTCATCCTTGTAGAAAGGCTATGCAAAGCTTAGAGGAAAGATTGCATTCTTGGTCACGAATAATGAAAGGATCATAAGCATCCACATCTACAGATAGGATAAAGAACCCCAAAGCACTATTTAATTATTCTATCTCAGCAAAGCTATACAAACCAAGGACAGGTAGTACCTAATGGGAGATAGACATGTGAGACAAATTGATTTTAGTGTTATTATGGAAGATAAGAAGATATAATGACGCAATCAGGAAAAAAATGTATTTCATAATGTATTTCATAATGAGAACAGTTTACAACAAACATAGCCATTGGGAAATATGACTTACTT
>CM019149.1:244788221-244813971 GCA_009733165.1 Naja naja | reverse complement strand
CTACAAATATAACAAAAAAATGCACATCCATATCAACAAGCGTAATGAAGACAGGAAACCAGCCAGTATCAATCAAAGCAGAATTTCCACAACGTTTGAAAAAATAGTAATTAATATTTTTAAAAGGCATAGGTCTTAATAGATGGATGCTTAGCAATGTTTTTGTAATGATAGAATGAGGAATATTCAAGGTTTTAGAATGCAGAATAATCAAGGATCTGTAGATCTATATGGATCCTCCATGATCCATATAGAAAATAGTTCTTAAGATAAGAGGACCAACAAATATTATGACAATTTACCCAAACTGATGTCCTCCAGACAATTGACGTGCCATTTCCACAATTTCTACTCACTAGCCATGTTGGCTTGTCTCGCTCATCTGTGGAATACCCAGCTGAAGAAGGTTAATGTAATTTTCTAAATTCAGCTTTTTGTTTCCAAGTTTCAGCACCTATAAAGTTGCTTTCTGTGCTCAAGATTTTGCAGTAGTTTCTGGAGGACAACAATATCCTAACCAGATAATACTGTATTTAACGAATTTACAGGTTTTGAATGAACCTGGCATGGACTGGATAATATTTTTTGAGATCATTTTAAAGTGCACCAGACTGACCTGCTGGCAATGTTTAATTTATATGATTGGGTGGATTCTATTTGTTTCACTCTGATATGAAAATATTTGGGTCACAGTCTGGGTTCAGTGATCAGGAATGCCATGGAGGTCAACCGAGGTTTTCATAGTGCTCCATTCTAAAATTCCAGGGGAGATATTCCTGCTGAGATTTCCAATGCCAACAACCACTTAATATTTGGAGAAGGGGAAGGAGATTATTTTCTAATGGCTAAGAAAACAACATCTCAGTAGGGTACAATATCTGCCCAGCCTTGATTAAAGTCAGGACTAAGCAGGTGGCCCCTGTTTATTACTTAAAAGGAGGGCCACCTTGGAATCCCCAATTTAATGGCAAGACCAGAAATTGAAAAAAACATCATGGAACAAGCAATGTCAAGATGCTTCAAAACTGCTGCCAAGACAACCAGATGGAGGCAGTCACTAGAGATCAACCTCACCTTGTGGATGTCGTTGTCAAAGGTACATGATACATAATATTGCACTTTGGGTTTGACTTCATTCTACTATAAATACATAGTACATAAATTATTTACACAAATACATAATTTGTGGAAAATGATAAACTTAATTGCAATTCCCCTGGATCTCTAGTTAGGGGAAAAAAACACTTATTTTGCAGGAGAGACAACAGTTCATTTAGTGATGGTTTGAAGTTACAGTAGCACTGAAAAAAGTGATTTATGACTGTTTTTGCACTTACAATCATTGTAGCACCCCCACGATCACATGATCAAAATTAAGATGCTTGGCAACTGTCATATTTTCACATATTTATGATGGTTGCAGTGTCTTGGATCGTGATCACCTTTTGTGATCATCTGACAAGTGAACTCAATGGGAAGCCCACTTCACTTAACCACCATATGACTAACTTAACAACTGCAGTGATCCATTTAAAAACTATGGCAAAAAGGTCATAAACGGGGCAAAACTCATTTAGCAAATGTCTTGCTTAGCAACAGAAATTTTGGGCTCAATTGTGGCATAAATTGAGCCTTGGTGGTGCAGGCTGTTAAATGCCTAGCACTTAGTTCCAGCTGCCTGCAATTAGTGCAGGCTCGAATCCCACCAGGCTCAAGGTTGACTCAGCCTTCCATCCTCCGGTTAGGTAAATTGAGGACCCAAGATTGTTGGCAATAAGCTGACTTTGTAAAATACCATAGGGGGCCAAAAGCCCTAGTAATAATAAGCAGGCATATACAATGGAATGAAGGCTATTGCTTGCGCATTGGGTTGTGCTCCCCAAAATTGTAAGCTGCCTGAGTCTCGGAGAAGGCCGGGTATAAATATAAATATAAATAAATAAATAAATGAATAAATAAATAAATAAATAAATAAATAAATAAATAAATTAAGGACTACCTGTATGTGTACATTTTTGTATGTCTGTATTTATTGATGTCAATAAAAATTTCAAAGTTGTACAAACTTTGTTGATGGGAAGGAAATGAGGACAGAAGAGTTTTTTCTCCTATTCTTATAACAGTCAGTTGTCACCAAATTGATATCCTTAGGTGTATTAGATGTCATATCCTATAAATTCTACCAAATATGATGAGGGTGGGAGTTTTAGTGGTGAAACGTTAAGAAAAACAAATGCAATTACTTCACACTTTAATATTAGTTAATATATTGAGATGCCAAATGACAAATTTATGGAGGATAAGGCTTTCAATGACTGCTAGTCAGATAGCTCTTAGGCTTACTTACTATATAGCATTTTCTAGTGCCTTACCGTCTTCTCTAAGCAATTTACAGAGTCAGAGTACCCCCAACAATCTGGATCTTCATTTTACTGACCTCCAAAGGATGGAAGGCTGAGTCAACCTGGAGCAGGTCAGGACTGAACACCTGGCAGTGGGCAAGAGTTAGCCTGCAATAGTGCATTCTAACCACTGCGCCACCATGTTGCCTTAGGATATGTGATGTCACTACTAATTCAGAATCAATTTAATGTGAACATAGGTGGTGGAAAACAGCAGCAAGAAGTAGGGAATTGTCTTCATATGCTTTATGGACATCCCATATTTCTCACTAAAGCAGGCACTCAGGCTGTTTCTACTGTCAGGGCTTTTGCTATGTTCTTATTTCCAGGGAATACATTGAAGAAATACTGTGCCAGTTGATCTGGCCAGATTGAATTGAATTGAAAATATTATCCTGTGCTTTTGGACCAAAGACAATTCTCTGTGCCTCTTGAAGAATGTAGGTCCAGGAATTTACCACTACAAACCTAAGCATCTGTATTATTATTTGCAGGGAGGACCTATAAAGACAAATGTCCCTGAGTCTTGCAAAAGTCTTTATTTGTTGTTTTATAAATCACATTTTCATAGCAGCCCTGATTGCCTCCTTGCAAATAAGCGACACAGTGATCTTGGAGGGAAATCATTTGACCATAATGACTAGAAACAGAAGTCACCAAGGCAAGATAAACAGTGGGGGTCACAATTTCATACTAGTATGATTTTCTGCCAACTCAAAGATGGATAGATGGATGGATGACACTTGAACTTAGCAGGGAAAAGATCCATGGAATATCTCCAGACCAACAGCAATTGGTGAAACCTCTTTTTCACGCACTCCTAGTATCTATATGGACAATTTTGAATCAACCCAGGAATATTTTCCTGCATATTTAGAGCTGATTATATTCAAAGTACTGTGAGGGTTATATCCTGCAGCACCTCATAAACGGCTTCACTCTGTCATTTCCCCAAGAATGTCTCAGATGTAACACACAAAATTGTCAACACCATTTGGGTGATAAATATTTCTTTTACAAAGCTTTAAAATTGGTATTAGTCCTTTTTCTGAACCCTGTGCCATGTTCTGTTGGTATGCTAAAAATTTAGCAATAATCTCCCATTACTGTTTTAACTGAAGCAGCTATATGACTTCAAGTCACTTTTAGATATCAGCAGGAATTTTTTAATGACAATAATTCCAACTTGTAAAGAAATTTTTATTGTACAGCACTGGATGTAAACTACGGAGACAGGCATTGAAATTTTTTTATGCTCTGTAGTTTAATTTTAAGCTGATTAAATACTATTGGCTAGCTCACTTTAGCAAATAATTGGGAATATAAAAGTTGCCATATTCTGTATACTTTTAAAACCATTAACAGACATCTGTGATAAAAATAAATTTTATTGTATAAAAAAGCATGCAGTCTGCATACAAACTGAAAAATAATTGTTATGACAAATATAAGTTGAAATATTTTTGCAGAATTTTTTAGTACTCAGATTAGGAAGTAGTAAGCTTTTTAAAAATATATACATATTGACAGCATTCACTGTCATGTAACAAGTTGCAAAATACTGTTTGCAGACTCAAAACATAATTGGCTAATTTGTTGCACATCATAACCTTTTAAACAAATGTTGTTTCATTTATATGTTATTTTATTCTTCCACTGAGCAATTTCAAATGTCTTGCATCACATACCAAGGAATTTTCCCATTTAGATATTCCCATAGAATTACTTAATTTATGCAGATTGATGGCATCTTGTGCCCTCAGAACTTCGTAGGATAAAATGCTCTGATATTGCTTAGCTAGTAGATTAAAAAAATCTCTGATCTTTATATTCATAAAGGGAATCCATAACACCACTAATATTTTATGAAGAATTTAGAACGTTAAACTATATAGAACATAGACAAATTATTAAAGTTTATGTCAACAAAGCACTTTATCACTGCCAGTAATTAACATGTGAAAATACTTGGATTTTCTGCTAGCCATTTTCTTTCTTAGAATTGTCTAAATAGTTTATTCCTGCACCCCCATAGGGGCTGACAAATACAGACCAGAACTACAGTAGACTAACAAATTTTGATTTTTTTTTACAGATTTATAAAGAGCCTACAATGAATCAGCATTAATTGAAAGAACAAATATCTCTCTCAGCACTCTTTCAGTGCTAACTAATGTCCCCAAAAATTTAACCTTCATCATTTACGTCAGGGCCGTCCAACTTTGTCACTTGTGGACTTCAACTTTCAGAATTGCCAAGTCAGGATAAATAATACAGAAACAGGAAAATGAACAGTTTTTCTTCAGCTGCTCCTATTTAGAATCAGTCTCCAGAAATTCGATCCAGATATTCCCTTAATATGCACCACTTTGCATTTCCCACAATGAACCTGAAGAAATGAAAAGTGAAGGACTGGGAAGAGCGGAAGAGACTTATTATATTCTTCCACAATCATGTGGGACTGAAGTAATATCTTTCTGCAGACAAAGGGTTTCAGAAATGAATAAGATGGATTTGCAACCATAGTCTATGATTTTGAACCTCAGGAAAAGTAGGGATTTTTTCTAAGATTTTCCCAAAGTGTCAGAATTCTGATGTGTTTATGTTTCAAGGAGTGCATTTTTACAACCAAGGTATAGCATTCTTGACCTTTACCCTTAACTGCAGGCCTTCCCTATATATTAAGTCTAGATCAGTAACAGATGTTTCTTTCTTTCCCACAATCTATTCTAGCAGCAACTGATGTTCTTCATCTCCTGAAGTTTATATGGTATTTCTCTTACAGAGCAAGCATGAGAATTCAAGATATGTATTTGCTCCACCCCCACCCCAATTTTATCTATGAAAGTTGCCCACCACTGCAGTAGATGCTGTAGAAGAAAAAAAAACTTCCAAGAGCTTTATAAGGCTTTCCCACCCCAATGTTTACTTTTTCTTTCTAGAGGATCTGTTCTTCCAATATGACTTTTCCCTTTTATAGCAAAACCCTTAATAAATAAGCACCGAACTGCAGAGATTTAATCCATTGTTTTTGAAATAGCGGTGGTTAACTGGGAACTGTAAAGCAGTCCAAAACAATTAACTCCCTAAAGAAGCAGGATCTGGCCATGATCATACATGCTTGTGTTGCATTACATGTTTATGGCAGATTGCCTTAGAAAGTTTAGAAGCTCTGGAATGTAGCAGAAAGGATCTTAACTGGAGCATGGCAAATGAATATGTCTATGGTTTTCTTGCTGAACTGGGTTCTTGAATTCTTAATTGAGTCCAACGTTGTGGTTTTGTTTTCATAGTCCGAAATAGTTTGGGACCAGATTGCTGGCAGAAACATCTCTTTTCTACCAAGCCACTCAAGTCATTGAAGAAGACAAATGTACCACAATGTACCACATCATTATTGAGACATATTTTGATTGGAACAGAAGATTTTTGCAGCATATTCTTTAAAGTATGGTCAAGATGCACATGTTAAACAACACCTTTAAGAACATGGATAACAGGCCCTCTCCCTTATGAATATTATCTCCAGTCTGAAATACTTTAATTCTGCAGGTTGATGGGACTCTTTAATTTTATAGTTGTCTGCTGTCCATCTTTATTGATATTGTCGAGTGCTTTTTGCTGGTAGCCTGTTTTAATTGTTCTTCTGCTCATCCAGCCTATACAGAGAAGGATTTTTTTCTAACTAATTCCTCTATTATTTTCTTTTAATGGACTGCTGAGTAATCTATGAAGGGATTAGCCCAGGAGGCGTGCTCCGAATATGAAGAAAATGTACTGGGTGCATTTATGTCCCCTTTTGTACACCCTGAAAATAAAAAGAGGAAGGATAATTCATTTCCTTTTATTTTTGGTACTTTTGCGGCAACCTATGAAACCTTGCTGGGCTCACTGAAGTGGTGATACTTCTCTCAGCTTTCAGGACTAGTTTGAAGTTCACTGAGTGGAAAGATCTTTATCGTGTACTTCAGTGTACAAAGCTTTCAAAGCAGCTTTGAGTTCAATTGTCACTATCATTGTCATCGTCCATGTTATCTACACACAATTTAGAATTGGGGCAAGCTAAATTGTGGCATCTGAGAACTCTACTTCTTTGTTTACTATTTTTTTGTGATATTAAATTTGGTTTTAAAACAAGATCTTAGAAACATGGGGGGTCAGGGATTGATAGAATTAGGAATCACTGCAGAAACTGAGGTAAAACTTTCAGTCTCTGTATCCATTTTAGTTTCTGAAATAAGGGAAATCTTTTTAGCAAAATAGAAGCAGAGTAAGCTTATTTCACTGCTCTCTTTAAAGGGGAAAATCAACCTGATACTTTATAGAGGTTTGCTGTTGAACACTATAGTTTATTAAATTCATGTTGCTGCTGTAATTCAGTGAGCTGTTTACTCTGTGATTTTGAAGTGGGGATTCAGGAACTGTAAAAAAATTTGTTGGGGATTGTATGCATCTTATGGATCATGCATGTCTTATGCCTGATCTAAAAATAAGTTGAAAGAAAAAGATGGAGCTGGGATGAGGAAAGGAATCTTAATTTTGTACAAATTAATGGCAGATCAAATTATTTATTTACTTTGATTTATAGGCTATCTTTATATTTGGAAGGAACATTGAAACAGGCCCACAGCAAAGTGTGTCACTGGCTCTGTGTATTGGAAGAAACAAGAATGATTCTGCCTAATTGCCTCCCACTACATAATGTGCTTATGGGTGTGTGCTGCAGTGAGCAATGGAAAGAAGATTTATGGGTCTGCACAAATTGCTGCCAACGACATGGTCACCAGTTATGATCTGCCCCCTTGCAAAACAGAAAGCAGCATCCCTTTGAGCTTGCCAGAGTTCAAGAAGAATGAGGTCAAATTAAGATCCCTGATGGGATTGCAACCACACATCTGTTAGCATTTCAGCCCAGCACCAGCCACGAGATATTGCTCAGAGGGGAAGCAAGAAAAGACATGATGAATTCTTCATGAACTCTTGGGGGAATTCTTTTACTTTTATAGGGGTGGAAGCAGACAGATATTTTGCTGGAATCCTGGGAACGGCTATTTCTGAGAGAGTGGTCTGGTAGATGTTACTAATGCTACTCCCACAAGGCCAGATCCAGTTCCTACCTTCCCTAACCTCCACCCCATGTACTTGCTTTTCTGAACAAGCTTTGTTTCATTTTTAACTTCACGCACAAGTTCTCACAGTGATTATGAGTGAATTCATCATAGGGACGACTCGAAAACCAGATGAATCACCCCTTTCCCAGAGGTTTGAGTGATTCTTACTCATGCCCAATTACATGATTGGTGGACCACATTGCAAATCCCCCTCCCTGAATCTGAGTGGAGAACCTATAGAATGGTAGGTTCCAAATCAGGTTTAAATCAGCCTGGTTGTTATTAAATGAACATTGGTCCACTCCTTCACCTTATGCTGAGTAGTTTCTCAGTGAAGGTTGGAAATAAATACAGCCAGAGTCAGCAGGAGGCAATGAAGGAAGCTGATTGCAACTGGCAAAAAATAATTTGGAAGTTTTTTTTTCTGTACCTTGTGTATATTCTCGTAAAAACTCGAGAGGGCCTTGGTGGCTCAGGCTGTTAAATGCCTGCACTTAAGATCCAGCTGCCTGTAATATTGCAGGCTCAATCCCACCAGGCTCAAGGTTGACTCAGCCTTCCATCCTCTCGGGTAGGTAAATTGAGGACCCAAGATTGTTGGGGGCAATAAGCTGACTTTGTAAAAATGCTGCTTAGTAATAAGCAGGCATATACAATGGAATGAAGGCTATTGCTGAGCACACTGGGTTGCATCCCAAAATTGTAAGCTGCCCTGAGTCTTCAGAGAAGGGGGGATATAAATGTAATTAAAAAAAAACTGATGGGTGTTTTGCATCTTTTCAATGTCTTCCTATCATGATTTATTTATTAGATTTTTATACCACCCTTTTACTTTATAAGGAGAGAGTGATTGGCCTGAAGTGTTCTTATATAAGAATAATTGGCACTTCATGTTTCAGAACAGTGCATAGTCAAATGTGTATAGCCTGGGCAATGAGCAACTTGAACTTTTAAAGAATTTTAAATTTCCCAAGCTTTTTATTTATTTTATTTTGAGATATTATGCAAGTATGCTAAAATTTCATAGGACATGAGAGGTCAAATCGTGCAACCTCAGCATTTCAGCATTTTGTACAAGAAGTTGGAAGAACTAGAGTGAATTCACTACCTATTCATGCAAGAATACCCAAGTCTCTTGGAATTCTAATCACTTTCAATTATTTCATTTATTGCCTACAGTTTAATGTTGGTGAATTGCAGGAATCATTCTAGGAGTGATGTATGCTTCTACATGAATGCCACATGTGCACATACACACAAAACCTTTGTTATAATTTTCAAGAAAAATGTAGATCAATTGATGTATTTGTAAGCAGCAAGACTCATTTTAAAGAAAAGTTAAGCCTCATTATAGCACTAGTTAAAATGCCTGTGGTTCAGACTTTACTGCATCCTGGTGATCACAAAGGAAGAATAGCAATTGTTATATGATTAGTTGTCTGTGGGAAAACTTCCTTTTGGGAAATCCCTTTATTATGACAATTGAGAAAAGGAAGCAAGCAATTATTCTATACCCTGTGGCAGTTTTCCCCTCTCATTTCAAAGTACTGAACATTTCATTTTATTTGCTAAGGCATGCTATATTTGTATATTCTTATACAAAGAATATTTGGATATTCTTATATTTTTCTATGGAAGCCTGTGAGAATGGGTGCCTAATATGACTGTTAATGGAAAATTAGCTGAGCTACCTGATAAGAAATGCAATCTGCAGAGAGATTTCCCTCAAGACTGAAGCAAAAATCAGGTATTCTTGTGCAAGAAATAACTTTCCTGCAGAGAAATTGTACTCTAACCTAAACCCAATGATCTCTATTCTGGAAAAGTTGGATATGTGTTCCAGTGTAATTACTCCCAAACATTACCATGCATATAATTACTGTTGTGGCAATATGTGCAATGGGCCAACATATTTGATGGCTTTTTTTTCAAACATACCCAGAAAACACCATAATCATAAGTTGACAGTTGCAAAGCATCTGTTGCCTGAGAAACATGGGCTTAGTTTGGGAAAACTAGGTGTCTTTGCCAAAACCTACAAGAATGTTGCCAGTTTCTGCTTGTCTGAACATTTCAGTTAACTGAACGCCTGATCATAAACTCATACAAATCCACTGGTATACGGGGAAAGTCATTTGACTTTTTACTATTATTAGAAAGATGCACAGTTGAGTTTGTAAAGAAGTACACAATGCAACTATCTGACCTTCCAAATTTGGAGGTGAGAATCAAATCTAGATGTGGCATCTGAATGGGCATATTACATGCAATCTTTTGTTTCACCTGACATTGGAAGGAGTCCAATTTGTGAAGGAGCAAGACACAGAATCGGATTTTCTTGCTCTTCTTCCAATTCATTCTTAATACTGACTAGGTTTTGCATAATTGGATCACAGAGTTGCCAGCTTTGTACAGTATTACTGGAACCCGTATTACATATCTGATATTAATACAGTTGAGAAAGTCCAGAAATATTTCACAAGAAGAGTTCTCCACTCCTCTACTCGTTGCAGAATACCTTATGCCACCAGACTTGAAATTCTAGACCTAGAAAATCTAGAACTACGCCGCCTTTGGTCAAATCTAAGTATAGTACATAAAATTATATATTGCAATGTCCTTCCTGTCAATGAATACTTCAGCTTCAACCATAACAATACAAGAGCACGCAATAGATACAAACTCAAGGTAAACCACACCAAACTTGATTGCAGGAAATATGACTTCAGCAACAGAGTGGTCAATGTCTGGAATACTCTACCTGACTCTGTGGTTTCTTCCCCAAACCCCAAAAACTTTAACCTTAGACTGTCTACTGTTGACCTCACCCCTTTCCTAAGAGGTCTGTAGGGGGTCCCTGTCCTATTGTTTCTTTTTATTTTTCTTATATGTATCCATTTCATGTATTCATAACTATGTTTATACTTATACCTGTTATCTTATAATCGCTTGAAAAAATAAGTAAATAAATAAATAAAATAAATTAGTCAAATGTCTTTCACATACCCACCTATTATCTTTCACGTAGCTCATTTCTCTGAGTTAGATGCACAAAAGGTGTTATATCACTGAAGATACTTGAATATATATAATATGTAAATATCTCCAGCTATAAGAAATAAACTGATATGCTTATTATAATATGTTAGTATTGAATTGAATTGAATCAGAATCTGATTCTTCAAGTTTAGACATGGGTAATTGTTCTGTCTCACCTTCACTTCCCCAGAAGCTAAGGAACGTTAGCCAACACAGAAGAGTCACGCTGGCCTGTTTTGTTTCACCTTCCCTTCCCTTGAAGGCAAGGAGCGTTAGCTAACACAGAGGAGTCACGCTGGCCTGTTGCCAAAATCCCCGTTATCTCTCCAACAAGAGTGTTGGCAGTCACCCAAGTTCTCACTGCCAAATCCAAGAAGGAATGTAGTACTCACAGAAGAATTGCTTTCCTTTCAGAGTCCAAAATTTCCGATGCAGATTACACTTTGTAACAGAGTCTGCAGGGTAGGCACACTCACTTTTATACCTGGTGGGGTGTGGTCCAGCTCAATCTCTGGCCCTCCCACGCCCCTCGTTGCTGCTGACATTTCTCCCTCCGGCGTTGCCTGGGATCAAGCCATGCACCTTCCTCCTCCCTCGTGGCTTTACTGATACATGTCTCTCAGGCAGTTCCTCTTGGCTTTCGAGAAACCTGAGGCATTGCCAGGGAGGAAGGTCCTGGGGAGGGGGGCCTTGCCAGGGAGGAGGAAGGTCCTGGGGAGGGAGACCTTGCCAAGGAGGAGGAAGGTCCTGGGGAGGGAGACCTTGCCAAGGAGGAAGATCCTGGGGAGGAAGGCCCTGGTGAGGGAGGCCTTGCTTGTTCCTCCTCTTCTTCCTCTTCATCATCCAGGTCCTCTTCCTCTGTCAGCACAGGCTCACGAGGCGGAGCCACAACAGGTAATCTAGCAAACTCCATTCCACAACTGACATAAAGTCCTCTCTTTTCTTTGTCTCCTACAATTCACAAGCACACTGATTCTAAGTCTAAAAGTTGGAGAGAACATTGTAATTTGGAGCCACCGATAACAGCAATGCCCATAGCAAACTTCAACGCTGTTAACATGATGGCACAGCTGCAAATGTCATGACACTGTGCAATTATGCATATTGCAATTTGCAAAATTGCATGTTGACAACTGATGCACATACTTCACAGTGGCTAGTTTTCATGCCCTTCAAAAGTTTAGTGGGGACTAATAGGAATTGCCTTTCTTTCTAAAATGATACTAGAGTATCATGAAGTTTTTTTTCCATCTTTCTCAAAAGCTCAGCCCAGTGGAGCTCTCTTTGCAGAGTAGATGTTTCTTCCTTGGTTCATCCTGAATTGATCATGTGTAGCGCATGACTGCATAATCATTCAGAAAGGGAAATGCCTCTTTGCAAAGAGCCTGGCACCTCTTTAAGTGCACTAGGCTTTTTAAAGTTTTGATAAAGCTGGAAGAGATCCCTTGGCCACGTTGTACATTTTAAAGAGTAACTCCAAGCCCTGACTGCTACAATCTGGTCTGGCAGATACATCTGCAGATTTTTTTTCCTCCCTTCAAATCCTCATAAAAATATTCTGGACTAGACATCTTTTCCAAAAGCTGACAGATACTTATATTTTCTCCAGAGTATCTCAAGGAAATCCCAAATGGGCAGAGAAAATTAAAATACTCTCTGAAGAAGGGAAGGGAAGGGAAGAAAAAAGAAAATGCTGTTTCCTAATAAGTGAGGAACAGTAGGCATGAATAGAAAAGAGTGAGCTCCCTCACTAAGTAAGTGAGGGAGCTTCTCAAATTTTGCAGCATCACTGGATAAGGTTCTTTGATTGTTCTAACATGGGTTCTTGTTGATTTGTTATGTTTTGCATTAATCTATCCAATCCCATATAAGGGATAAAGCTACACATTTAGAATACAATTCTGGGGAAATCTGGTAAGGTCTTGTATCCAACCACTTACCTAATTTGACCCTATTAGCTTTTTGAGCTCAGTCAAGGTCAGCTAAGTCCTATCAGCTGGTTGAGCAACACTGCCAGTCTTGCACATTTTTAATTAGTTTTGCTCCTGTTAGTTTTGCTCCTGTTAGGACCTTGCTTTCACTTATTTTTTTTTAATTACATTTATATGCCGCCCTTCTCCGAAGACTCAGGGCGGCTTACAATTTTTTGGGATACAACCCAGTGTGCTCAGCAAATAGCCTTCATTCCATTGTATATGCCTGCTTATTACTTAGCGGCATTTTTACAAAGTCAGCTAATTGCCCCCGACAATCTTGGGTCCTCAATTTACCTACCCCGAGAGGATGGAAGGCTGAGTCAACCTTGAGCCTGGTGGGATTCGAGCCTACAGTAATTGTAGACAGCTGGATCTTAAGAGCAGGCATTTAACAGCCTGAGCCACCAAGGCTCACTTATGTATAGGAAATGATCAGTGAAGAACATGTTCTATTATGGCCCTTTAAAATAAATTGGCTTTCATTCATTCTAAGTGGGTTGGAGAATTTACGAGAAGATTATAATCTTTGGGTGGGGAACTATAACTACAAAATACCTTGTTTATAGCTGTTACTTTGGGGAGGATTGTAAACGGAATAAACCTGTCCAGTTATTTCCATTGCATACCCTGACTTTATCCCAGCTGGATTGAAGTAGTTGTCTTTAGGCTGAGAATCTTTTTTTAAATGAAAAACAGGTGGGGACATCTGGAAATTGAACCACAAAAAGGTATTGCCTTTCAACAAAGTTTTTAAAAAGCCAAATAACTCATTTGTGTATGCATAGAGGCTACTTGACAAACCTACAAGATGTGTGTGTTTATGTATGTATGTAGATACATATGTAAGTACATATAAATATAGTAAGCAAGTAAGTAAGTTGTGGGGTGAATGTTAAACTTTAGGCCTGTTTGATCTGCCTGAATAAAATCCAGAAGCACTATTTTACGATTTGTGCTGAGGCATGGATGGACAATGATACCTTCAGACTTGATCACAAACATGGCACAATACATCTCTGAACTATAGAATACCAACTAAGCAATTTTGGAAAGACATCATTCATCCATTGAAAGTATAAATCTGATCTTTAAATGATGTTTAGATATGTCAGATAATGCTGGAAGTGTAACCAGACTCCGGGCTCTTACTACCATATGTGGTGGAGGTGCCCAAAAGCCAAGACATATTGGACAAAAATACATACTTGGATAGAAAAAAATGATAATATAGAACATATAGATTTAAAACCAAAAATATTTCTGTTGGTTATCATACCAGAAAAATATAATAAAAGGACAATGTATCTAATATTACATGTGTTAACAGCAGCCAGAATTGTATTTGCACAATATTGGAAAGGTGTGGCAATCCCTACAGAAGAGATGATAATTTTAAAAAAAAACTAGAATGTGCAGAAATGGATAGATTAACACTTGAAACTAAAGAGAAGGAAGATATGAAATATTTTGAAACATGGGATTTGTTTTATCAATGGTTAACTAACAGAAATAGGTTAGAACATTTAAAATTATAAGAAGGATTAATTTTACCACAAGAGTTCATTATATGTTTATTATAAGGGCCTTGGTGATGCAGGCTGTTAAATGCCTAGCGCTTAATTCCAGCTGCCTGCAATTATTGCAGGCTCGAATCCCACCAGGCTCAAGGTTGACTCAGCCTTCCATCCTCTCGGGGTAGGTAAATTGAGGACCCAAGATTGTTGGGGGCAATAAGCTGACTTTGTAAAAATGCCGCTTAGTAATAAGCAGGCATATACAATGGAATGAAGGCTATTGCTGAGCGCATTGGGTTGCGCTCCAAAATTGTAAGCCTGAGTCTCCGGAGAAGGGTGGCATATAAATATGAATAAAAATTAAAAAAAAAATAAAAAAATAATCAATATGATTTAGTAATAACAATTAAGTATTAATATTAGGTGGACAAAATATTGTTATTATATGATCACTATCAATGAACATTATGATGATGATGATGACTATTGCTCAAATTAACTGTAACTAGACAACACACTGTTTATATAGACTTTGAAACTGTTGATCTTTCTTTATATAGTAAAAATAAAAAATCTATTTTAAAAAGAAGTATGAATCTGATCAAGTGTTGCGTCTTTCATGTTGGTTTCATTTAATGCCAATGAGATTCTCTCTGAAACTGCCTCTAACATTTTTCCTGGCGTGGAAAATAGAAGATGGGCTTTATGAAATCCCACAGGATCAAATAGTCTAATATGAGAGGGAAAGAGTTTAAATAGTCATATATTACATGTAGTGAGATGTACACAATCTTTTACTTGGAAATTAGCCTGATAATGGATAATAAAATGAATAACTGCAACTATGTCTATATGTTTGAGTTTAAAATATTGACCCTACCCTTCCATATTCACTGTGATCCCCATGGCTATAACTTCATCATTGCTGTTTCTCAGTGCAAAGGGAATGAGATGGAGATTTACTAACAAGAGAGGTGTGAGATGAAGCTGACTTCTTAAGTACAGGGAAATTGGGAGTTATATGGTAATGGAGAGTTTCAAGTGGAAGAAGGGATTACAGAAGCACGGAAGGGATCAAATTCAGCTAGAATTCTCCAAAAGTGTAAATATTGAGGTTACAATAAAAAAAGGTAGAGGAATCTCCCTTATTATGCAAATCCTGCCTGTTCTCTTTTCCCTACTAACATATTAAGGGAATAATATGGTTTTTAACATGCTTCCAAAAGCAAAGCTTTTCTAGCATTATTATCCATGCAACTTTAAGCTAAAAGTCAATGTGTAATGTGTCAACTATTCAGGGATTTTTGCTCTGTGATCTAAGAGGAAATACTTTGCATTTTGCCAGCTATTAAAATCACCAAAGAAGTCTCATGTAAGCCTGGTTGTTAGTACTGGTTCATAAGGAGTATTGCTTCTTGCAAAAACCTCTAATGTATTAAATAATTCATGGAATCACAGTATGTAACATTTATAAGAGAATATGTTTGGTAAATTATCTAATGCTGCACCCTGTCCAGTGCAACAGTATCCTATTACAGGACCTAGAACAGCCAAATCTTCCATCATTTTTGCTGACTCTTAAGGGAAACAAGTTTTATGATTTCTCTTTCAGAAAATGATTCCGTAGAGTAGGTTTTAATGATATTGATTTATAAGGGCTTTACACATGATGCATGGTATATGATAGGAGATAAATGTATTCTAAGAGAAGACATTTCATTAAGCAAATAAATCTTTTCCTTGCTCCTTCTGAAACTATCTCTCAATTCTGCTATCAAAGTGATGGAAATGTCCATAAGTCAATCAGAGAAAACTCTTTTTTCTTGATAATGTCCTGGAGCAACAAATTATTATAATACCTTGCCTTTAAATAAATAGATTAAAGAAGAAACACCCATGCTTTCCCTACCATCTGCATGATCACTAGGTGACTAACACTATGCTGTTCACAACAATGGAAATTCAACCCATTTGGAAGGCGCCAGGTTAAAGAAGTCTGATGTAGGCCCCTTACAGACTCTTTGAAAGTTCTCATTAGACCCATCATCATGCATTTCTTACTTTACTTTCATTAAATAGTCCTTCTGCATCAGTGTTATTTGGCCTCAGAAATGTGGTGTTTTGCGAGGATAAAATTAGGACAGGCTCCCATACTGTAGATGCAACTAGAGCTTTCTGACAATGAGGAGTAAGCAGGATATAAACACAACAATATATTAATAAATTGTGTCAGTCAGTGGTGGGATTCAATTTTTTTACTACCGGTTCTGTGGGCATGGCTTGGTGGGCATGGGAAGGATACTGTAAAATCTCCTGTCAGAGGTGGTATTTGTCGGTTCTCCAAAGTACTCAAAATTTCCGCTACCCGTTCTCCATAACTGGTCAGAACCTGCTGAATGCCACCTCTGATGTCTGTCTTTTTCCTGTGATAGCCATGCATTTAACATTTGCATAGGTACTTTGTGCAATCTTCAACTGATCATGAGATGGTCTTAGTCATTTGGCATTGTTAGGCACACCTAGCTAAATTAAGTCTGTTCCTCTGTGCGCTGAACATCTGAACAACTCTATTTGTTGAACAATTGTAGTTGTCTGTAATGCTGAAAAAGAGGCAGTGGAACAGTTCCATACACTTCTATCCACTTATGGATAGTTTAGTATAGTCCCTTCAATCCCTTTAATCTATACTTAAATGCCATTTATTTCTTATCTTATCAAATGTAGAACCAATCCAAACCAATTTAAATCAAGGAATTTATTTTTAAATATTTATTTTTAAATTAAAAGTTGTTGAATAAAATTTATTTATTTGCTTTTTTATTACATTAGTCAGTCTATCTCCCAATACAGTTCACTTAACATGTTCAATAACGATTTAACAGACGGTTCTGAGAGTAACAATCCCAAAGGCACAATGCAACAGGAAGTAGAAAGGAAAAAGAAATCAGAGAAAATTAAGCTGGTAAGTAATTGTTATGACAACCATAAGAAATGAAATAGAAACAATTCAGGAAAGAATGGAGAGCAATATATCTAGTCTCTTAGAAATTGCTGTTTTCCCCATCACAGAAATTCTCTAAACTTCTAAATGCCCTCCAGAATTTTGATAATGCTCTCAGTTACCCTCAAGCAGAAACTGAAGTTGGCAATCCAAACCCATTTATTATTTTGCAATCTTTTTGCAATATACAGTATCTTGTGATATCTTGTTCTAAACAAAATCCATTGATTTACATAATGTATCATTCTCAAGCAATCTAACAGAACTGGGGCTAAAAATTAATGTCCATGTTCATGTGTGTAGACATACTCAACGGTAAGCATTTTGGTGTTTTCTAGATATTTTTTAATTTACAGCTTCTATATGACCAGCAAACGTCCCCAGAAGTCATTAGAAGCCAAAATTACAAAAGAAAAAATTCTTGAATGTGATTTTTAATCAAACTGGCATGAGAAATGATTGCACCATGAGACTGAGTTCAGAATCAAAGCTTCAGTTATTATTATTATTGAGTAAATCCAGGCCTCGCTGTGACAGCAACCGGATTATCTGCCAAGAAAGTTTTAACTTTTAGGCAGTTTCAAAATTCCTTTATGATTATTTGTACTGTACATAATGTACAACATGCATCCTGAATGGAATATTAGATCAGTAGATAACAGTGGCATTTTGCTATTATTGCTGGTGAAGCAGTTTTCAATCAATGGCCATCTTCTGCTTCTACCCAGTTGAAATGATTTCTTCAAGGGAACTCTTATTTCAGATTACAACTAGTCCTTCTTATATGCATTGTTTCATTAATTTGTTTACCTGTATTACTTGCAATTGGATGAGGCTGGGAGGATCTATTAACAAAGACAGGAATAGGATCTACTGAGTGGGAAAGGAGCCAGCCATAATAGAAGATCTGGAAAAGGCTGAGGCCCATGAACATTTGATATCCAACTCATTGATGATGATGATTCATTTAAATGTATTGGCTGGCCATCATCACCACCACCATATCAATCATCCTAATTTTCATCTTACAGATACAGATGGACTTCTTACACCAGCAGCTCTCATCTCTGTAGAAAGGCTATGCAAAGCTTAGAGGAAAGATTGCATTCTTGGTCACGAATAATGAAAGGATCATAAGCATCCACATCTACAGATAGGATAAAGAACCCCAAAGCACTATTTAATTATTCTATCTCAGCAAAGCTATACAAACCAAGGACAGGTAGTACCTAATGGGAGATAGACATGTGAGACAAATTGATTTTAGTGTTATTATGGAAGATAAGAAGATATAATGAACGCTATCAGGAAAAAAATGTATTTCATAATGTATTTCATAATGAGGACAGTTTACAACAAACCTTAGCCATTGGGAAATATGACTTACTTCTTTTTCTTTTCATGTATCATAATATTCATAGCGTTCAAAGCACACAAATAAGAGAAATGAAATACTCTGTCATTAACAAGGAACAGGTGCCATCCAAATTGCATCAAATGTATAAATAATCCGTTTCTACTATTATAACGAATAGCTTCATTTAAGTTTCATTCACAGCTTGGATAAGATTTTTTTCAAAGCACAACCTTTGTATTATCTGATTGCAGTTAAATAATAAACTGGAACTGACTGGTAGTTGAAAGGAATGCGAGCACAAAGCAGACTCACTAACATTGCCTTTCTCTATCCAAACACTTTTTCTACAGCCACATGCCAGAAATATAAATGTACCAGTCTGTGATTTCTTTTTTAAGTATTCAGTTTTTCAACAGTTTTTTCTTTCCTCCCTCACTTCTGGATGAAAATAGAAAGAAAATAGGCATCCCAGTTGCACAGATAGAATTCCTTCCATTCTATCCAGGAAAGAAGGACTTTGGTTTTCTAAAATTATCTCTAATATACACATCCTTCCTTTTTATGTCCCCAATAGGATAGTCTAACATTGCACTTTCTGATACTAATCCAGATAACCTTCAACTGGTTCCCTTTCCAATAATTATCTGCTTAGTCTAGCTTAGCATTTTCAAACTTGACAACTTTAAGATTTGTGGACTTCAACTCCAAGAATTTCTCAGGCAAAGTTAGAAATTTAAAACACACTGGTCTAGACTTAGGTTTGCAATAGAAAGCACAGGCATTGAATGCCAACCGTCCTGTACGAGCGCACAGGCAGGGGCTCCTCGGGGTGCTGTCTGCTACTCAGTGTCGTTTGGTGGTGTCCTGGGGGAGGGCCTATTCTGTGGCGGCTCCCACCTTATGGAATCAATTACCCCTGGGACTCCGTTTGGCCCCTGACCTTCGCACCTTCTGCCATGATTTCAAAACCTGGTTATTTGGACAGGCCGGGCTGTGCTGATCTCTTGGGGGTGGGGGTGGTTTTATATTTTAAATTAGTAAGGGTTTTTTAGATGAATTTGGCTTGTTTTATTTAATAACTGTTTTAGTTAAATAATTTATTGTTCTGTTTTAGTTGTGAGCAGAGTCCTTTTTGGAGAGGGGCAGCATAAGTCAAATAAATAAATAAATAAATAAATAAATAAATAAATAAATAAATAGCTTCACAAAAGAATAGTTCCAGATTATTTAAGTATGTTGAGCCAACCTAAAACCTAAACTAGAAGAAATAAATTTTCCATGACCAGGTCAACATGGTGTTCTCTGAGCTTGGTCGTTTTTTTTTGCAGATGTTTACCCAAACCAGATAACATTATCAGTGTTGGTAGGAAGTAGGGTTAGCTCTCATTTTATATTCTAGTGACCTGCCCATGAGACCTAACCCCAGCCCTTACAGCACTGATGATGTCACCTAGTCTGAGTAATGAAACATCTGCAAAAACCCAACCAGACTCAGAGAGCACCAGAGACTCTTCAACATCATCTTCCTTTGGTCAGCCTCTTTCTCTATTGTCTGGCTACATTGATGACATTGTAGTTTACTTGCTTATGCTTCTTCTAAGTTGCTGACACAGAATGTTGCTGTGAAACCACAATCATAACTAAGTCCTACCCAGAAAAGGCCAGATTTTATCAATGTTCTCTACCCTAGCCTTACATTCCAAGGAAGTGAGGAGGGGGAAGCCTTGCCAACCAATTATTCTACTCCTGTCACCGCAAAACTTTAGCCATTAAAAAGTCATATCAGTGAGCATGCCAAACCTAGTGCCCCACAACAAGAAGAAAAAAAAGGGGGGGGAAGCTTACAATTTTTTTGGGGGGGGGAGAGTCAGAAAACACATGTTCTGCTATGGTTAAGTTTGGAGACTGCTGTGTTGTTAGTTTGACCTAATGTAAAGAATGGTAATTCTGCCTTAGGCATAGAAGTCAACTAGGGATTGTGTTGCCAGTCACTCTTGCTCAGTCTTAAGAAGAAGGTACCGATAAATGTTGCTAAGAAAACTGCAGGGACTTTCACCAGGAGTCAGTTGACTTAATAGACCATAACTACAACAAAATACTGTCTTTTCCTCATTCCCACTGTCTCTCTTTTTTAAGTGCATTGCATTTACTCTTTGGTCTTCTAGATGTTACAGTTATTGATTCAACAATAATCTTTATTACTCCTTTGCTACCTTAGGATATATTTCCAATTTCCCATCCCATTTCATGAGAAACTAGTAAAATCTTGGAAAGACAGTGTGCTTTAAAAGAACTACCATTCCTGTTATTTTTATCCTATCTTGTCAAGCAATGAAATAGCTGCATATTAAATAGATCTTTAAAATCTAAAATCCTCTAAATAGATCTTTTTTTCTCAATCATATCTCACAGCTTTCTTGATCAAATATTTTTCTTTTTGTCCTTTTTGAATCCATATCTTCAGTTTAAAAAAAAACAGGACCAATTCACTTAGACCAACTATATATTGAGTAACTAGCCACTGAAAATATTAATGGGTTAATTGAAAAAGGTTGAATTAGTAATGGATAATGGGAAGAACGCTCATTTTTTAATATTTTACTTCTGTCTACTCTCAGAAGATAAAACAAAACCATTATTGTCCCTGTAGTGGAAAGATACAGCTGCAGCTTAAGATAGACAAGGAGAAGACCATAAAAGAACACTAACTTATTTTGAACAAATTCAAGGGGCAGATGAAATACATCCTAGGATAGCAAAGAAATAGTAAATATGATTATTGAATCAATAATTGTAAGATCTGGTATTTCCTAGAACATTGGTGACCAAAGAACAAATGGGAACAGAGAACAGAGGAGGAAAATATGGAAAATTACACCTTGATGTTCACACTAGGTAAGGATGCTATGATGCTGAGTAGGCAAGTTCTCTGTTGTCCATAAAAACAGAACAGGCAAAAATGGGCTGAAATTATAGGACAGTAGAACTTTGCAGAGAATAAGATCTGTTAGCCAGTGGACAGAAGAAGTTGAATGTTCTTCACTGGAAATATTCAAATAAATGTAGATAGCCATCTGCCCAAAATATTTTAAGAGAATCGGGAACTTGATTAAGTGCGCTCTGAAATTCCTTCCAACTCAATGATTCTATGAAAAATGCCATAGCTTTTTATCTTTTGTGGACCATTTGTGTAAAAAGGCACTAATATAAGTTGTGAACATGGGAGCATGGCCATTCAACAAACTAATGTGTAGTCATGTATATATTCGAACGGTTCATGTCAGTTATCAAGCACTGAAACCAAACCTTCTTTGCCAAAATATTTCACTTGATTTTGCTCTACCTACCGAGGTGGTTTGAATTGTGTAGCTGATTTTTCTGTCCTAGAGCCCTGATTAGACACTACTTTTTCCATGAGTTATATGATTAGAGCAATGTAGATTAAACACATGATACAGAAGATTGTTCCCAGGCTACCTCATAAATACCATTGAGCGAGACTAAGCCTGGATTATGGTTAGAGGATCAATTGCTGATTTGACTAGTTGGGTTGAATGATTAAGGGGTGGAGGGGTTTTGGTAAAAAAGAAGAAGAAGCTGCCTTGTATTGAACGAACAGCACAATTTCTCACCCAGAACATACTCCAGCCTCAGTTGTACGGTCCACAGATAATTGCTCCTTTGTCCATAATGAACTTTAGGGGAGTGGGGGTGTCATATTTCTCTTCTCTTCCTTTTTGGTCTCTTGGAGAGAAAAAAAATCAGATCTGATGCCCAGAAATGACAAAGGAAGACAAGATTGGACCAAGCTATTTCAGCTCCAGTCTGGAAGAAGAAGAAAAAGTGAAACAAGTTGTCCCAAGGAACACATTCTTGTCATTAAAGGCTGCTGAATGAAACAGCATGCTGTTCATACCTCAGGAATCCTGACACAATGCCTCTCTAATTCTATAGGGCACAACTAGCATTCCTTCTCACAATGAGGAAAGAGTGATTTGAAGAAATTCTATGAGGCCCCTCTGTATAAGAACCGTATGATGGAAAAGCATACAAAAGGGAGCTGAAAATGGAACCATCTGAATTATTTGGAAGAAAAGAAGGAGAAGGGAATATGATGGATAGATAATGCAGATTTGTTTAAACTGCTTAGGTTTTTTTTTAAAAAATGGATATAAAACAACGATGACCCACAGCTTTTTTATTTCAAAACTAGCATTCTAGAAGTTTACATAAACAGATCATCTGCAGAACAGTTGTTTTTAAATGAAATTTTTATTCTTTAAAAACCAAAATACAAAAATCTCATTTCCATTAACAGTTATTGTGTCATTGTATATACATGTTTCTTGTTTTGTGACTATACATTATTTCAATCCTTATTCTTCACCCATTCGTACCACCTCTCCCATGTGCATAGTATTCTCGATCTTCTTTGCCTTTCAGTTCCATAGTGAATTTACCTAGTTCAGCACAGTCCATTATTTTTTGAAGCAGAGCTTCATCTGGTGGTATTTTATCACTCTTCCAATTTTGTGCTAATATGATTCTTGCTGCAGTTAGGATGTGTACAATAAGGTATCTTTTATCTTTACTCAAATTCCCTTTAATCATACCTAATAAAAATATTTCGGGTTCCAATTTCAGTTTATATTGTGTAATCTCAAAAAGCCACCTCTGTATTTTCTTCCAGTATTTCTCGACCTCTATACATTGCCACCACATATGGAAAATGTTCCTTTCTTTTGTTTGCACTTCCAGCATTCCAGTTCAAAGGTTGGATACATTTTCACTAGTCGTGCTGGTGCTAAGTGCCATCTACAAAACATTTTATATTGATTTTCTTTGAATGCCGTCAACCAAGTCAGCTTCCAGTTCTCGGTCCAAGTTTTTTCCCACTCATCCAAATTTATATTATGACCCACATTTCTCGCCCAGGCAATCATTGGTCCCTTAACAATTTCCTCCTCTAGTTCCACCTCCAGTAAGTAATTATATGTTCGTGTTATAAATTTTATATCCTTGCCTGTCAAGATTTGGTCCAATTTTTGTAAATCTTCAGAATAGTTGTTCTTTTGTGGCATTCAAATGGCAGTTATTATAAATGAGGAATCTACTATTTGGGTGGAGCTTTTCTTCCTTGTCTCCATCTTAAGAACAGAAAAGGCTGTTGCACTATGTTAACTTTTTTTTTTTGCTGTCCCCTCTGTTTTGTTTTAAAGTGTGAATTGAAAGCCTAGGAATGAGACAAGGTCATGCTAGTCACCCTGTAAATGGCTAGCAAAGAAAGGCATACAGTGACCAACTTTACCCCATTACACCTTTACTCCAATCTATATATAAAAGCAAAATACCACTCATGCATCATCATAAAATCTCCAGAACCGTAAAGCCTACAAACTTGAAGTTTGGCACGTATGTTCCTCTTGACTTCTAGGTGCTCACTAAGAAAGGATTTTTAGAAATGATCATCAGAGCATTAGTATTTCGTATGTTATTATTAACACACTCTGATGCTAAGGAGTTCTCCCTTCCCCACCTGAAAAGAAATCTGTTCCAAATGCAAAACACAAGCAGAGGAGAGGAGTTTCACTTTCAGTTTTTAGTTTCACAGTAGCAACCAGCGTTAGTACAGAACAATTGAGCTAAGCCATGCCCAAGCTCCTTGCTGTCTCCTTCTTGCTCACACAGCAAATACTGTTTCAGTTTCCAAACAGCCCTCAACTCTCTCACACACTGACAGAATGCTAGCCAGATGAATACCAATGGGCAGAAGCACAATTCCCCCTATTTTCCTTCCCAAAAACTAAGCCCGATCACATAGTTTTGTAGTGAGGCACGGGCATAGAGCTAGTCTTTAAATAAAATAAGGGTTGAAAAATTTAAAAAATTGGGCTATATTGGGCTAGAATTCAGATATTTTGGGGGTGAGGGTTGGTTAAAAAAACATCAGAAAATTCATAGCATTTTATGTTCTCTTGATGTGCCAGCAGCCTAGCTGATCTAGACAATGCATAAAACAGTGTATAATATTTTTCTACCTCCTGTGTTTATTTGTTTCATTGACAGAAAATCATAAATTGAAGTGAATCAAGACTACCAGGATGGAGGGATCCTTTCTTTTCAGCTCTACTGCTTACAACAAATTAGCAAATGAACAACTCTTTTTCAACAAGAGGCACCAGAAATATCCCCTAGTGCCTCATGAGAGGAAGACATTTTTTTTATAGTAAAGGCTTAATATCCTAAGCAGACGTCTCAATTCTTTGGCTTGATGTTTAATTTTTTAAAGAATCCATCATGTCATGACTAATCACTAAATGCATCATTTTTATGCTGGGAATTTCCAAACAGTTTTTCCTTTGTTATGGAGAAGAAGAAGAAGAAAATCATCCAGTAAGTTTCATGGCTGAATGGAGATACAGTATATAAAGGAAAACCCCAGGGATGGTAGCAAAGAGCTATTTTTTTCTCACCACAGAAAGTCAGACCAGAAATAATGGGTGTAAATTATCGATACTTAGCTTTCAGGTAAATATAAAGAAAATTTTCTTGTTGCTAAAATTTGAAGAGTTTATCTATGCTTCTCCATCTCTGGGGGGTTTTAGGAAGAGGCTGGGTAGCCACATCTCATAGAAAATTAACTGGTTTTCTTGCATATTGTTGGACAAATACCGTATATACAAAATTGTACCTATAAGAGCATTGAAAACCACACTGAAAAAATAGGTAAGACAGAACTGAAATATACACCTGCATAGCTAGTTAAATTCAGTGCTCTCCACAACACTACATTACATTCATATGGATACTTTACATATAGGTAGTGGTGGTGATTCAAATTATTTTACTACGGTTCTGTGAGCGTGACTTGGTGGGTGTGGCAGGGAAGGATACTGTAAAATCTCCAGTCAGAGATAGTTTTGCGGTTCTCTGAACTACTCAAAATTTCTGCTACTGGTTCTCCAGAACTGGTCAGAACCTGTTGAATACCACCTCTGCAGGTAGCCCTTGACTTACAAGGATTTGTTTAGTGACCATTTGAAGTTATAATGGTACAGAAAAAAAAGTGACTTATGACTGTTTTTTACATTTACAATCATTGCAGCATCCGCATGGTCATGTGATCAAAATTCAACACTTGGCAACTGGCTTGTATTTTTGACGATTGCAGTGTCCTGCGATCATATGATCATTTTTGAAACTTTCTGACAAGCAAAGTCAATGGGGAATCCAGATTCACTTACCAACCGTGTTACTAACTTAACAACGACAGTGATTCACAACAACTGTGGCAAGAAAGGTCGGGGCAAAACTCACTTAACAACTGTCTTAGCAATATAAATTCAATTA
>CM019149.1:244580580-244787221 GCA_009733165.1 Naja naja | reverse complement strand
CCTCAGAAATGTGGTGTTTTGAGGATAAAATTAGGACAGGCTCCCATACTGTAGATGCAACTAGAGAGCTTTCTGACAATGAGGAGTAAGCAGGATATAACTTACAACAATATATTAATAAATTGTGTCAGTCAGTGGTGGGATTCAATTTTTTTTACTACCGGTTCTGTGGGCATGGCTTGGTGGGCATGGCACGGAAGGATACTGTAAAATCTCCTGTCAGAGGTGGTATTTGTCAGTTCTCCAAAGTACTCAAAATTTCCGCTACCGGTTCTCCATAACTGTCAGAACCTGCTGAATACCACCTCTGATGTCTGTCTTTTCCTGTGATAGCCAATGCATTTAACATTTGCATAGGTACTGTGCAATCTTCAACTGATCATGAGATGGTCTTAGTCATTTGGCATTGTTAGGCACACCTAGCTAAATTAAGTCTGTTCCTCTGTCGCTGAACATCTGAACAACTCTAGTTGTTGAACAACTGTAGTTGTCGTAATGCTGAAAAAGAGGCAGTGGAACAGTTCCATACACTTCTATCCATTTATGGATAGTTTAGTATAGTCCCTTCAATCCCTTTAATCTATACTTAAATGCCATTTATTTCTTATCTTATCAAATGTAGAACCAATCCAAACCAATTTAAATCAAAAGAATTTATTTTTAAATATTTTTAAATTAAAAGTTGTTGAATAAAATTTATTTATTTGCTTTTTTTATTACATTAGTCAGTCTATCTCCCAATACAGTTCATATACATGTTCAATAACGATTTAACAGCCGGTTCTGAGAGTAACAATCCCAAAGGCACAATGCAACAGGAAGTAGAAAGGAAAAAGAAATCAGAAAATTAAGCTGGTAAAAAAATTGTTATGACAACCATAAGAAATGAAATAGAAACAATTCAGGAAAGAATGGAGACAATATATCTAGTCTCTTAGAAATTGCTGTTTTCCCCATCACAGAAATTCTCTAAACTTCTAAATGCCCTCAGAATTTTGATAATGCTCTCAGTTACCCTCAAGCAGAAACTGAAGTTGGCAATCCAAACCCATTTATTATTTTGCAATCTTTTTGCAATATACAGTATCTTGTGATATCTTGTTCTAAACAAAATCCATTGATTTACATAATGTATCATTCTCAAGCAATCTAACAGAACTGGGGCTAAAATTAATGTCCATGTTCATGTGTGTAGACATACTCAACGAGTAAGCATTTTGGTGTTTTCTAGATATTTTTAATTTACAGCTTCTATATGACCAGCAAACGTCCCCAGAAGTCATTAGAAGCCAAAATTACAAAGAAAAATTCTTGAATGTGATTTTTAATCAAACTGGCATGAGAAATGATTGCACTATGAGACTGAGTTCAGAATCAAAGCTTCAGTTATTATTATTATTGAGTAAATCAAAGCCTACAAAGCTGTGACAACCTTACGGTTATCTGTACCAAAGAAAGTTTTAACTTTTAGGCAGTTTCAATTCTTTATGATTATTTCTACTGTACATAATGTACAACAGCATCCTGAATGGAATTATTAGATCAGTAGATAACAGTGGTGTTATGATGTGATATTATATGTATGTAGTTTGAATGTTATTGGTTTATTTGAACTGTTCTTGTAAAATGTCAAATGGTATTGGTTTAAATAGTGCGGGAAGAAACCCTGCACTCCCATTGGCTGGCAGCTTCAGCTGCAGGCTATAAAAGCAGCCGTAGCCAAGCCAGAACGGGTCCATTCGAGCTGTAGTCACTAATAAACTCTTTTGCTGGAACTCCTCGCGTCTGACTCTTCATGCAAACTTAACACTGGCGACGAAGGGTGGGATTTCCCTGAAGAGAAGACGACGCGTGAACAAGCAACTGGCGAGATGGCTGCGCGAACACCCCCCAGCACCGTTCGATCGGCGGCGGAAGACTGGGAATCATATGCGGATCGTTTCCACATGTTTCTGGAGAGCGATCTGCATCCCGAGGAAGAGAGGGGCGGTCTTTCTCGCGCTGCGGTCGGCAGTCTTCAAAATGGCGAAGCGTTGGCGGAGAGCAGCAGAGCTGAAGGTAATGGAATGGCCGATTTAGAGAAACTTTTAAGAGCCCATTCGCCCCCAAGTATCGTGCCTCATTAAGAACCACGAATTTTCCATCGGGATCAAGGGATGCGAGAATGTTAATGACTTAGTGGCAAGTTTAAGGGACATTGGGGGTGCTTGTGACTTTACCAACTTAGAAGAGGCCATGTGTCGGTTTGTTTTAGGCCTAAAGATAAGGTCTTACAAAGCAAACTTTTAATGAAACCTAAGATCACGTTTAAAGAGGCCATTGAAGAAGCTGTTTCAGCGGAAGCCACCAAGTCCTCAGCTGCGGCCATGAAAAAGATTAACAAGGCCTCAAGACAGGCCTCAAGCCATTCTGATGGGAAAAATCCACAACAGCTCATTGAACAAATAGACTCTGATTCTGATGGCAGTGAGACAGAGGAGGATTTTTAAACTCAGAATGGAGAAGAAAAGAAAAGACTCTGGGAAAAACAGGCAGGGTTCTATTGCAGAGGCTGTGGGGGGCCACCCGCACTGAATGCTGAAGTTCTTTGACTCCATTTGCCTACGTTGTGAAAGCGGTCACATAGCCAGAGTCTGCAAATCATCCAGAACTCCACCAGTTAGGAAGAAATTTCCTGATAGAGACTTTAAGCCCAACAATTTCCTTGAAAAATGGGGTGAAATTTAGAAGCAAATGGCAAGAATGAAACTCACCAAACAATCACTATTGGTCATTCTTCACCCTTAAATAGCAGAAAAGTACATGTGAAGGTGTTTATTGAAGGAAGGCCTTGCCAAATGGAAGTGGACTCAGGCTCTTATTTATCTATGGTGTCATGGGACACTATCCACAGACTCTTTCCCAAAATTCAGAAAAAGCATTTCCAGAAGCAAGCACTGACTCTCAAAGACTACCAAGGGAACAAGATTCCAGTAGTTGGAGTGAGAGATTTCAGCGTGCAGTTTAAAGGCCACACCAAGCGTTTGCCCCTGACCATCGTGGACAAGGATGCCCAAGTGTGCTGGGACTTGAGTGGTTCAAGCCACTTGGCATCGAGGTGACTGGCATCCATCACGTGAGCAGTTCTGACTGGGAAGAGTCCTTGAAGTCTGAGTTTCCAGAGGTCTTCAGCGAAGGACTGGGCAAGTATATGGGGACCCCTATTGCTTTCAGTTTAGACCCCAAGGTGCCCCAATTCGTTTAAAGCCCAGGAGGGTCCCATTTGCTTTAAAGGAAAAAATTGATGCACAATTAGATAAGCTCATTGCTCAAGGGGTTTTAGAGCCTACTGACCACTCAGATGGGAAACACCCATAGTCACACCAGTCAAGGCTGATGGGTCAGTGAGAATCTGTGGTGACTGCAAGGGGACACTTAACCACTGCAGCAGGCGCATATCCTGTACCAGTTGTGCATCATCTGCTCCATTCCCTTGGCAGGGGTACAGTATTTGCTAAACTGGACTTAGCTCAGGCATATCAACAATTAACAGTTGATGATGCCACTGCAGAGGCACAAACAATTGTGACTCATAGAGGTGCCTTCAAATGTAAAAGACTACAATTTGGAGGCGTGGCACCTGGCATTTTCAAAGCCTTATGGAAAGAATGTTGCAAGGACTGCCAGCAGTAGTGCCTTATTTTGATGATGTGTTAATAATGACACTCAGCTTCAAGAGAGACTCAGAGAAGTCCTTACCAGATTCAGAAAAGCGGGTTTAAAAGTCAAGGAAGACAAATGTACTCTCAAAACAGACAGAGTTGAGTTCCTGGGGTACATGATTGACAAGCATGGCATCCACCCTACTGATGCCAAGGTTAAAGCAATCAAGGAAGCCCCTAAACCTCATTGCAAGTCAGATTTGCAAGCCTTCCTTGGGCTTATTAACTTTTACCACATGTTTCTACCTCACCTTGCCCAACCTTTTAAGTCCAGGCAAACTGAATTATCTGTATTAAGAGGATGTATTTTGTGGGGTAACAGGGTGGTTATTCCTGCAAAACTGCAAAGGGAGGTTTTGGAAATGTTACATGAGGGTCATCCTGGGATTGTAAGGATGAAAGGTTTGGCCAGGAGTTATGTATGGTGGCCAGGTATTGACAAAATGGTTGAAAACTGGGTAGCCTCTTGTCCCAATTGCCAGGTAGTCAGACCTGCTCCACCTCCGCCCCACACAGGAATGGGAATGTCCTAGGGGCCCATGGTCTAGAATTCACATTGATTTTTCAGGCCCTACAAGAGGGCACACTTTTCTAGTGATAGTAGATGCATACTCTAAATGGCTAGAGGTAATTCCCATGACATCCACTACAACTGAGGCTGTCATCAAGCAGCTCAGAAAATTGTTTGTAACCCATGGGTTACCAGATGTCCTTGTTTCTGACAATGGCCCTCAATTCACATCTAACATTTTGAATCCTTTCTAGCTCAACAGGGCATCAGACATGCCCTCATTGCCCTGGGCACCCTTGACCAATGGCGGGCTGAGCATGGTGCAGCTTCACCAAAGAAAGCTTCAGCAGCTGGGTCCTGGGGACATCACTGAGAAGCTTGAAAAACTTCTTAGTGTTCAACACATCACTCCTAGCCCATCAAATAACTTGTCCCCAGCAGAGTTGTTGATGGGCAGGAAACTTAGGTCTTCCCTTGACCGTCTTCATCCCACTTACGCACCCAATGCACCACTGGATTCCACTTCCAAAGTTTGTTCTTTTAGTGTGGGTGATTCTGTCTATGCTAGGAACCTTATAGGTGAACCTTTGTGGATTCCTGCTGAAATAACTCACATCACGGGCCCTCGTTCTTACAGGGTACAAACAGAGGGTGGCCTCCTCTGGAGCAGGCACATTGACCAACTTAGATCCAGGGTCCCTCAAGAACATCGCCCCTGTCTCCCTCTAGGTCCCTCACCTGATGTTTCTTCTAGGGGTGAAGGGGGGGAACAGGAGGAAAATCAGCAAACAGGAATCAACCCCATGTGTAACGAGCCATTGCGACAGGAACCATCCGAACCCTGTCACAAAGCCAAGATCCATCCTTAGAAGTGGAAGATTGCACATCACTACCTGACTTGGGTTCTGACATTGGAATGGAGATGGGTTGGGAGGAGAGACCAGATTCTAACAGTCTAACAGGGTCTTCTTCCTCAGCAAGTCCCAAAAGGGAAATGTCAGTAGACAAATTTCCCCTCTCACTGGGTGAGCGTTAAAGCTTCTGAACCACGAAGGTCTCAGCATGCGTAAGAGCCCCACCTATTTAAAGGAATACATTAGATAGGTTGGGGTTTGGTATGGACTGAACCTAGTGGGGAGGGGTGTTATGTATGTAGGTTTGAATGTTATTGGTTTATTTGAACTGTTCTTGTAAAATGTCAAATGGTATTGGTTTAAATAGTGCGGGAAGAAACCCTGCACTCCCATTGGCTGGCAGCTACGGCTGCAGGCTATAAACAGCGTAGCCAAGCCAGAACGGGTCCATTCGAGCTGTAGTCACTAATAAACTCTTTTGCTGGAACTCCTCGCGTCTGACTCTTCATGCAAACTTAACAAGTGGCATTTTGCTATTATTGCTGGTGAAGCAGTTTTCAATCAATGGCCATCTTCTGCCCAGTTGAAATGATTTCTTCAAGGGAACTCTTATTTCAGATTACAACTAGTCCTTCTTATATGCATTGTTTCATTAATTTGTTTACCTGTATTACTTGCAATTGGATGAGGCTGGGAGGATCTATTAACAAAGACAGGAATAGGATCTACTGAGTGGGAAAGGAGCCAGCCATAATAGAAGATCTGGAAAAGGCTGAGGCCCATGAACATTTGATATCCAACTCATTGATGATGATGATTCATTTAAATGTATTGGCTGGCCATCATCACCACGACCATATCAATCATCCTAATTTTCATCTTACAGATACAGATGGACTTCTTACACCAGCAGCTCTCATCCTTGTAGAAAGGCTATGCAAAGCTTAGAGGAAAGATTGCATTCTTGGTCACGAATAATGAAAGGATCATAAGCATCCACATCTACAGATAGGATAAAGAACCCCAAAGCACTATTTAATTATTCTATCTCAGCAAAGCTATACAAACCAAGGACAGGTAGTACCTAATGGGAGATAGACATGTGAGACAAATTGATTTTAGTGTTATTATGGAAGATAAGAAGATATAATGAACGCAATCAGGAAAAAAATGTATTTCATAATGTATTTCATAATGAGAACAGTTTACAACAAACCTTAGCCATTGGGAAATATGACTTACTTCTTTTTCTTTTCATGTATCATAATGTTCATAGCATTCAAAGCACACAAATAAGAGAAATGAAATACTCTGTCATTAACAAGGAACAGGTGCCATCCAAATTGCATCAAATGTATAAATAATCACGTTTCTACTATTATAACGAATAGCTTCATTTAAGTTTCATTCACAGCTTGGATAAGATTTTTTTCAAAGCACAACCTTTGTATTATCTGATTGCAGTTAAATAATAAACTGGAACTGACTGGTAGTTGAAAGGAATGCGGAGCACAAAGCAGACTCACTAACATTGCCTTTCTCTATCCAAACACTTTTTTCTACAGCCACATGCCAGAAATATAAATGTACCAGTCTGTGATTTCTTTTTTAAGTATTCAGTTTTTCAACAGTTTTTTCTTTCCTCCCTCACTTCTGGATGAAAATAGAAAGAAAAATAGGCATCCCAGTTGCACAGATAGAATTCCTTCCATTCTATCCAGGAAAGAAGGGACTTTGGTTTTCTAAAATTATCTCTAATATACACATCCTTCCTTTTTATGTCCCCAATAGGATAGTCTAACATTGCACTTTCTGATACTAATCCAGATAACCTTCAACTGGTTCCCTTTCCAATAATTATCTGCTTAGTCTAGCTTAGCATTTTCAAACTTGACAACTTTAAGATTTGTGGACTTCAACTCAAGAATTTCTCAGGCAAAGTTAGAAATTTAAAACACACTGGTCTAGACTTAGGTTTGCAATAGAAAGCACAGGCATCGAATGCCAACCGCCCTGTCTGAGCACAGGCAGGGGCTCCTCGGGTGCTGTCTGCTACTCAGTGTCGTTTGGTGGTGTCCTGGGGAGGGCCTATTCTGTGGCTCCCACCTTATGGAATCAATTACCCCTGGGACTCCGTTTGGCCCCTGACCTTCGCACCTTCTGCCATGATTTCAAAACCTGGTTATTTGGACAGGCCGGGCTGTGCTGATCTCTTGGGGGTGGGGGTGGTTTTATATTTTAAATTAGTAAGGTTTTTTTAGATGAATTTGGCTTGTTTTATGTAATAACTGTTTTAGTTAAATAATTTATTGTTCTGTTTTTAGTTGTGAGCCGCCCCGAGTCCTTTTTGGAGAGGGGGCAGCATACAAGTCAAATAAATAAATAAATAAATAAATAAATAGCTTCACAAAAGAATAGTTCCAGATTATTTAAGTATGTTGAGCCAACCTAAAACCTAAACTAGAAGAAATAAATTTTCCATGACCAGGTCAACATGGTGTTCTCTGAGCTTGGTCGTTGTTTTTTTTTGCAGATGTTTACCCAAACCAGATAACATTATCAGTGTTGGTAGGAAGTAGGGTTAGCTCTCATTTTATATTCTAGTGACCTGCCCATGAGACCTAACCCCAGCCCTTACAGCACTGATGATGTCACCTAGTCTGAGTAATGAAACATCTGCAAAAAACCCAACCAAACTCAGAGAGCACCAGAGACTCTTCAACATCATCTTCCTTTGGTCAGCCTCTTTCTCTATTGTCTGGCTACATTGATGACATTGTAGTTTACTTGCTTATGCTTCTTCTAAGTTGCTGACACAGAATGTTGCTGTGAAACCACAATCCTAACTAAGTCCTACCCAGAAAAGGCCAGATTTTATCAATGTTCTCTACCCTAGCCTTACATTCCAAGGAAGTGAGGAGGGGGGAGCCTTGCCAACCAATTATTCTACTCCTGTCACCGCAAAACTTTAGCCATTAAAAAGTCATATCAGTGAGCATGCCAAACCTAGTGCCCCACAACAAGAAAAAAAAAGGGGAAGCTTACAATTTTTTGGGGGAGAGTCAGAAAACACATGTTCTGCTATGGTTAAGTTTGGAGACTGCTGTGTTGTTAGTTTGACCTAATGTAAAGAATGGTAATTCTGCCTTAGGCATAGAAGTCAACTAGGGATTGTGTTGCCAGTCACTCTTGCTCAGTCTTAAGAAGAAGGTACCGATAAATGTTGCTAAGAAAACTGCAGGGACTTTCACCAGGAGTCAGTTGACTTAATAGACCATAACTACAACAAAATACTGTCTTTTCCTCATTCCCACTGTCTCTCTTTTTTTTAAGTGCATTGCATTTACTCTTTGGTCTTCTAGATGTTACAGTTATTGATTCAACAATAATCTTTATTACTCCTTTGCTACCTTAGGATATATTTCCAATTTCCCATCCCATTTCATGAGAAACTAGTAAAATCTTGGAAAGACAGTGTGCTTTAAAAGAACTACCATTCCTGTTATTTTTATCCTATCTTGTCAAGCAATGAAATAGCTGCATATTAAATAGATCTTTAAAATCTAAAATCCGCTAAATAGATCTTTTTTCTCAATCATATCTCACAGCTTTCTTGATCAAATATTTTTCTTTTTGTCCTTTTGAATCCATATCTTCAGTTTAAAAAAAACAGGACCAATTCACTTAGACCAACTATATATTGAGTAACTAGCCACTGAAAATATTAATGGGTTAATTGAAAAGGTTGAATTAGTAATGGATAATGGGAAGAACGCTCATTTTTTAATATTTTACTTCTGTCTACTCTCAGAAGATAAAACAAAACCATTATTGTCCCTGTAGTGGAAAGATACAGCTGCAGCTTAAGATAGACAAGGAGAAGACCATAAAAGAACACTAACTTATTTTGAACAAATTCAAGGGGCAGATGAAATACATCCTAGGATAGCAAAGAAATAGTAAATATGATTATTGAATCAATAATTGTAAGATCTGGTATTTCCTAGAACATTGGTGACCAAAGAACAAATGGGAACAGAGAACAGAGGAGGAAAATATGGAAAATTACACCTTGATGTTCACACTAGGTAAGGATGCTATGATGCTGAGTAGGCAAGTTCTCTGTTGTCCATAAAAACAGAACAGGCAAAAATGGGCTGAAATTATAGGACAGTAGAACTTTGCAGAGAATAAGATCTGTTAGCCAGTGGACAGAAGAAGTTGAATGTTCTTCACTGGAAATATTCAAATAAATGTAGATAGCCATCTGCCCAAAATATTTTAAGAGAATCGGAACTTGATTAAGTGCTCTGAAATTCCTTCCAACTCAATGATTCTATGAAAAATGCCATAGCTTTTTATCTTTTGTGGACCATTTGTGTAAAAGGCACTAATATAAGTTGTGAACATGGGAGCATGGCAATTCAACAAACTAATGTGTAGTCATGTATATATTCGAACGGTTCATGTCAGTTATCAAGCACTGAAACCAAACCTTCTTTGCCAAAATATTTCACTTGATTTTGCTCTACCTACCGAGGTGGTTTGAATTGTGTAGCTGATTTTTCTGTCCTAGAGCCCTGATTAGACACTACTTTTTCCATGAGTTATATGATTAGAGCAATGTAGATTAAACACATGATACAGAAGATTGTTCCCAGGCTACCTCATAAATACCATTGAGCGAGACTAAGCCTGGATTATGGTTAGAGGATCAATTGCTGATTTGACTAGTTGGGTTGAATGATTAAGGGGTGGAGGGTTTTGGTAAAAAAGAAGAAGAAGCTGCCTTGTATTGAACGAACAGCACAATTTCTCACCCAGAACATACTCCAGCCTCAGTTGTACGGTCCACAGATAATTGCTCCTTTGTCCATAATGAACTTTAGGGGAGTGCGGGGTGTCATATTTCTCTTCTCTTCTTTTTTGTTCTCTTGGAGAGAAAAAAATCAGATCTGATGCCCAGAAATGACAAAGGAAGACAAGATTGGACCAAGCTATTTCAGCTCCAGTCTGGAAGAAGAAGAAAAAGTGAAACAAGTTGTCCCAAGGAACACATTCTTGTCATCAAAGGCTGCTGAATGAAACAGCATGCTGTTCATACCTCAGGAATCCTGACACAATGCCTCTCTAATTCTATAGGGCACAACTAGCATTCCTTCTCACAATGAGGAAAGAGTGATTTGAAGAAATTCTATGAGGCCCCTCTGTATAAGAACCGTATGATGGAAAAGCATACAAAAGGGAGCTGAAAATGGAACCATCTGAATTATTTGGAAGAAAAGAAGGAGAAGGGAATATGATGGATAGATAATGCAGATTTGTTTAAACTGCTTAGGTTTTTTTTAAAAAAAATGGATATAAAACGATGACCCACAGCTTTTTTATTTCAAAACTAGCATTCTAGAAGTTTACATAAACAGATCATCTGCAGAACAGTTGTTTTTTTAAATGAAATTTTTATTCTTTAAAAAACCAAAAATACAAAAATCTCATTTCCATTAACAGTTATTGTGTCATTGTATATACATGTTTCTTGTTTTGTGACTATACATTATTTCAATCCTTATTCTTCACCCATTCGTACCACCTCTCCCATGTCGCATAGTATTCTCGATCTTCTTTGCCTTTCAGTTCCATAGTGAATTTACCTAGTTCAGCACAGTCCATTATTTTTTGAAGCAGAGCTTCATCTGGTGGTATTTTATCACTCTTCCAATTTTGTGCTAATATGATTCTTGCTGCAGTTAGGATGTGTACAATAAGGTATCTTTTATCTTTACTCAAATTCCCTTTAATCATACCTAATAAAAATATTTCAGGTTCCAATTTCAGTTTATATTGTGTAATCTCAAAAAGCCACCTCTGTATTTTCTTCCAGTATTTCTCGACCTCTATACATTGCCACCACATATGGGAAAATGTTCCTTTCTTTTGTTTGCACTTCCAGCATTCCAGTTCAAAGGTTGGATACATTTTCACTAGTCGTGCTGGTGCTAAGTGCCATCTACAAAACATTTTATATTGATTTTCTTTGAATGCCGTCAACCAAGTCAGCTTCCAGTTCTCGGTCCAAGTTTTTTCCCACTCATCCAAATTTATATTATGACCCACATTTCTCGCCCAGGCAATCATTGGTCCCTTAACAATTTCCTCCTCTAGTTCCACCTCCAGTAAGTAATTATATGTTCGTGTTATAAATTTTATATCCTTGCCTGTCAAGATTTGGTCCAATTTTTGTAAATCTTCAGAATAGTTGTTCTTTTGTGGCATTCAAATGGCAGTTATTATAAATGAGGAATCTACTATTTGGGTGGAGCTTTTCTTCCTTGTCTCCATCTTAAGAACAGAAAAGGCTGTTGCACTATGTTAACTTTTTTTTTTTGCTGTCCCCTCTGTTTTGTTTTAAAGTGTGAATTGAAAGCCTAGGAATGAGACAAGGTCATGCTAGTCACCCTGTAAATGGCTAGCAAAGAAAGGCATACAGTGACCAACTTTACCCCATTACACCTTTACTCCAATCTATATATATAAAAGCAAAATACCACTCATGCATCATCATAAAATCTCCAGAACCGTAAAGCCTACAAACTTGAAGTTTGGCACGTATGTTCCTCTTGACTTCTAGGTGCTCACTAAGAAAGGATTTTTAGAAATGATCATCAGAGCATTAGTATTTTGTATGTTATTATTAACACACTCTGATGCTAAGGAGTTCTACTCCCCTTCCCCACCTGAAAAGAAATCTGTTCCAAATGCAAAACACAAGCAGAGGAGAGGAGTTTCACTTTCAGTTTTTAGTTTCACAGTAGCAACCAGCTTTAGTACAGAACAATTGAGCTAAGCCATGCCCAAGCTCCTTGCTGTCTCCTTCTTGCTCACACAGCAAATACTGTTTCAGTTTCCAAACAGCCCTCAACTCTCTCACACACTGACAGAATGCTAGCCAGATGAATACCAATGGGCAGAAGCACAATTCCCCCCTTATTTTCCTTCCCAAAAACTAAGCCCGATCACATAGTTTTGTAGTGAGGCACGGGCATAGAGCTAGTCTTTAAATAAAATAAGGGTTGAAAAATTTAAAAAATTGGGCTATATTGGGCTAGAATTCAGATATTTTGGGGGTGAGGGTTGGTTAAAAAAACATCAGAAAATTCATATCATATGTTCTTTTGATGTGCCAGCAGCCTAGCTGATCTAGACAATGCATAAAACAGTGTATAATATTTTTCTACCTCCTGTGTTTATTTGTTTCATTGACAGAAAATCATAAATTGAAGTGAATCAAGACTACCAGGATGGAGGGATCCTTTCTTTTCAGCCCTACTGCTTACAACAAATTAGCAAATGAACAACTCTTTTTCAACAAGAGGCACCAGAAATATCCCCTAGTGCCTCATGAGAGGAAGACATTTTTTTTATAGTAAAGGCTTAATATCCTAAGCAGACGTCTCAATTCTTTGGCTTGATGTTTAATTTTTTTAAGAATCCATCATGTCATGACTAATCACTAAATGCATCATTTTTATGCTGGGAATTTCCAAACAGTTTTTCCTTTGTTATGGAGAAGAAGAAGAAGAAAATCATCCAGCAAGTTTCATGGCTGAATGGAGATAACAGTATATAAAGGAAAACCCCAGGGATGGTAGCAAAGAGCTATTTTTTTCTCACCACAGAAAGTCAGACCAGAAATAATGGGTGTAAATTATGGATACTTAGCTTTCAGGTAAATATAAACAAAATTTTCTTGTTGCTAAAATTTGAAGAGTTTATCTATGCTTCTCCATCTCTGGGGGGTTTTAGGAAGAGGCTGGGTAGCCACCTCTCATAGAAAATTAACTGGTTTTCTTGCATATTGTTGGACAAATACTGTATATACAAAATTGTACCTATAAGAGCATTGAAAACCACACTGAAAAAATAGGTAAGACAGAACTGAAATATAAGCGAATACCTGCAGTGTTGATATGGACCTAGAATTAAATCCATTTTTTCCTGGAAAAAAAGCTAGTTAAATTCAGTGCTCTCCACAACACTACATTACATTCATATGGATACTTTACATATAGGTAGCCAGTGGTGGGATTCAAATTATTTTACTACCGGTTCTGTGAGTGTGACTTGGTGGGTGTGGCAGGGGAAGGATACTGTAAAATCTCCAGTCAGAGATAGTATTTGCCGGTTCTCTGAACTACTCAAAATTTCTGCTACTGGTTCTCCAGAACTGGTCAGAACCTGTTGAATACCACCTCTGCAGGTAGCCCTTGACTTACAAGGATTTGTTTAGTGACCATTTGAAGTTATAATGGTACAGAAAAAAAAGTGACTTATGACTGTTTTTTACATTTACAATCATTGCAGCATCCGCATGGTCATGTGATCAAAATTCAACACTTGGCAACTGGCTCGTATTTTTGACGGTTGCAGTGTCCTGTGATCATATGATCATTTTTGCAACTTTCTGACAAGCAAAGTCAATGGGTAATCCAGATTCACTTACCAACCATGTTACTAACTTAACAACAACAGTGATTCACAACAACTGTGGCAAGAAAGGTTGGGGCAAAACTCACTTAACAACTGTCTTAGCAACAGAAATTCAATTGTGGTCGTAAGCTGAGGACTACCTGTACACATATTTTGTTCTTTAATGCATATTTTGTTCTTTAATAGGACAGACCTTTACCCCCATTAAACAAAAATGCTGGTAGCCTGATTTATCCAATCAAGTTAAAATCTTTGAATTTGTGGGCATTGATTCCTATTCTTAAAATTTCACATTGAGATTCTTACCCATGCTTCCATAAATAAAGTACACTCCATCTAGTTGTGGCCAAATTATAACTTTGATATCAACATGGCTAATTCCTTAAGTAAAATTTAGAGAGCATGATGTACGGTGGTTTCTTTTTTTGAAGAAAGTATGGCTTAAATTTATGGTAACTTGAAGTTCAAGCATGTAAGAAAGTTCAGTTCAAGGCATCTAGATGCTCCATATGGTCCATAGCTATGTAGCTGTTTATTTACAAAAACTCATTTTTGAGCTGCCTTTTTAGGGTAATGCAAAATCCAGTATAAATATTGTCATCTTCTGGAAAATGCATGTAAATTATCCCAGTATGTTTAGACAAATCTGAGACTACAGTTTCATTACACACTCATTAAAATGTCACCATGTCCAGTTCAAGCCCCTCCACCCCTGATGAGCTGAATGTTTGAAATATCAGCCTGAATAATCTTTTCTTGGTGTCAGGCTTTCTATTTTGGTATTTAGGGAAGCAGAAGGATCTCAGTCTGGTCAGTTTAATGTGCATAAGAAATAATAAATTGAAAAAACTCATGTTTTCCACTGGGAGCATGCCCTTTTTATTTAAAAAAATAAAAATGAATTTACCAAACACTTTAAATAAAAAATCATGGCTTAGGACAGGGGTGTCAAACTCTCAGAGTCACATTGTCGTCATGACTTTTTTCCCTGTTGCTAAAATGGGTGGGGTGGGAGTGGCCAGTGCGTAACTCATCCAGCCCGTGCGTGATGCATCTGGCCCGCGGCCCACGAGTTTGATACCCCTGGCTTAGGATTTCAGGTAATGATATGATTTGCTCCCCTCTCCTCTGTATTTTCTAAGTTCAAATTCTTCTTTAATTCTTCCCCATTGTGCTGCTGATTATTAGTGTTGATTATTAATATGTATTATTATTTATAATAATTAATGATGATGACTTATTATTATGAATATATTATTAATATGCTTAACTGGGTTAAGCATAGTCTGCATGAGAGTTTCACTTGTGGAAATATGGTACAATGTGAAACGGGAATGCCAGATTAAGAATTTTTTATTTGAATGCTAATTACAATAATAACAGCAACAGCCAACCAGCACTACCACAAGTGAGCAGGTTCCCTTTTGTGTCAGTCAGCCTGTCAGTCTCTCAGTCCATCAGTCAGTCAACTCATATGCCTCCTCACTGACAAAGGCAACACACATATCAGGAATAAAAACCACAACATATTAATAATAATCAGCAGCAATCAGCAGCATAACAGAGAGGAATTAAAGAACAATTTGTGCTTATAAAATGAGAGCAACGTCACATCGCAATCTGATATCCTAAGCCATGATTTTTGACTTAAAGTTCTTGGTGATTCCACCCTCATAGCCCCACTGAATAATCTTAGCATCTGGATAAATGGGCTGCTATTATACAGAAGTTACTGAAAATATACACTTTCTCTCCCTCTGGGTGGATTCTGTTTGGCACAAAAGAGAAAGTTCATTCATTTATGAAAATTCTCTGGAGCGGAGGTAGAGAGAAGAAAATGACATTTCTTTATCCTAAGCCCCTCCTTCTGCCATTTTATGATAACCAATAGAAATATATTTAGATATTTTCCTTTCTGAAATATAAGATTTGGAGGGCTGAGACTTTTTTTTGTCTCATACCAAGAAGATCCCCAGCTGAGGACAGGAAATCCAAATTGCTTTTCAAATTACCAGGAAAAACTACGACCTTTTCTTATCTTGAGAAGAGTTAATAGCAAACAGATGCATTGCCTATATTAAGCTATTTCTCTTGTATATTTATCCAATATTCACTCATTTATTAGCCTGCTGCTTTCAATGTGCATCATTCTGTGTTCTGTCACTCATTAGAACTAGCTTTTGAAGAAGCCAGTAATTTCCTCTTTCTAATCAATGGGTATCTCTATTCCTACTTGCTTTTATTTATCTTCATTTGCTAACATAGTTAAGGATTCCAGGCATTGGGGTGCTGTGATAATAGTGATCTCTGACTCAGATCTTTAATTCTGAATATATTTTGCTTTGTTAACATTAAATTTTAGCTCTGTATATTGCATTGGATTCCCTTCCGAGGGTGTTTGGAAATGCCTACCTGAAGTCTTTAAAGCATGAAGGGAGTGCGCCACCGCTATCTAAGAGCTGTGGCATGCTCCAACTCCCATGCCTCTGCCCACTCCCCCGGGGATACAGGACTCAGAGGCCCTGGGCTCAGGTTGGTGTATTTTAATGCCAGGTCCATGGTTAATAAGGCTCCCCTCCTTGGTGAATTGATCAGGGAGGAGGCCGTGGACCTGGCCTGTATCACTGAGACCTGGTTGGGGCTGGAGGGTGGAGTGCCTCTGGTCGATCTGTGCCCCCCAGGTTTTCAGTTTTGCACCGCCACAGCTCAGGGAGGGGTGGGGGGCTGTTGTTATTCGGGAGACCCTAGTTCCAAGGGAGGTCACTGTTCCGCAGATAGGCAGGTGTGAAGCCCTCCTGTTGAGGTTGGGGCCTGGTGGTCAGTTGGGCCTGTTGCTTATATACCTATCCCCCAACTATGTGGCAACAGCCCTGCCTGGGCTGCTCGATGCCCTCTCAGGAGTGGTGGTGGAGTTCCCAAGCCTTTTGGTTTTGGGTGACTTCAACCTGCCCTCCCTAGGGGGGATGTCGGGATTGGCCCAGGAGTTCATGGCTTCCATGGCAGCTATGGACCTGACCCAAATAATACAGACCCCCACACATGAGGGGGGCAACATGCTCGACCTTGTTTTTGTTTCGGAACGTTGATGTAGTGATCTGGGGGTGGGCACGTGAATGTCCAACCCATAGCATGGTCAGATGACTATCTCCTGTGGCTGGTCTTCCAACAAGTGGCCCCACACCGTTGGGATGAGGAGCCACTGAGATGGTTCTGCCCCAGACGTCTGATGGACCCTGAAAGGTTCCAGATGGAACTGGGGGTTTTGCCCACCTCCCTTATCCACAGCTCAGCTGAGGTACTGGTGGCCACTTGGCAACAGGCTGCCACTGAGGCCCTCGACCGAGTTGTCCCCTTGCGTCCCCTCACTCGCCACAGATCCCAGATGGCTCCTTGGTTCACGGAGGAGCTTAGGGAGATGAAGCAGCATAGGAGGGGGTTAGAGAGCAGGTGGAGATCGACCCACTCTGAATCTGACTGAGCCCAGCTAAGAGCCTATATTAGGACTTACCTGGTAGCTTTGGGGGCGGCAAAGAGATCATACCTCTCCGCTCTCATAATGTCCGCAGACGACCGCCCAGCTGCCCTGATTAGGGTCACCCACTCCCTCTTACATCGGGAGACAGGGTTGGATCCTATGCAGGGTAGAGCTGAGGAATTTGGTCAGTATCTGCTGGATAAGATCACTCGGATTCGGGAGGGGTTAGATTCTAACTTGCAGTGGCCTGAGGAGGGAGGGACAAGAAGTCCGGCCGATATCATCTGGGCTGAGTTTGATCCTGTTTCTGAGGATGAAGTGGACAGGATTATGCGACGTTTGAGTTCCACCACATGTTTATTGGACCCGTGCCCTTCCTGGATGGTATATGCCGCCAGGGAGGTCACGTGCGGCTGGCTCCGAGCAGTTGTCAATGCTTCATTAAAGGAGGGCTCTTTCCCCACCGCCTTGAAAGAGGCGGTGGTGAGACCCCTCCTGAAGAAGCCTGCCCTGGACCCTGTCGTATTAAACAACTTTTGTCCGGTCTCCAACCTTTGTTTTTTAGCGAAGGGTGTTGTGAGTGTGGTGGCTCAACAGTTTCTGCTTTTCCTGGATGAAGCGGACTATCTAGATCCCTATCAATCGGGCTTCCAGCCCGGGTTCAGTACAGAGATGGCATTGGTCGCATTGATCTCTGGAGGGCGCAGACAGAGGTTTTTCCTCTGTCCTGGTCCTATTAGATCTCTCGGCAGCCTTCGATACCATCGACCATGGTATCTTATTGCGGCGCCTTGAGGGGTTGGGAGTGGGAGGCACTGTTCTGCAGTGGTTCTCCTCCTACCTCTCGGGGCGTTCGCAATTGGTGTTGGCAGGGGGGCAGTGTGGGGTCCTGCAGGGATCGGTCCTCTCGCCCCTCCTGTTCAACATCTATATGAAGCTGCTGGGCGAGATCATCCGAGGTTTTGGGGTGAGGTATCATCAGTATGCTGATGATACCCAGTTATACATCTCCACCCCAAACCAAATCAGTGATGTCCCATTGTTTGGATGCGGTACGGATCTGGATGGGCAGGAACAGACTACAGCTCAATCTGGCCAAGACTGAGTGGCTGTGCGTACAGGCATCTCGCTCCAGTGAGTATATTCCACCTTTGACCATAGGGGCAGAGGTGTTACCGCCTGTGGATAGGGCGCAGAACCTGGGGGTTCTCCTGGACTCACAGCTCAGTTTGGAGGAGCAGGTGGGAGCCGTGGCCGGGGGCCTTTGCCCAGGTTCGGCTGGTTCGCCAGCTCCGCCCTTACCTGGATCGAGATGCCCTTCGCACGGTCACTCATGCACTTGTTACATCCCGACTCGACTACTGCAATGCTCTCTATGTAGGACTGCCCTTGCATACCATCTGGAGGCTCCAGCTGGTGCAGAATGTGGCTGCGCGGGCTGTGATGGGAGTTTCCCGATACTCCCATGTTTTGCCCCTCCTGCATGAGCTGCATTGGTTGCCGGTTGCCCTCCGCGTGCGATTCAAGGTTTTGACATTAACATTCAAAGTCCTTCATGGCATGGGTCCAGGGTACTTGCAGGAGCATCTCCTGCCGATATCAACGTACAAAGTCACAGACAGGGACTCCTTGGGGTCCCATCAGCCGGGCAATGCCGGCTGGCGGTCCCCGACACGTGCCTACTCTGTCGCGGTCCCTGAACTCTGGAACCAACTTCCCCTGGGGCTCCGCTTGGCCCCGACCTCCGCACCTTCTGCCATGACCTGAAGACCTGGTTATTTGACCAATCCGGGCTGTGACCCATGGGTGAGGTGGTTTTAGTTTTTGGTGGATTTTAAGTTTTGTATTAATTGGGACCATTAGTTTAATTCTTTTTAAAGTATTTATTGTGCTTGTTTTATTGTAAGCCGCCCCGAGTCTTCGGAGATGGGGCGGCATATAAGTCCCATTAATAAATAAATAAATAAATAAATAAATAAATAAATAAATAAATAAATAAATACCGGTCACCCTGTGTGAGCACACAGGTTGGGACTCCTCAGGTTGCCGTCTGCATGACAGTGTCGGCTTGCGGTGACCCGGGGAAGGGCCTATTCTGCATCGGCCCCCGCCTTATGGAACCAGCTACCCGTTGAGCTCCGGCTGGCTCCTGATCTCTCCTCTTCCGCGCGATCTAAAACCTGGTTGTTTTTACAGGCTGGGCTGGACTGATCTCCTGAGGGAGAGGGTGGGTTTTAAATTTGATTTTAATTTGGTTTTATAGTTGTATTTTGGCTTGTTTAGTTTAATTTCTTTTTAAATAATTTATTGTTCTGTGTTTTTATCTGTGAGCCACCCCGAGTCCTTTTTGGAGAGTGGTGGCATACAAGTCAAAATAAATAAACAAACAAATAAATAAAGCAGTTGAGTTTGGCAACCAAAAGAGGAAGCTGTTTTTCATTTGTTCAACTTCCTTGAATGTTCCTGATTTAAACATCAGGATGGATGGATGGATGGTTGATTCTGTTTTGATCTATGGATCCAGAAATAAAACTTCATGTCCATAATAACAAACAGCTGATAAACAGAATGATAGAAAAAAAATCTATATCTCTTCTGGAGTCCCATTTTCTTCCTAATAAGGGTGGCCTCAGAAATAAATTTCACCACCATTTAAGTGTCTTGATTTAAATGAGACCCAAGGAGAAAGATACAAAACATGTCTGATTGACTGGTTAGTTACTTAAAAGAGATTTATTCACAGAGTTATACAATCTAGGAAAATGAATACTCTAGTCTAGGGAAATTGACAGAAGTAAGTTTGAACTTGCCACTCCTGAGGAAGTCGACAGAGTCCTTAAGACTGACCAACGTTTTATTAGTTCCATGTGCTCCTGGTTGGTGAAAGCTGCCTGGAAAGTGACATGTTGTTGGAGCCACACAGTAATGTTAACCTACTTGAAAATGGGGCTGGCTGAATCTGTCTTGAAAGTGGCAGTGATATGACTTATTTTCAAGACGTAATTGCTGTACTCAATAGTCATGGATAATTTTCATTCACTTTCTAACCTTCCCTTTTTAGGGAAAATTGTACTGTGGCTTTAAAGGGCCCTGAAGAAAACAGATTATTTAATAATCTTTTTGGCCTAAGTGCACCCATGTGGCATCTCTCCTTCATGAGCTCAAATCTTTGCCAGCTTCTGGAAGCAATTCAGGATGCTTGTTATGCCTATAAAGTCATTCATGGTTATCTTAGGGACCATCTATCTTCAATAACTTCTGCCTATCCTGTGTAATCAAAGTTGGCATGTTCAGTGGTGGGATTCAATTTTTTTTACTATCAGTTCTGTGGCGTGACTTGGTGGGTGTGGCAGGGGAAGAATACTGTAAAATCTCCAATCAGAGGTGGTATTTGCCAGTTCTCCAAACTACTCAAAATTTCCGCTACCAGTTCTCCGGAACTGGTCAGAACCTGCTGAATACCACTTCTGGGCCTGTTCCTGGTTCATTTATTAAACAATATCACCTGATTGGACAGGAAATGGGGTATCTCTGTGGCTCTGCCACATTCCTGGAATAGCATGTTCCCAGAAATCCATATAGCTTCATTTAGAAGAAGATTAAAATATGGCTTTTTCTTACGTTTGATTTAGGATGGATGGGTGCTTTATAAATTATGTATTTTATGCTCATGTTTTTCTCTTCTGGGTATGCATTGTTTTTTCCCCTTTGTTACACAGTTTCTGTACTGAATAGTTGAATGCTGCCCAGAATCATTATGGAGTTGGGTGGTCTTATATATTTAATATAAATATAACTTAAATTAATGAAATCTTCCTCAGAGAGTATTTCCTGGATATTTGGAGTCAGAAGTGATATCACTATCAGTATTACAATTGTGTGGTGATGGGAGCTATCACTTCTATGGACACATAATATGGATTCAAAAAACTTAAGATATATGGACTCCAACTTCCAGAATGCTCAAAAATATATGATTTAGAGAATTCTAGATTTGAAGACTACAATTTGGAGGATGTCCTAAATCAGAAACCTGCTCAAGATAGTAGTGAAAAGTCTCCTATTTAGATTTCTTATTCTGTCCTAATGAGAAATTACTGCAAGAGCCACAGACTCTGATTACTTTCTTAGAGACACTAATTGTTTATCTGCAGGTTTCAATGTGTAGGTGAATTTTGTTGATAAACTTACATGGGGCTTGAGCTATATATTGGTAGGTGCAATTCTGGGATTTTGGTGGAAATTAAATGACAGCCACGCCATTTCTGATCATTTGAGATTGATATTTCTGGCATAAATATAATGATCAACAAATTAAATATCAATAACAAGCATTAAACAGAGAAGGCTTTTCTGATTGTTTTGCATGGAAAGCAAGACCTCAGTATTGGCCTGTGGGAATATTCCATTTCCTCTGTTGACTGCTTCTTTCTTGTTCTGTCTCATGTCATATGACTTTAGATTATTGTGAATAAAGTTTGTAAGAAAAAGAAAAAAGAAACGGAAAAAAACCATTATGCAATACAGTTTTAAAATGGCCAAATTCAAGTTAAAAGTTATTGTGCTTTCTGTGTATCATTGCAAAACAAACTTTTAGAATCAAATACATTAGTAGTAGTACTAGGATGAGTCTGCATTATTTGTGATAAAAGGAAACAACGTATGACAATGTCAATTTGGGGAACAAGTATAGTTTCTTCTTTTACCTTAGGATCCAGATGTCTTGGGGTGTTATATGATGGGCCTTGGATTTCAAAACATCTGGAAGAAATCAGATTGGCTAAGGCAGATTTATACTAATGACAATGCTAATAGGAACTTTGAGTTGCACTTCAAATGGAAATCATTCCCAAGTTGTTTATTGGAGCTCTTTCTAAGTTTTAGAAATTCTTCTCATTCAAGCACATCATGGATGTTTATTTTGTAGCTTTCATTCTTCAAGGTCTGGCTATGAAAGGTATATTATTTAATTATCATCATACATGTCTAGGCCTCTGTAAACTTAAACAAAATTTATCATCTGTCAATGACCTAGATGTTTATGGCAATAAGATATAAATCTCAACCTAAACCATTTTTATACCAGTTATTCTTTCAGCAAAGAGTATTATCATTAAACCCAAACTAAACATCACTGGTCATTTGACTTTTGCATAAATCCAGGTGTGAAGAGATCCAGATATTATTAAACCTTAATGGGAACTACAACATATGTATTTTGTATGCAAGCATTTTATATGTGACTACAAGAATCCCAAGCTTCAAAAGCCATCAGTTGCCAGATTCTTTGTAAAAGGTCATACAATTAAATCCAAGCACTTCTGCAGCTCACTGGGTAAACTAATTAGGTGTTTCTCAACCATGGCAAATTTAAGTTGTATGGGCTTCATTTCCTAGAATTCCGTAGCCAGTCTGCTGGGGAATTCTGGCAACTGAAGTCCAAACATCTTGATTTTGCCATGGTTGAGAAACACTGAACACTTTCTCAATAGTGGTTATGCTATTTTTGTATTTGAAAATGTTTGGTCAGCCATTTCTGCATTTGTGATTTTTATTTGCAGAATTGTCCCTACTAGATATTAGAATGAAGCAATTTCTAATTTTCATCCCATTTTTGCTGTGAAAATATGTTAGATTACTCAACTATCGAATGGTATCACAATACTTCTAGAAGTATTGAGCAACAAATCATTTTGAACTTTTGTTTACGTTTGATTTATACATCTCGTCATGCCCAGAATTTCTAAGCCCAGCAGTATCTCACATGATTTATTTTTAAAACTTAGGGTAATAGATAAGAGTGACTTCACCCTTAGCAGCTGATAAGCAGAGCTGAAATACAAGCTTATGCCACAAACACTCCTGCATCCAATTTTTAATTATATCATCAGGAGTGCACCCAAACAGAGGGATTGTACGCAATTAACAAGGCTGTATCATTGTGTCAGATTATATCTTTGTTATCGCCTACACAATATTGATAAAATGAAGGGGATTTTGTTTAATCATCAGTTCAATTTTGGGTTAACAGTCAATTGAAAACTATGGAAAGAAGTGCTTCTTGATGAAACCATCTGCTGTCATTCCAGAGCATACATGATCTACATGCACTTTGTGCCATAACATCTGGCCATTCAGTAGTTGAGCTGTGGTTTTGCAGTATCATTTCAAATGATAACAGCTATTCCTAAGGATGTCGTGCATTGTTTTTGCAGGAAAAACCTGGCAATGACAGACTGTTTGGGACTGTCTGTGAGCATAGAAAGATAAGCTTATTATTACTGAACAGGGCATGAGAAGATATTGGTACACTGAACATAATCAAGATTGTGATATTACTTCAATTAATGATTACATTCCCTATATTGATTGGTTGGTTGCATAAATCACTATGAGGAAATTGATTCACAAAGCAGAAAGATATAAAATGAAGACTTTATTTCATTATTCTGATTGCATAAGAATGAGAATTTTGAATATTATTAATCAGACAGCATTGTATTTGTTATGTATGCAGGTTTAAAGTCATTGGTTTAGTTTGAACTGTTCTTGTAAAATGTAAGAAATGATTGGTTTGAAAAGTGCGAGAAAACCCTGCACTCTGGTTGGCTGGCAACTGCGGCTGCTGGCTATAAGTAGCAGCTGCAGCCCAGCCAAAGCGGGTCCGTTCTGAGCTGTAGTCACTAATAAACAAAGAGCTTGAAGCACTCCACGTCTGTCTCTTCATGCAAACATAACAGTATTCATCTTATTTGCAGGTTTTCTTCATGCCTCAAGTCAGTTTTATCATTTTTAGTACAGGTCAAAGGGAAGGACTTTTATTCAATAAATACAGTAGAAATGTTAGGTTGCTTCATGTGAGATTATAAAATGGCAAGAAATGATAAGAAATAATAAGGTGTGTGTGTGTGTGTGTGTGTGTTTGAGACGGGGGAGGGAGGGAGGGAGGGAGGGAGGGAGGGAGGAGAGAGACTGTGTATGTTCAGCTGCATCAGTCATTATTGCGCCTCTGGTGATTGTATCTCAACAAAAAAGGATACCAGAATGTCTATGGCAGTATTTCTCAACCATGGCAACTTTAAGGGCATGCAGGACACATGGGAACTCTCTGGCTGCATTCTAGTTTGACTAATTACCAGAGGGTTTTAGCAGTTATGTGAATGCAGTCTGATCACAGTCATTATTTTGACAGGGCAATAATAAATTGGGTAGTTTTGCAAATGACACAGAAAATCTCTTTATGGCTGGCATAGACAAGAGCTCATCTTTGTACAGAAAGCTGGAGACAAACTTTTTCCCATGGCTGCCTGCATAGTCCTGAAGATTTGGGGCATTGGAGGAGCCCCCCAGGACTGTGGGGCTGAAGAGCCTTGAGCAGGGTGACCCTAAGCCACTCTATTTCCCTTCTGACGAATGTCTGGCATAGGAAAAGTGCCGATACCCGCCGGATTTGGATGACTCGGACAGCACCTCCATGGAGCCAGCCTTGCGGTTCCAGATCAAGGGGAACCAGCACTGGAGGCAGACCGGTTCCGAAGGCTGTGGGGACCATGCCTCTGCCCTGTCTGTCTCATCACTGCCCTTGGATACGGCCAGGTCCTTCAGACTGCCCTGCTCTGGCTTTCTGGCCTCCTTCTCTGCAGAGGGCAGGCGAAAGCCGCATCCCACTGGGGCACTGCCTTCCTCCTCACAGCCTTTCACTCCGGGACTGAAATGCAGCTCCACATGAAACTTCTCCTCGGACAATGGGTCCTTGTTGTTGTCCTCGTACAGCATGATGACAATCTGGGTCATGTAGTTCAGCTCCAAAATGGCTCCCATGGCCCTCTTCTACTAGGCATCTTTCGAGGCATCTAGCAGGCCTCCATAATGGAAGATACTAAGCAGGGAATGGACGTGGCTCTCACTGGTGAAGTACAAACGTGTCTGGACATGGCACCCTGGAGACAGGACTCCCCTGGAATACAAGGGGTGCAGCTTGTTGACAGACTCATCCTTGTGGGTTCGCTGCAGATCCAGCTGGATCTTCTTGATGAGAGGCTGGCAAAAGCCCACTGCAATCTCCAGCTTCTCCTGCTGGCTGATGCCGTTCTCCTGAAGAATGATGATGTCTGCCAGCACCTTAGAGAGCCGGAGCAGCTCCTGGGGGCCTTCTAGCTGCAGGGCAGCTGTCAGGCTCTACATCTTACCAGCATCCTGAAGCCCAACATTACAGCTGTACCTTGGAGCTGTGAATCCCTGATAGCTGTGAATCCCTGATCTGCACTTTGAGTTCAGCATTGCAACTTGGCAAGCAGCCGATCCAGACCACCAGAGAAGGGAGGGAGGGCTGTGGGTGATATTTCACAGCCTCAGAAGTCAACTTCAGAATGTGGGAGGGCTGTGTAGCCTTGGAACTCAGATAATACAGATGGATGTTTTGTTTTTGCAATGTTTGGCTTTAACACAGTGCTGCGATTGAAGTGAAGTGATCATGGCTATTTAGGATACTAATAGGAGGGAGGAACGTAATATTAGCTTAGGCGTGGTGTAATTAGGAACAGGGTGGTGGCGTGGATAAGTAGCTAATGGGCGGATTAGGGTGGGGTGGACATAATTGGGCAGGAATGGATAAAATAATGTTGGGAGTTAACTGTTTTCAATGCTGACTATACACGGACATCCATTGTCACAGCTATTGCCACAATTGTGAACAAAGCAGTAAACTCTTCAATTTCAACTCTACAAGTGTGAGTAACATGGTTTATTGATTGAAGTCTCCAGTTCCTGGCAGAGATCACCTTAGAGAGCCAGAGCAGCTCCTGGGGGCCTTCTAGCTGCAGGGCAGCGTTGTGCTGGTTGTCATACTTGACACATCCCCTATTATTTCCATTTTCAGCTTGCCACCTATTTTATTTTACATTATACATCATTATCATCCTTAGCTTTCTCTAGACCAGTATATAATAAACAATAGAAAAAGAGTAAAAATAAAATGAAGCTAATATATTTAGGATCCACATGGTATATCCCGCTGATCTACATTATATCTTATATTTATTCCAAAGATGATCCTATAACCATTTCATATTTTTCTTCTTTTCCCCTTTCTTTATTTCCACTTAGCCAAGATCTACCTATGTAAAAGCTACTTTTATTTTTCAACACCTGCAATGAAGAAGAACAGTCTTTCTTTTTTCTTTAATAAAGTTTCATATGTCTATTAGATTATATATGACACTTGCTGTTTCTGTGTTTAAAGAATTATGCATATTCAGGGCACATCCATTTCTGAGGGAAAAGAATTTTGTGTCAGCTTCATCTGAGGGGAAACCCCCTCAGGAAAAGATCTCCAGGCTGTTGTAAATGCCAGAAAATAAATTTTATTATAAATATGGTCACTTCATACAACTAATACAGCAAACCAGATTTTTTAAAAAGGAGAAAACAGAACTATAGAGGGATGTCCAGGGTGGAGGTTTCTGCATCTACTGCACAACTGAAGCCTCACTTTGGTTACACGCATTGCATGTAAAAAAGCAATGCAACTACAAGCTTGTAGTTGTTCACTAGTGAAATTTCTGAATTTGTGCTCAGCACAATATGTGACAATTTTTTAAAAAATCTCATTAAAAAAGCCTGAACTTTCAAGCATTTAAAAAAGAAGATATGTTTTTTTCTTGCACTGACTGCCAAAGGAATAGACCAATCAAGTAATAATATTCATCCTTCAGAAAGATAAAACAAATATCTCAGAAAACAATTTGGCATGGTATTAATATTAATCACAAATAAAAGGCATTACATTTTGAAACATTCTACTGCTTTGAGGCATTTTTAGTTTTGTAGATGTCAAATTTAAGAATAACATTGCCCTCTTCTGGATGACTAGTAAAATGAAACTCTGGAAGCCATAAGAAAAATTGTTTATTCTCATCCAGCCAACTTGTATCCAATCTTTTAAAGCTTCTGAGGTTCTAAATGAAAGCTTGTTGGTGTCTGCAACTCCGGATATGCTCAGCCTTGGCCTTTTCGGAGATCAATGCTCAGAATGGCTTACCGTAAGGAGGAAGAATAAATATCAGTAACTTTGTATGGTTTTGAGAACAAATGGTATCCTGATGGAAAAGATATTGCAAAGATGACAGAAAAGCAAAAAACCAAATCAAATGCAAAAGAATACTGGAATTAATTGGCAGCTTCCATTTTATACTGTTGGAAGAATTATCCTTCTGGGTTCAGTTCCAAGTGGGAAAAAAGACACTAGAAACATGGAGGCTATTTGAAAAGATGGTTTAATGGTGGACAGGACCACATGGCTTGAAGCTCCAAAGAAGGATGATCCCATGCTCCAAAGTGAAGGAAAAGAGAAAAAAGGTGTCGGCCAAGATGCTGAGAGACCCTTATATACCCTGTGTTGGGCCCTACCTTAGTGTTTCCTGTTCCTATGCAAGAAATGTATCCCATTGAATGTCAGACTCCCAGAGGCGGGGGTCTTAGCTAACTGTAGGCTTTCCTGAGTTCCAGGCTTGGTTGAGCCTTGCTGGATGATGATGCACTGAAAGGGCTCTTGGGCAATTGCTATACCTTTACTGGGAGATCTTTCTTATGTAAAGTATTCTGGCCTAGGCCTTAATGGCCCACCCATTAACAAAGGGGGAGGGGAGCTTCTGCTTCTGAGGTGCTTTTGCTCTTGAGTTTCTACTCTTTTTAGGGGAAATATTCTGCCTTTTTTAATATTTCCTAGGATATTTCAATTTTCTAGGAGAGGGTTTGGTGCTAACTTCCTACAATACTTTTAAAGTTCTATGGTTTCCTTCCTTCACATGAGAATTATTTTCTTGAATTTAATGAGAAGTCTGGCATGAATTTCAGAAAAGAATTTTGTTTCCTTATTTTGCTATGGTTCATGACATGAACTCATAAACAGAGAAGCTGAATATTTGGATTGTGAATAATATAACAGACTACAGTAACTGGAAAATTTTGGGGTCCCAAGGTTATATAAGATGGGAACAATTTCTCTTCAGGCATTACAAGGATGCCTTGTTTATTGTTAGTGTCTAAATCCAAGGGTCCTCAACCCTTACTCTATGGACTGGCACCGGGCCACGGCATGCCAGAAAGTGGTCTGCGCAAACAAGTGGGATGCAGGCAGCATGTGAAACCATGCCCTCTCTGCTCCACGAAAAAACCTCTCTCCAAGGAACCGGTCCCCGGTGCCCAAAAGGTTAGGGCCACTGTCAATTCACTGCAGATGACGAGTCAATTCACTGCAGAATGAAACCTTTTAATAAAGCTTTGGGCCACAATCTGTCATTCTGGCCCAGTGTGGGGTTAATAAAAAGATATTTGTTGACTTCCCAATCTAAGGTTGAGAGAAAACAATTAGCTCAAAGTTATCCTTGAGAATTGGAGACTGGCCTTTCCTAGTCCAGCACCTGAATCACTGCTATCATCATCATCATCATCATAGTTAAGTTCGCATAGAGAGGCAGGATGCGGAGTGCTTCAACTCAAAGTTTATTGTGACTTCAGCTCAGAACAGACCCAATTTGGCTTAGCCGAGGCAGCTATATATAGCCGGCTGCCTCGGCTGACAGCCAATCAGAGTGCAGGGTTTTCCCGCACTTTTAAACCAATGATTTCAAACACTTTACAAGAACAACCAATCAATTCAGACTCTGCATACATAACAATCATCATCATCATCATCATCATCATCATCATCATCATCATCATCACAAAGATCAGCAAAGATACAGAAGAGTGTTTCATTATGCATGAGTTTTTTAGGTTATTGTAGAAGTAGCACATTAACTATGTTCTTAGTAATTCTGTGATTATTAGAACTCCTTCTCCTCCTCCTCCTCTCTTTGTGTTCCTTTTCTTCTACTCTGTTTCCCTTGATTGGAAGACTAAGGTTTGGCACTTCAACCTGCTTCCAAAAGGAAGGAGGAATATTTTATTCTTTCTGACCTTTCTCAATGGACTCCAAGTCTGGAGTAGGGAAAAGGGCAGACAGTTCCTAGGTGGCAGCATTTTGCAGCCCCTTTCTCTACCATAAGGACAGAAACTTCAGAAATTTAGACTTTCTATTGCAGAATGTAACTTCTTCAAGAAACATCCTTTTGACCTTCAGCATCTGTTTCTGATTATTTTTAATGGGGTTGGCTTTAATCACACATGCTAAATATAGATCCTAGTGAATGAACAGGAGAATTCCTAACAGGATTATCTCAGCTTCCCCCTTACGTATTAATTTTGTTGCTAGCTTCTTATGTCTAAAGTTTGCTATGGATTATTGGTGAAGTAATACTACTATATGAGTTTTCATATTGATGCTCCTATTGTCCAAAGGCTTAATTCATGTCTTTCAGAATATATTTCCTGGCTTCTAACTTCCAGCTATTTTTCTTGACTTAAACTTACACCTGGCATTTGACCTTCAATTCCATAAATGAAAGATGTTCACTGAAGTCCAGGTGTTCAGTATACCTGACATTTAAGGCCAACACCCAGCTTTGATGGAAGGCATCCATAGCCTTGGGTACTGTGCTGGATACCTCTAAAAACTCTGATCAGAAATTACTAAATTGAGGAAGGGATTTTAAAAAAAAAGAGCCAGACTATATTACAGCAGTTGGTTTTTCCTGTTTTGTCAAATGAAACAAGACAAACCCCTCCCTGAAGTGGATGAGCTTTTTATGCTCTTAATTTTGGGGGAATGATACTGTAGATCTAGTGATTTAGTCAGATTGAATAAGGATGATCTAGGATGAACCAGATTATTTCCAGAACAAGATCTCTGGCCTTCAGCATCAGTCTGATAGTTTCTGAAAGGCCTTACTAAGTATTGCTTGATTATCTTAATTCTCAGGTGATTTCTCTTTTTTCCAACCTAAAAATTATACCATAGCAGTTACAAGACTTTTTTCCAAATACCATCTAAAATAACATGTGATTCTGCCTTGACTGTTGGCATCTTATGTGTGGCTAAATATGTATCAAAAACAGTATAAGAACTGAAGTAGATGCTTTTCAGATTTGAAATATAAGATTAGATTCTCCTTTTTTATAGGTATATGAAGATCTTATCATAGGACTCCTCGGGAAAAAGGAGGCAACTTAAGAGACACAGAAGAGATTTCCTGGTAGTGTTTATCTTTTTCTGACAGTTTCTTTATTTTGCCTAATTGTTGGAGCAATAAATAGGTGATTCACAAGATGTGTGTGTGTGTGTGTGTGTGTGTATGTATGAATGTATAGATACATACATGCATATATACACACAGAGAGCTGTGATATATTTTATTTTATTTATTTATTGGAATTTGTCAAACAAAAATGACAACAAGAATAAGAGAATAAAAATACAATGACAGGGACAATAGGCATGTTAGTTCACTTATGCACACCTCCTCTACTAACCACTTAAATATGAAATATCTTAAGATGAAGTATCATCTCATATCTCTTCGAGCTATATCACCTTCAATGAAGAGACTTTATCCTTCAGTGGATTGATTTGATCTGGTACTTCTGCTACTACAACTATCAATACGACAGCCGGGGTGATTAATGGGCTAGACCAGAGGTGAGGAGACATAGATCTAGTATTCCCTTAGGAAAAGAAACTGGCTGAGTGATTTTGGCTCAGTCACTTTCTTTCAGTCCTGGACTAGGAAGATGAAAAACATCTATTTATGTGCATTGCAGAGTATATATTCATAGACCAGCATGGTAGAATATACATTCAATGTATTGTTCTGTTTTTCTTCTTCTTCCTGATTTTGATTTATTACAATTAGATAATTTGCCTTGTAATGCAAAATAGTTGCTGTCAAATCCTGTGTTCAAATTGATAAGGTTCTTACAGATACCATTTACATTTTACAAGAACAGTTCAAATAAACCAATAACATTCAAACCTACATACATACACCACTCCACTAGTTTGTAACACCCAACCTATCTAATGTATTCCTTTAAATAGGTGGGGCTCTTTGCATGTACGTTGAGACCTTCGTGGTTCAGAAGTTTTAACATTCTCACCCAGTGAGAGGGGAATGTGTCTGCTGACATTTCCCTGTTGGGACTTCCTGTGAAAGGAGACCCTGTTGAATTGTTAGAATCTGGTCTCTCCTCCCAACCCATCTCCATTTCAATGTCAGCACCCAAGTCAGGTAGTGATGTGCATCTTCCACTTCTAAGGATGAATCTTGGCTTTGTGACAGGGTTCGGGATGGTTCCTGTCGCAATGGCTCATTACACATGGGGTTGATTCCTGTTTGCTGATTTTCCTCCTGTTCCCCCCCTTCCCCCTAGAAGAAACATCAGGTGAGGGACCTAGAGGGAGACAGGGGTGATGTTCTTGAGGGACCCTGGATCTAAGTTGGTCAATGTGCCTGCTCCAGAGAAGGCCATCCTCTGTTTGTACCCTGTAGAACGAGGGCCTGTGATGTGAGTTATTTCAGCAGGAATCCACAAAGGGTCACCTAGAAGGTTCCTAGCATAGACAGAATCTCCCACACTAAAAGAACGAACTTTGGAAGTGGAATCCAGTGGTGCTTGGTGCGTAAATGGGATGGAGGCGGTCAAGGGAAGACCTAAGTTTCCTGCCCATCAACAACTCTGCTGGGGACAAGTTAGTTGATGGGCTAGAGTGATGTGTTGAACACTAAGAAGCTTTTCAAGCTTCTCAGTGATGTCCCCAGGACCCAGCTGCTGAAGCTTCTCTTTGGTAAGCGTACCATGCGTTCAGCCCGGCCGTTGGCCGAAGGGTGCCCAGGGGCAGTGAGGGCATGTCTGATGCCCTGTTGAGCTAGAAAGGATTCAAAAATGTTAGATGTGAATTGAGGGACATTGTCAGAGACAAGGACATCTGGTAACCCATGGGTTACAACAATTTTCTGAGCTGCTTGATAACAGCCTCAGTAGTGGATGTCATTGGAATTACCTCTAGCCATTTGGAGTATGCATCTACTATCACTAGAAAAGTGTGCCCTCTTGTAGGGCCTGCAAAATCAATGTGGATTCTAGACCATGGGCCCCTAGGACATTCCCATTCCTGTGTGGGGGCGTGAGGTGGGGCAGGTCTGACTACCTGGCAATTGGGACAAGAGGCTACCCAGTTTTCAACCATTTTGTCAATACCTGGCCACCATACATAACTCCTGGCCAAACCTTTCATCCTTACAATCCCAGGATGACCCTCATGTAACATTTCCAAAACCTCCCTTTGCAGTTTTGCAGGAATAACCACCCTGTTACCCCACAAAATACATCCTCTTAATACAGATAATTCAGTTTGCCTGGACTTAAAAGGTTGGGCAAGGTGAGGTAGATCTTGAAGAGGCCAACCTTTCTTAATCCAGCCCATAACAGGTGCCAACACAGCATCTTTGGCAGTTTCTTTGGCAATCTCAGCAGCATGGACTGGAAGCTTAGCAACGGTCTCCAGGAAAAAGGTGTGAGTTTCAAGTTCAAAGTCCTCCTTGTGGCAAGGTAGTGGGCAACGACTCAGTGCATCAGCATGTCCAATGTCCTTGCCAGGCCTGTGAATCAGTTTGTAGGAATAGGCTGCAAGAAATTCAGTCCACCTCAGCATTCTTGGTGACAGGATATTAGGTGTAGGTTTGTCTCCTGCCACAATGCCTAGTAAAGGTTTGTGATCTGTAACAATGGTGAATGACCTGCCATACAGATATTCATGAAATTTCTTAACAGCTGCAACAACTGCTAAAGCCTCCTTGTCCAATTGGCTATAATTCCTCTCTGCTTTGGACAGGTGCGAGAGTAAAATGCAATTGGGGCTTCCCGTCCATTGGGAAGCCTGTGACTCAAACCCCCCCACTCCAAAGGGGATGCATCACAAGTCAGAACAACAGGTAAATTCTCAGAGAATTGTATCAACACAGCATCAGACGTGATTAGTCTCTTAATACTGTTAAATGCTGACTGTTCCTTCCGCCCCCAGATCCAAACAGCATTCTTATCAAGTAGGCGATGTAAGGGCTCAGCAATAGATGCTTTGTGAGGTAGAAACATGTGGTAAAAGTTAATAAGCCAAGGAAGGCCTGCAAATCTGCCTTGCATCGAGGTTTAGGGGCTTCATTGATTGCTTTAACCTTGGCATCAGTAGGATGGATGCCATGCTTGTCAATCATATACCCCAGGAACTCAACTCTGTCTGTTTTGAGTGTACATTTGTCTTCCTTGACTTTTAAACCCGCTTTTCTGAATCTGGTAAGGACTTCTCTGAGTCTTTCTTGAAGCTGAGTGTCATTTTCAGCAGAGATTAATACATCATCAAAATAAGGTACTACCCCTGGCAGTCCTTGCAACATTCTTTCCATAAGGCTCTGAAAAATGCCAGGTGCCACGCTTACTCCAAATTGTAGTCTTTTACATTTGAAGGCACCTCTATGGTCACAATTGTTTGTGCCTCTGCAGTGGCATCATCAACTGTTAATTGTTGATATGCCTGAGCCAAATCCAGTTTAGCAAATACTGTACCCCTGCCAAGGGAATGGAGCAGATGATGCACAACTGGTACAGGATATGCGCTCTGCTGCAGCGCATGGTTAAGTGTCCCCTTGTAGTCACCACAGATTCTCACTGACCCATCAGCCTTGACTGGTGTGACTATGGGTGTTTCCCATCTGGAGTGGTCAGTAGGCTCTAAAACCCTTGAGCAATGAGTTTATCTAATTGTGCATCAATTTTTTCCTTTAAAGCAAATGGGACCCTCCTGGGCTTTAAACGAATTGGGGGCACCTTGGGGTCTAGGCTGAAAGCAATAGGGGTCCCCATATACTTGCCCAGTCCTTCGCTGAAGACCTCTGGAAACTCAGACTTCAAGGACTCTTCCCAGTCAGAACTGCTCACGTGATGGATGCCAGTCACCTCGATGCCAAGTGGCTTGAACCACTCAAGTCCCAGCAAACTTGGGCGATCCTTGTCCACGATGGTCAGGGGCAAACGTTTGGTGTGGCCTTTAAACTGCACGTTGAAATCTCTCGCTCCAACTACTGGAATCTTGTTCCCTTGGTAGTCTTTGAGAGTCAGTGCTTGCTTCTGGAAATGCTTTTTCTGAATTTTGGGAAAGAGTCTGTGGATGGTGTCCCATGACACCATAGATAAATAAGAGCCTGAGTCCACTTCCATTTGGCAAGGTCTTCCTTCAATAAACACCTTCACATGAACTTTTCTGCTTTTTAAGGGTGAAGAATGACCAATAGTGATTGTTTGGTGTGTTTCACTCTTGCCATTTGCTTCTAAATTTCGCCCCATTTTTTCAATGAAATTGTTGGGCTTAAAGTCTCTATCAGGAATTTCTTCCTAGCTGGTGGAGTTCTGGATGATTTGCAGACTCTGGCTATGTGACCCCGTTTCTCACAACGTAGGCAAATGGAGTCAAAGAACTTGCAATCAGTGCGGGGGTGGCCCCCCACAGCCTCTGCAATAGAACCCTTGCCTGTTCTTCCCAGAGTCTTTTCTTTTCTTTTCCATTCTGAGTTTAAAAATCCCCTCTTCTGCCTCACTGCCATCAGAATCAGAGTCTATTTGTTGCAATGAGTAGATGTGGATTTATCCCCATCAGAATGGCTTGAGGCCTGGCTTGAAGCCTTGTTAATCTTTTTCATGGCCGCTGCTGAGGACTTGGTGGCTTCCGCTGAAACAGCTTCTTCAATGGCCTCTTTAAACGTGATCTTAGGTTTCATTAATAGTTTGCTTTGTAAAACCTTATCTTAAGGCCTAAAACAAACCGATCACGCATGGCCTCTTCTAAGTTGGTAAAGTCACAAGCACACCCCAATGTCCCTTAAACTTGCCACAAGTCATTAACATTCTCGCTATCCCCTTGATCCCGCGGTAAAATTCGTGTCTCTTAATGAGGCACGATACTTGTGGCGTAATGGGCTCTCAAAAGTCTTTCTAATCGGGCCATTCCATTACCTTCAGCTCTGCTGCTCCCGCCAACGCCTTGCCATTTTGAAGACTGCCGGACCGCAGTGCGTGAGAAAGACCGCCCTCTTCCGTCTCTGGGGATGCCGGCGAGATCGTTCCCCTCCAGGAACATGTGGAACGATCCGCATCGATTCCCAGTCTTCCGTCGCCGGATCGAACGGTGCTGGGGGGTGTTCAGCGCAGCCATCTCGCTCAGTTGCTTGTTCGTCCGCGTCGTCTTCTCTTCAGGAAATCCCACCTTCGTCGCCAGTGTTAAGTTTGCATGAAGAGTCAGACGCGAGGAGTTCCAGCAAAAGACTCTATTAGTGACTACAGCTCGAATGGACCCGTCCTGGCTTGGCTACGGCTGCTTCTTATAGCCTGCAGCCGTAGCTGCCAGCCAATGGGAGTGCAGGGATTCTTCCCACTATTTAAACCAATACCATTTGACATTTTACAGAACAGTTCAACTATTTAAACCAATACCATTTGACATTTTACAAGAACAGTTCAAATAAACCAATAACATTCAAACCTACATACATAACAAATATCCTATCAAAAGCCTAGTTAATACCACACAGAAAACAACATGCCTTCCTATATTTTGTGAATGCAGTCAATGTGATTTGAGTAAACTATTGTTAAGCAAATCACATTCATAATTTATCTCATATTTTGTATTCTATACACTATACACACACACACACACACATTATATTTTGTGTGCTTTCGAGTCAGTGTTTACTTCTGATGGACATCTTCATACAGTTTTCTTAACAAAGGCTTGGAAGTAATTGGCCATTGCCTTCTTCCTGGGGCTGAGAGAGAGTGACTGGGTCAAAGTCAGTCAGCTGGCTTCATGCAAGGCGGAACTAGAACTCATGGTCTCCTAGTTTCTAGCCTGGTGCCTTAACTAACATACTATACCAAACTGGCTCTAGTTTTGTTTCATATGGAACTGACATGACCAGTGGTGGGATTCAATTTTTTTTACTACCGGTCCTGTGTGTGTGGCTTGGTGGGCGTGGCAGGGGAAGGATACTGTAAAATCTCCAGTCAGAGATGGTATTTGCTGGTTCTCTGAACTACTCAAAATTTCCGCTTCTGGTTCTCCAGAACATGTCAGAACCTGCTGAATACCACCTCTGCACATGATGCATTAGGCCATTAGGCTGTCACTATTTATAACATCTACTTAGAACATCTGGAATTGAAATATACTATTCCATTATGAGTATGCCTTATTATGGTCAATTCTTCTCTGGAGTGCTTGTATAATGATGATCTTTTTTTTATTATTACTCGCATTTGCTAACTAATTTGGCTCCCAATTTATTTATTCTTTAACCACTTGACCTTTTCACAATTCAGTACTCAATTCTCTTAAATACTTATAATTTCTTTTGAGTCCCTTCCAATCAGTTTTACCATATTCAGAAAATGACTTCATAATACTTGAATATTTTCCTTATTTTTATATAGTTTCACCAATTGCCAGAAATTTTACTCTGCTGTATTTTTAAAGTGTTATGGACTTCAAATTCTGACTATTATTTATTTATTAACTTGTTCAGATCATTTTTCATACATGTTTTTCACTATATTACAAAAGAATTCCTTTTAATCCAAAACAGATCAACCTGGCCATGCTAATTCTAAGATAACTCACTTGTTTGGAAATGAGTCTAACTGAACATAACTCATTTCAGTTACATTTCAGTTTAAAGCATAATTGACTGGAAGCATTACTTTTGGTGAATGTATTTACAAATCATGCTAAACCAAAATGTTTAGGCTTCACATGTATGAATCCAGCTGCTGTGGTTTGATGACCATGATTATAACTGTGAATCTGCTTTATTTAATAAACTGTGGTTATCCATGGTTTAGCAGCACATGCAACCCAACCAAAAAACCGGTATACAGTTTTGGTCAAAGCAATTATTTCAATAAGGCTATTGAAATAAATATGCAAAAGTCTTGACAGTAAGGAATTCAAATTTTCTCTGCCTTCTTGCTATCTGGTAATAGGGTTTTTTGTTTTTGTTTTAGCATTGAAATACTGTAGATCTAAAAGTGCCAGTTTGAGAAACTATATCATAGTCCAGCTCTGGAAGCCCCAGATTTCAGTGACTGTAACCTGAATATGCCTAAATCCAGCTCCGGCCCCAAATATACAACAGACAAAAATACACTCACACTCACACACAGGGAGAGATTAAAAGCAGTGAAATGGCAAGGACAGCAAAACATTTGGGCTTATTCATTCAAAATATTACATAGCTATACATCAGGGATATTTTGATAACAGTTGATTTGTCTTCCAGCTTGTTTGTAGTTATAGTTTTCTTCTCTTGCAGATACAGATTTACATGCATTAATAACTGATGTTTCTAGGTAATCAATTTACATATGCAATTAGTTTCCAGTTGGAAAATTCTGCATGCTAAAATTAATCCTTGCCTCCACATTTACCTAAATTAATTAACAGGAAACCTGAAAGAATAATTGGTCACAAATAAAGCATCTAACTTCAAATGAAGAATGAAATAACACCAACTTGAACTTTGAAGACTATGTAGACTATTTGACTTGTATCTATTGACAAACACTCTTGGAACTAATAAGTGATGTCATTTGTTTATATGACAATGTATGAATGCAGGGTTCATGTAATTTGTGCTTTTTATAGGTTCTTGTTTAATTTGCTGTCTGACCAGCTCCAAAGATTTAATGGTTTGAGATGCAAAAAATATCCAAATATGGATGGATGAAAATGAGAGGCTATTGTTGAAGCTATGGCTTCAAGAGATCCTCTGTTAGTCATTCTCAACAGTTATCACTTTCTGCCCCTGTTTAGGGCTTCAGCAACAGAATTAAGTCTCCTTCTCCTTCCTATCTTTGCTTTACATTTCACTGCCTGCTTCAACCATTCTCCTTCCCTGCTCTTAATACCTTTCCATCTTCTAACAAAGAATGTTATTTGTCTCCTGCTAACAAAAACAGATGAGCCCACTGTTACAGCTGCTATGGCTCCCATTCCAGGGGCAGAATTCAACCTTTTTAACAACCGGTTCTGTGGGCATGGCTTAATTTGTGGGTGTGACTAGTTGGTCATGTGACTGGCCAGGCGTGGCTTGCTGGCCAGGCATGGCTTGGTGGTCATGTGACTGGCAAACCAAATACAAGTGGTCCTCGCTTAATGGCTGGTTGCTTAGCAAGTGTTCTAATTTATGACTGACCTCCCCAGAGCTACTTGACCTGTTTTTGGAGATTTGACAGCCAAGCACACACACACGCACACACCCTTCTAACCCTGCTATTCTATGATTCTGTAAGGATCTCCTGATGGAGCAGGGGGTTGGACTAGAAGATAACCTCTGAGTTCCCAGCCCTTGATGGCTGTACTATTTCAAAGAGTCTTCTGAAGCTAGGGTTTGTGTCCTTCCTTCCTCTCCTTTTTTTCTCTCTCCCTCCCTCCCTCCTTCCATGTATCTATCTATCCATTCATATATCTCATTCACTTTCTCTGCTTTCTTTCTTTCTCTTTCTTTCTTTCTTTCTCTTTCTGTCCCTTCCTTCCATCCCCCTCTTTCTTTGTCTATCCCCTTTCTTTCTTTCTCTACCTTTCTCTCTCCCTTTTCCTTTCTTTCCCTTTTCTTTCTTTTCTTTCTTGTCTCTTCCTTCTCTCTCTCTCTCTTTCTCTTTCCCTCTCTTTCCCTCTGTCTTTCCCTCTCTCTCTCTCTCTCTCTCTCTCTCTCTTTCTCTCTCTTTTCCCCCTCTCTCTTCCTCTCTCTCTGTTCCTCTCTTTCCCCCCCTCTTCCTCTCTCTCTGTTCCTCTCCCCTCCCTCTTTTGGGGAAAGAAAAGGGCTGGGAACTTCAAGCGCCCACCCCGTCGGCAGCTCTGGCTAGGCAGCAGGCTGGCTTTCTCAACTGACTGCAAAACTTACCTTCCTTCCGTGGCTGATGGCAGAGAGAAAGGTGAGCCAGCCAGGGCAGAACTGTCGCCACTCAGCTCCCCGTCAGCCCGATTCTCTGCAGCTAGTGGGGCTTGCGGCTGCCTGGGGGTTACAGAAGGCAACCAGGAAGCATGAGGCTATGCCACCTGCATTGCCTCTCTGCCAGCTACCCCTCCCTCACCAGGCTGAGTGTTTTAGCCGAGTGCAGGGTGCCGCTGTGAGAACAGAGTGAGCTCCATGGGCTGGAAGATAAGGCTGATGGCAGGAAAGGAAGATCTGCTCTGGCAAGGCTTGACTAGCGCCATTCTCACAGCAGCAGCCTGCATTCAGCCAAACTGCGCAAGCCGCCGGGCGACAGAGGGAAGGGGTGGCAGGCAAGGGGTGATGCGGGCAGCATAGCATCATGCTCTCTGGTCTCTCTCCCACTCCTGCCCCTAGCAGGCAAGGCCCAGCAGCTGGAGATAATCCAGGCAGCAGGCGAGATGCAGAATCCAGGCTGGTGGGGACCCGAGCAGTGATGGGTCAGCCCTGGCTCACCTTCCTCTCTGCCACCAGCAAGCCAGGTAAGCTGGAGTCTAGGGACATTGGGGGAGGGGAAGCTTGCTAGGTCGTGAATGCTACATGGGATGGACCCACAGTGCTGACAGCTAAGCAAGCCAGAGAGGGATGGGGGGGTAGCTAGCTAGGCCACAAGATCTGAAAGTGGTGGTGGCATGGCGGTGGCAGCCTAGGCCAGCCCAGGAGTCGGGACTTAACCAGGGCTTGTGCTGGCAGTGGTGGCAAAGGTGAGGGCGGTGGCGTGGTGGTGGTGGCCTAGGTCAGCCTGGGACTGGAATCAGTAGTCTATCGGGGCTTGTGGCGGCGGTGGCAGAAAGGGCGAGCTTGTAGCCTAGGCTGTCCTAGGAGTCGGGACTCAACTGGGACTGGCAGCAGCAGTGGTATGTAGGCGACCTGGGCTTGCAGAGCCTCATTCTCCTAGGGAGATCATGGTGGAAGGCAGACAATGATGGCTGGTGGGCAGGTGGGTGGACAAAGACAGACTGCAGGCAGTGATGGTGCATGGCCGAGATAAGGAGGGCGGGTGGGCGGAGGAAGAATCCAGTCAGCGATTGTCATGCATGCACACAATGTCGTGCATGCGCAATAAGGGCTGACTGGGCAGGGAGCAGAGAAGTGTGTGGAGAGGGGTGGGGCAAGCCAGGGGCCAATTTACCAGTTCTCCAAACTACTGAGAATCCTAACAACCGGTTCTACTGAACCGGTCCAATCCAGTAGAATTCCATCCCTGTCCCATTCACTGTACAACTCAATTATACCTTTTCTTTCTGGTCAAGACAGATTAGAAAGAAAAGGAGGAATTAATGGAAAAGGGTATTTCTAGCTCAGGATTGAAATGATGGGTCCTTGGTGCTCTCTGAGCTTGGTTGTTTTCTTGTAGATATTTCAGAGCTTCATCAGAGCATGGATTATGGTACTTAGTTTGGGTAATGAAACATCTGCAAAAAAACTTAGAGAGCACCATGGACTGCACAGAAGGAGGAATTGCCACTACTATACACAACCATTGGTTCTATTTATTTTGCACTGTATATAAGCATATGCTGTCAACCCTGATAAGGCTTCTCCTAGGGCCGTGATGGCGAACCTATGGCACGGATGCCACAGGTGGTACGCAGAGCCATTTGTGTAGGCATGCGAGGCCCAGCCAAACTTACATTCACTACGCATGCGCATTGCCCCCAGCTGATTTTGACCTGTTTCAGGCTGTTTTTGCCCTCCCGGAGGATCGAGGGAAGCCTCTGCAGCCTCAGGAGGCCAAAAAATGGGCCTTCTGGAAATACCAGAAGTGCTGAAACGGGCCCATTTTTCGGCCTCCTGAGGCTGAAGAGGCTTCCCTCGAGCCTCTGGGAGGGCAAAAATAGCATCAAACTGGCCAAAAATCAGCTGGGAGGCACACACATGTGCAGTGCAGGTAAGGAGGCAGGGTGGGGTGTTGCACATGCATGCACAGGGGGGCCGGGGTGCATTGCATTGTGGGTGCTGGCACACATGCATATATGCTATTGTGCACACATGCGCTTTCAGCACACCACAACAAAAAGGTTTGCCATTACTGTCTTAGGGAGACAGAAGGTAGCTAAAACCAACTACTAGGTTTTAGGCTCAAGATCCAGATGGATTTTTGTTATGATATGTACAGAATAACCTTGAGTAACAAGGATATGCACATGGAAACATTTATGAGAGTAGTTATGAATAATTATTCAGCCACATACAGATACACTAAATTGAGTTAAAGTTTACTCTAAGAAATAGCACAGTCCAATAAACGGTCCAGGTCATATACATTTAACAGTCCAAAGTCTTCTTACTGGTTGCAAATCATTTACAATAAACAAAGATATCAAAGTATAAGCACAGCATAAATACAACAGAGAACCTTAGATAGCAACAGAATGTCAGAGAGAGCAAGCCATGATCTCTAGCTCCCTTATGGTAATTTGAAATATAATCAACCAATCAGAATATAGTATAAATCAATACAGTGATTTTTTCTTAAAGCTACACACATTGTTGGTTTATATATTGCCAACCCAACTACTTTGTGTACAGATTCCTAACAATCTTGACAGACTTGAACACTGGGCCTTATCTAACAAAATGAAATTTAATGTAGAGAAAAGTAAAGTCTTACACTTAGGCAAGAAAAACCAGAAGTACACATATAGACTGGGTGAGAGGGATCTTGGAGTCTTAGTGGACAACCAATTAAATATGAAACAGCAGTGTGTGGCGGCAGCCAAAAAATCCAATGCAATCCTAAGCTGCATTAACAGAGGGATACAATCATGATCAAGTGAGGTATTAATACCACTCTATAAAGCCTTAGCAAGACCACACCTAGAATACTGCATCCAGCTTTGGTCACCACACTATAAAAAAGATGTTGAGACTCTAGAAAAAGTGCAAAGAAGAGCAACAAAGATGATTAGGGGACTGGAGGCTGAGTACATACAGTTGCATGTACTCAGTATGGCTAGTCTAGTGAACAGAAGGACCAGGGGAGACATAATAGCAGTGTTCCAGTATTTGAGGAGCTGCCACAAGGAATAATGGATGGAAGCTGATCAAGGAGAGATTCAGCCTAGAAGTAAGGAGAAATTTTCTGACAGAGAGAACAATCAACCAAAGGAATAATTTGCCTTCGGACGTCGTGTGAGCTTTATCACTGGAAACTTTCAGGAAGAGATTGGACTGCTATCTATGAGAAATGGTCTAGGTCTAGGATCTCCTGCTTGGGAACAGGGGTTGGACTAGGTGACCTACAAGGTCTCTTCCAATTCTGTTAATCTGTTATCTAACTATTTGCTCTCCAATCAGCAAGTGAATATTCAGCAATACCCTAAGAACAGATGAGCAAGTAATTGTCTGATGCTTCTATTCACTTGCTCAAACATGTGGATGAGAGATTGAGCATGTTGCCAAAGAGACAGGGTGGAATAAGCCCAAGACTCCATCACTTGGAGCTGATGTAGCAGAAAGAGAAAATAGTTCAACAAGAAAGTGTGAAAGGCTTCCAAGACCATCTAAAATCTGGAACCAACCACAACACATCTTTAGTATTTTCTTTCTTTTTTATCCGCGATTTCACTGCTTCATTTTTGAAAGCAAATATCTTTTTTCATTGTATGTTTTGCTTTAGGTGATGATTCTCCCTTGAGAATGATTGCTCAGCACACTTAGTTTGATGATCACTACTAAGATACATTTGAAATTCTGCAGAGAAAAATTGAATTATTTAAATGATATGGGCTTGGGCAAAAATTAGGCAAACCACTAAGGACCCATCATTTCAGGGATTTTACACATAAGAGCTGGAAACTATAATTGATATTCTTAAAACTCCAGTTTCAGTTACCATTATCCAAAACTGTTGATATATTGTCTAAAATTGGGCAACAACTGGCTCTCATGATACCATAATTCAGAATTGGGGTCAGTGAGTGACAGAGCTGAGCTGGCCAATAAGCTTCACCAGTTGGACTCATGGGAAGAGCTTGGGGTGAGACCAGCTTGTTGCAACTCCTGCTGGTTATGCAGGATTACTACAAGCAGAGCAGCTCCCTTGAGGTGCCATTGTCCTCACCACTGTTCAGTCTGAACTCCAGATAGTCTCCTCTTACCCCACCAGGCCAGCACTAGAAGAACCAAAGGAGCAAATTTGATTGGGATGCCACTGCCCAAGATGGCAGGAAATCTCTGTGAAAAAAAGAGATCTACAAACTCAAAGTGCTATGAAGAACGTTGCATTTTGGCATCCTTTTTGTGATACCCACACCTGGTCCTCTCAAGTCCACAGAGGGACAACACTTTGGTCTCAATCCAAAGCAGGTTGTCTCTTAGATCAGCTACAAAAAGTGAGCTTCAGTGCTGGTTAGGATAGCAATACCACCCCACCCCAGAGAGAAATAGGGGAATAAAAATCCTTAGGAAAAACCACCCCCAGTGAAACAAGAATGTTGACGTTGTTTATTGTTTTGACCTGGAGATGTGCTTTTCCTTGGCATGAAGAAGCAATTGCTTTTTAAAGATCCTGTCTAGTGGGATTAAAGTCATTTGTTTTGTGTTCATCGAAGGAAATGTCTCTGGTGAAAACTTTGTAGGTTAGTAACTAACAAACAAACTGTTGTCCACAGGCTCTCAACAGTCAGATTTCTGAACACAATAAGGCAAAATAGTCCACAAAGCTGATTTACATTTTTATAGCAACCATGTTTCTAAGTGCATATAAAGTGCATATAAAGCAAATGGTCCTAGTTGGTTCCCTGATAAAACTTCATATTGTCTATATTTACACTAACACAGGATTATTCTATGTAGGTCTGAGAGTATTCAAAGTTTTCAAATGTTTGTTTATTTATGGATTGACTGATTGATTTGTCAAATGCTTACAATATAATAGAAATAAGAATAAACATAAGTATAAATCAATGAAATAATTGAGGACAATAGGACAGGGATGGTAAGCATGACTGTGCGCTTATGCACGCTCCTTACAGACCTCTTAGGAATGGGGTGAGGTCAATAGGGGTTAGTTTGAGGGTAAAGGAGTGGGGATTTGAGCATGTGACAACAGAGTCAGGTAGTGAGTTCCAGACATTGACCACTCTGTTGCTGAAATCGTATTTCCTGCAATCAAGTTTGGAGTGGTTTACATTAAGTTTATATCTGTTGTGTGCTCTTGTGTTGTTGTGGTTAAAGATGAAATAGCCATTAACTGGTAAGACATTATAACAGATAATTTTATGTACAATGCTTAAGTCCAATCTTAGCCAGCATAGTTCAAGGATGTCTAAGCCTAGTTCAAGGTTGTCTAAGCCTATCTCAAGTCTGGTGGTGTAGGGTATTCTGTTGCGAACAGAGGAGTGTAGTACTCTTCTTGTAAAATACTTCTGGACTTGCTCAATTGTATTAATGTCTGATATACAGTGTGGATTCCAGACAGCGGAGCTGTATTCAAGTATTGGTCTAGCAAAGGTTTTGTATGCCCTAGTTTGCAAATCAGTATTACCGGAGAAGCTTCGTAAGATTAGATTTACAACTCTTAAAGCCTTTTTGGCAATGCTGTTGCAGTGAGCTCTGGTGCATAGGTCATTCAATATGAGTACTTCAAGGTCCTTGACAGAGTGAGGGTTGTCAACAAAATCATATCTGCCTAGCTTTTATTTGGTGTACTGATTTTTTTATTAATGTGTAGGACAGAGCATTTGTTGGTCGAGATTTGGAGTTGCCAACTGTTTGACCATTCAGACACATAATCAAGGTCAATTAGAAGGATGGTAGCATTGTTGGTGGTGTTGGATAGTTTTAAGTCATCAGCGAAGAGGATGCAGTTGCTTATAAGGTGATCACAAAGGTCATTTATATAGAGAATGCTCCCTTGGGGGACACCGCTGTTAACTGGTGCAGGTTTTAATAGGGCGTTTCCTATTTTAACTATTTGTTGCCTGTTTGACAGAAAGGAAGTAATCCGCTTATGAAGGGATAAAATGTGTGATACTGCAGGAAGCATAGATTGCAGACAATAGTAATAAGGTCTGCCTGTCTGCCTAATGCAAACTTTTTCTCAGCTTAGCCAAAACTATCTCTTCTTTCAAGTTTCCATCTTTTTTATTACTATTAAAAAACCTACTAAGAAGAGAAAGAAAGAACCCCTACAATATGTTGGGTTTTTAAAATGCTAACCCTAGGAAATATCCCTTGAAGGCAGTTTTCATCCTGTGGATCAGTCAAATTTGGGTTGAACTGATTTGGGAATATCTCCTGGTCAGTCACGCACAACTTTGATGATGGTGTTGTGGTTGCGTATGTTTTTAAAAACCTAATCAAGCTTGTGCATACAAAGTGGAAACAATGTTAAACTGGCTTTGAGCCTTCTTTGTTTGTGAAAGCTAGCTGTGAACTTGGACAAGGTTACACAAATACATTTGTCATTTTAAGAAGTTGCAAGTCTCCTTAAAATGACACAAGACATAAAGTCTGAGAATTTCTCCCAGAAGGCTGAGTTCTCAGAGAAACTCAGCATTCAGGATAATTCCTTAAACGAGCAGAGTATCATTATAAGGCTCCAAATTTTGTTTCTCTGGTAAACTTGCTGTGATCTGGGTTTGGTTCCATATGGCTGTATATATGCCATAAACATAATCTTGCCTTCTGAAACTTGATCCTTTCCAGATGTGTTGAATTACAATTGCATCTATCCCCAAAGCCCTAATCTTATTCAACATCTGCTGTACTATCATTCATAGATATGCGTTTAAAAAAAAAAAACAACCCTGAATTTTATAAAAATTTAATTTGTGAAGCATTTTTGCAGTTTTATTGAATGCAGCTGTTCTCTTTTAGTGTCTTGTTAGGTCTTTTAGTCTGTTATCTTACAAGTTCTGTGGTTACAGATATGAATACAATGCACAGATTAACCTACAATTTATCTTTTCAGCCTTTTATATGTCTTGACAGCTTCATGCTTAGATTCTCTTTCTATAGTTTGATCTCAAGAATTTATGTGAATTTCTCTTTTTAAAATGGTGGGAAATAAACTCTGTTATGTCGCAATAAAAACAATGGATTTTCTATGGTCTCACCGTGTCCTTTGGGTGCCCCAGTACTTAGCAAAAGATAAAAGCTACCTTTTCAGATTATTTAATATATACATGTTGTTACAACAGCATAATATGCTTCAATTTATGGGACAGGGTATTTTCCATAGCAACCTCTCCAACCCTCTTCATTTATGTCTGCTCAGAAAAGCATTTGTCATTTTTTTAAAGCCAAAAAAAATAATCAAACATGTTTTATATCCAAGACATTTGTATTATATATATCTTACATAGTAAAACAAGGAGAAAGATGACTGTAATAAATTTTTCCCTCAGTCTGTGGTATATTTGTCTTTAGCTTGACAAGCTGAGGACCTACAGCAGCTCACAAAATGAGGGAAAACCTCAGCTTTAACTCTTCGTTCAAAGATCTTTCTAAATTAACCATTTTTAATAACCAAAGCTGGTTAGTTTTTATCCAGCAAGTAAGATAAACCAGTGAGTCTTACCTAAAAATGGGTGTTGTGTCTGGGTGTATTTATATATTTATGTGTATATTCATACAAATAAATAAAGCCATGGAGTGCTTCAGGTTCCATTCACAGTGCAAGATGACACAAAGGGAGCACTTTCTACAACTTTTTAAAATAATGCTGTTTTTTTCCAAAATTTCATAACTTTTAACTTAAACTTTTTGAAAACTCTTTTCTTATATTTCAATTCAGTCCATATATTTTCTGACTGTTAGCCATTTTGAGTTTTTTATGGATACCAGGGACACCCATCTAGGATCAAAAAATTAACACATTTAGCAACTTCAATTGTAGTCAAGGCACCATTTTGATTTTTGGACCTCTTTTTGGATATCATATTCCTGATGGATATAAAAGTGGGGTTATATATTGAAGTCATTATGCATATACATATTACAGTAAGCATAGAGTTTGTGTAATTCCCACACTGAATGCATAATGTGGCAGTGATTTTTCTTTTTTTGCTGCTCTAATGTAACCATTTTCAGTTTTGTGTTCTCATTTCTTGACTTTGGTTGCTTCTGCCATTGCTTTGTCAGTGTTGGAAGGAAAATTTATCTGGTTCAGTTCCAAGCTGGGAGAAAGACGCTGGAAACAACATGGAGGCTAATTGGAAAGAAAGATAATTGATGAATAGAACCACACACAAAGGTAGCATGTAGTTCTGGGTCAGCTGAACAAATGGCTGAATGAGTGGATGGATCTTTATGGTTTCTGTAACTTTGAAGTTGGGGATTTGTGCAATATGAGCTTTGGGTTCTGAAAGGGTGTTGGGTTATTCTTATTGTGGCTGATGGTGTTAGATTTTTGAGCGAGGGGCTGCTTGCTCTAATCCTATCACTCTGTTTTTGTTAGCTGTTGAAATTGCTGTAAGGGTTTCAAAATATTCTGAATGGACTTCTGCTGGCACTATTTGCTTTGCTTATGAATGAAGCCATCTAGATAGCTGGCTTCTTCTTTCAATAAACTCATTATCTTCTTAAGTGCCAGAATCTGCAGTTAGTTTCTTGTTACAATGTTTTCTTTAGATGTCTGGCTGGAATGTGGAATGGACTTCAGGCAGTTTCTTTTTATTAGCATCTTGGTCTTTTGGCTTTTTTGAGTCTTTTCCTTATGGCTAATATTTTTAAGGCTTTTCCTTATAGTTAACATTTTATTTGGGATACTGGGGGGTGGGTTTGATTTCTTTTTACAGCAGGGATAGGTAACTGTTACGCATTACACATAAAATAAATTGAAGACAGAAGAAATAATTCTGTCATATGAATCTTGCAGGCAGTTCATCCAAGCCACGAGCAAAATTGGACCTGAGAAATCTGTTGTTGTCATGGGCAGAACCTATGGAATGACAGTTTCAGGAAACACAAAGCTAAGAATTACTTGAGATTAATCAAACATGCCACCTGAATAGTTGGAGCAGCCAGAGAATGATGACAGGCTTCCATCCTTTCCTCACATGGCAAGTAAAGTGAAGCAAAGACATTCTATCAGCATTCTACTATAAAACTGCTTACCAAACAAGGGAGTAAATCTCTTGATTAAAGGCAGTTGATTGTAGCCTGTTTAACAGGCAGCTCTGACCCACTGTCAGAATCCACTGTCTGATCTCCGGTTCTTGTGTGATATTTAAATGGTTTTTGATATGAAAATCTGATCTTTGGCCTAGATGACAGTCCTGACCTGGTTCTTGGAACTTTGGACTGGATTTTGTTTATTCTTCTGTGTATTGCCACTAAAAGCAAAACCACTCAGACAAGCTTCTCTTTTCAGAGATTGTTTTGGTTTGCATTCCTTGTCTGCTGTTATCTCCTTGATCATGAGCAAACTGTTAATTTCCATAACAACTCTCTCTGTGTGAATTTGAAACCAGAAGCAAGACAGATATACTAGTATCTGTGGTGTAAGCAAGGCTAAAGGGGAAGGGGAAGTAGAGACATCCAGCTTAAGAATCCATTCAGGAGAGAAGATGTCTGAATCTGCCATTTCCCAAGGGAAGGAAGATGATCTGGCTAGATGTTTGTAATACAGGTGAACAATAATTAAATGTCTACTTGAGTCTGTCCACCAAATTTTTTGGTGCTTGCGTCTGGCAATACCAGAGTCTTAGTTTCATGTTAATTGATATTAAAGATTCTATCAGTCACATGGAGAATTGTATAATTTTTTATTGTAAATTTGTGTTATTTTAATGTTCACTGCCCTGAGTCCCTAGGGAGAAGGGTGGCATACCAGTTGAATAAATTATTATAATTATAATTAATCACATGTTGAATTTTGCAAATTCTGCAAAACTAAACTACCTTGCATTTTTAGCATTCCAATGTAGTCATGCAAATATTTAGCATTACATTGTTTTTACTGCTCTGGCTTCCTGTTGTATACTCATTTATTTTTCTTTATCATTATTTTGTTTGGTGTAGAATTAGTAAAAACTGAAAACCCCTAGTTAACCTTGGCTGATCTCAAAAAACTAAATAGAGCTGGACTTAAATGTGAGACCATCAGGATTTTAGCTAGTATAGAAATTAAAACACACAGAGGTAGATAAGTTCTCATATTGAATGATCTAAGCGCCAACGCTCACTGCAACAGTATTGCCAAAAAGGCTTTAAGAGTTGTAAATTTAATTTTACAAAGCTTCTCCTCTGGTAATACTGTTTTGCTAACTATGACATTCAAAACCTTTGCTAGACCAATACTTGAATTCAGCTCTGCTGTCTGGAATCTGCACTTTATATCTGACATAAATACAACTGAGCGAGTCCAGAAGTATTTTGCCAGAAGAGTACTACATTCCTCTGTTCACAACAGAATACCCTACAGCACCAGACTTGAGATTCTTGGCTTAGACAACCTTGAACTACGCCGACTAAGATCAGACTTAAGCATAGTACATAAAATCATATGTTACAACATCTTACCAGTTAATGAATATTTCTGCTTTAACAACAACACTAGAGTGCACAACAGACATAAACTAAATGTAAACCACTCCAAACTCGATTGCAGGAAGTATGATTTCAGCAACAGTGATCAATGTCTGGAACTCACTACCTGATTCTGTTGTCACCTGCTCAAACCCCCACTCCTTTACCCTCAAACTAACCTCTGTTGACCTCACCCCACTCCTAAGAGATCTGTAAGGGGAGTGCATAAATGCACAATCGTGCCTACTGTCCCTGTCCTATTGTCCCCAATTATTAGTTCCTATTTCTTGTATTTAAACTTATGTTTATTCTTGTTTCTGTTATATTGTAAGCTTTTGACAAATAAATAAAAATAAATAAAAAATAAAATAAATAAATCTCAGAAGAAAGCAATTGCAAATTGCTTCAACAGTGTGGCCAAAGAAAATACATAGATGTGGACTTGCCTCAAAGGAAACATTATTATATCAGATACTGTAAAGTTATCTATAATGATATGTGAGAAAGAAGAGATGCTGCCAAGGGAATGGTCATATAAGAGATAGCCTAGCCTGCAACTGGATAGTGGATGGGGCAAGAGGCTCAGATGAAAGTTTCTCTAGTTTTTTGGGCTGCAAAGGAGGCCGGGTGGGGGAGCATTGTATTGTCAGATTTGCAAAATTATTTTAATGTAGCTTTATAATAAAGTAGAACTAGTTCATCCTGGCTGTGATCTGGTTTACTCTTCAAGGTTGACAGTATCACAGGCAGGTCAAGAAATCTATGGGATCTTTCATGTTATTTTTGTGATACAAAATTTTTATTTGTTTATTTAGTCAAGCATGCATTTGATAATATATATAAGTAAAAACATGATTATTAATACATGACATAGATACGAATAAAAGGGAACATTAAGACAGAGACGGTAGGCATGTTGGTGCGCTTATGCATGCACTTTACAGACCTCTTAAGAATGGGGTGAGGTCAACAGTAGACAGTTAAAGGTTGAGGTTAAAGTGCTTGGGGTTAGTGGAAGAAACCAGAGTCTGGTAGAGTATACCACTCTGTTGCTGAAGTCGTATTTCCTGCCATTGAGTTTAGTGCGGTTTACCCTGAGTTTCTATCTATTGTGTGCTCATGTATTGTTGAGGTTGAAGCTGAAGTAGTCATTGACGGGTAGGACATTGTAATGGATAATTTTATGTACTATGCTTAAGTCAAACCGAAAACTGGATAATTCTAAGTTATCTAAGCCTAAAATTTCAAATCTGGAGGCATAGGGTATTCTGTTGTGAGTAGAGGAATGCAGGACTCTTCTCATAAAATATTTCTGGACTCTCGATTGTATTAATGTCCAATATGCAGTGCGGATTCCAGACAGATGAGCTGTATTCAAGAACTAGTCTAGCAAATGTTTTGTATGCTCTAGTTAGTAGTACAATATTACTGGAGAATAATCTTCGCAGGATTAGGTTAACAACTGTTAATGCCTTTTTGGCAATGTTGTTACAGTGGGCTCTAGCACTTAGATCATCAGAGATGAGAACTTCAAGGTCCTTGACAGAGTGTGAATCATCTATAAGGTCTTGTCCGTCCAGCTTGTATTTTATTTTCTGATTTTTCCTGCCAATATTAAGACAGAGCATTTGTTTGTTGAGATTTGAAATTGCCACTTGTTTGACCATTCTGACATATAGTCGAAGTCTTTTTGAAGTGTAGCAGCATTGTTGGTGGTGTTGAATAGTTTTACATCATCTGCGAAAAGAACACAATTGCTTTTAACATGATCACAAAGGTCATTTATGTAAAGTATAAAGAGGGTTTGTACTTTACATAAACGATCAGTTTATTAGACATTGATCAGCTCCACAGAATTTATAAAATTACTTTTAGGAGTCAAATAAAATTTTTTAGGAGTCAAATTTTTCTCTTTTCTTTTTTGGTTGTTCAGTAGTCCCTGATGTTGTGTGGCACACTGTTTTTGAAACCAAGAGGCATTTAAAAGTAGTTGATTATTTAAAGTTTGACAAAAGAAAAAAAAGCAAGTATTTCACCTTAGTAGGGTATTTTTTCCTTTTCTTTTTGTGAGCCAAAGCAACCCTTACCTAGGGGCTGATAATTATCATCTAACAAGATCCTTCTTCATTAGTTGCATAGTTTTATTGCTTTTAGAGAATGCTTAAACATATTAGTTTTACTTCAGGTCTATAGCATTTCAAGAAAATTAACAACCCTTAGGCATGCATTTCTAGATTTTATTTATTTAAGGATTTTATTCAGTCATCCTGAATGCCTTTAATCAGGAACAACATGAGATATGAATTTTACAAGAGAAGTATTAATATCAATGTAACCTCCCAGAATTGCTGTGAGAGTGAGGGAGCTGTTATATAGCCATCTTTATGCAAGGTACACAACTTAGTTTGTGAAGGTTAATTGCTTGCTGCTTTCCCAAGCCAATTGAACCTGCACATCTCTAGACTGAAGGATGTGCTTTCCAGGTGTAGCATGTAAAGCAATTGTATAAAGGAGATATGAGCAGTATGTGAAATGAGTTTGTGTGAACAACCAAGTACACACAGCACTGTGTGAGGCTCTGAATGTTTCAAAGGTTTCCCATTCCTGCCCGTTAAATATACTGGAAATAAACTTCTATATGCTTCTAGCTTTTTTTTTCTCAGTAGAAGTCTTAACTTCTACAGATAAAAAAAAGGCTAAATTTGCACTTTGTCATGATACTCTTACCTTGTAACCTATTGTCATTGCCCCAGACCATCCCAACTACAAGTGAAAAGCAAGCAAATCCAACCCTATTAACTTTTCCACATTAATCAAGGTTACCTAAAAGCTACCATCTACCTGAATTTCATCACTAATACAAACATCAGTGCAGCCTTCCTCAATCTGGTCAAAGATCACTCAGCCTTGAAGAGAAAAACTAATCCAATAAATATAGAACAGTGTTTCTCATGCAGGATGGGAAATTCTGGAACCTGATGTCCATACATCTTCAAGTGGCCAATGTTGACAAACTCTGATATAGACAGTTTGGTGAAGAGCTTTCAATCCCAGTTGGTAAAAGGAATGAAAATTTTGCAAGTAGAACAATGCAGCTGATTTTATAAGCCAGAGTAGTTATACCCCAAACATTAAGCTTTAGCAAGTAACAACATTAGACAAAAAGTTTTCAATTGTTTGTTGCACAAAAAGCAAAGACAGATAAATTATAAATTTATTAAAACTAATTTTTTTATTATACCAATATATACATTTTAAATCTACATGCAAAAAGACTGCATTTTTTGAGAATTATATTTTCTTTATAAAGTTTTTGTCTTTGCAAAGATAATGTGCTTGCATAGATTTAAGATAGCACTCTTTTAAAGAGCTAAATATAGACATATTAAATAAATTAGCAATTTAATCAAATTATCAATTTGATAACCAATTATCTATCAAATTTATCAATTCAATAATATTAAGACTACTTTTGTCTCTTCTATGTAATAAAAATATAAATAGCAACAATATAAACTATGAAAGACTCATATATGACTAATTATTCCAGCCATGTAGGATTCAAAATTAAGCAAGTCAACATTAAAAAGGAGAATGTAATTTCTCTTCTAAGTCTAATTGCAGATAGCGAAGATATTATTTTGTTTAAGTCTGAAAATACTATTTTGGTTCAGGTACAAAAATTCTGAAAGATATCAGCCCCCTCAAGCCAATTTTGGAAGCAGTTGAGCCCTCTCTCACGAATCTGCTTTCTCCCTTTATCAGTAATGACTTCTCCAGTTTGTTTAACAATCACAAGTTTGGGAATGGCTGTTATGTTGTATTTCTTCTTCAATTCACTGTAAAAAGAAAAGAGAGAGAAAAATTGGCATTACTATGTGCATATAAGTAACTGAACAATCAGGGCTGTCTCCATTTGTAACTGTGACATTTGTCTATAACTGATTTTGAAAGCATAATAAAGCCACCTGAGTTCTTAATGATTAGGAAGATGTTATTTTCTTCAAAAATTCTACCTTTGTTTCTCCAAATATGTCTTGAAAGGTTGTACACAAATGATTCATTTTTTAATGTTATCAGTACAAAGCAGAATGTTTCAGACTTGCCAGGATTTTCTTGTACATACTTGAGACAATTAATTTTGTATTTAAATTGAAAAAAAAAATTCTATTGACTGCCCAATGCAAATTCGTTACATGAAATACCATGTGGTAGATCTGTGAATCACTACTCCATTGTTAGCTAAAGTTTACAGCAGTTTATTTGCAGTGAACTGTGGGTTCAATTCAGCATATCTAACCAGATTGGAGGCAGTTCTAACATAAAATTATCTTAGTTTTCAAGTTAATGTCCCACTGTCAGTAAAGAAATTAAATCTGAAGAGATTAAATATTTGCAACTGTACTTTCAAACCTACCATGAATACTTCCCAGAAAGGAAAAAAAATGAGAATAACTTTCTCAGTCTCCAGCCTGAAATATTACTGAAATTCTGCAAGGAGATTTTAATTAATTAATTTATAAAAGTTACTGGCTGCCCATCTTATCACAGGATGCCTTTGGACAGCTTTCAATCAAAAATATATTTATACAGTATATTAAAACATAAATAGATTCAAATCATGCATTCAAATCTAACGACACATGGTGAGGGTGGGTGGAAGGAGATGGGCTCAGCTGTTAATCAACCCCCTCTATTATGCTGTTCCCCCATTGGGGTCCCAAGCCAACTGGCAGAGCCAGATTTTGAGGCCCTCAGGAAAGGATAGGAGTGTTGGGGCCAAACTCACATTACGTTCCAGAGGGCACGAGCAACAGCAGAGAAGGCCCTCCTTCTGGACTCCGCCACCTGAAATAATCAAGCTGACTCCACCCACAACATGCCTCTTCTGCTGGCATAGGTGGGAAGGGCCAATCCGAGTGGGTTGAGATGGTTCCTCAAGTAGCCTTAAACATATTAATATATGCAAAGGAGACTTAAGAATATTTCTGAGCTATAAGAGAAAACATCCAAAAGCCCATGATTGCCATGAAGACCTGCAAGATAAATTAGCTTCCAGATTACAAAAATAAAAAAAATGATATTGAAATTACAAAAAGGAAATGTATTAGTGGATGATGCAGCTATAAAAAAAGTATTTTTAATCAACCCGATGAGCCAATTAATCACACAGAATCAAGGTAAGTGGAATTCTGCTTTATTTGTGCATGGAAGCAAAGAGGCTCTGTTGTTTCAGTAAACTTCAGCAAAAAGGAAGAGGAGCCCAAGAGTCAGGTTTATGTTTTTTCATTTTTTCTTTTTACACAAAGAAGCACAAGGTTATAGTCACTCTCATTGGTTATTTATCATTTCCTAGGTGTACTGATCTCACCCGTGCCCAGATTCTGCCCATAGCTATAAGCTAAATGTCAACTATTTCTCAGTAATGGGCCCACTTGCAATATTTCTTAGAACTGTTTTACATCTCTTCATCAAACTAATGCCCCCTCTATGTGGTCTAGGGCTTCTGTAGTTTTTAGCAATTACCACAGTTGATTCTTATCTGTGGTTTAGCATCTGCTGGCAAACTTCTGTTTATCTGCTCTAGGTTGCTGCTTTCCTGAATCTTTACAAAAAGCTTCTGTTTAACTAGCACTTAATTCGCTATGGAGCAACTTAACACATAGTTCTGCCTGAGGTTCTTTTATAAGCTAAAATTGAAGTGCATGTCCTTTACTGACCAGAACTTCACTGGACCAAAATTAAAGTACTAGCTCTTCATAGAAGACATGCTATTCTATCGGAGAAAATAGATGAATATCTTAGAAAAAAAAGTCAATTGAGGATTACAGAAGAACAAAAACAAATTATGAAAGGACCATAACACAACAGTAAGAAAAGCTTAAAAATACATCAGGAAAGGTGCCCGGACACCTTTGCAGCTTCTTCAAAACATGATGAACTCTATTTTACAAGAAGGAAAGATGGCAGAGACTGGGAAAGGGGCTAATGAATATTAATATCTAAAGAAGAACAAGATTTGACTTTAGCAAGAAACTACAGACCAATATTATTACTGAATAATGATTATAAATTGTTTATAAAATATTTAGCTGAAAGACTGAAAATAATTTTATAAGAATTTTTTTATGAGAATCAAGTAGGTTTTTACCTAAATGATAATTAAAGGATAATGTTAGAAGTATATTGGATGTTTTGGAATATTTAGAACAACATAATGAAAAACAAGCTACACTGATTTTTTTTAGATACAGTGAAGGCTTTTGACAAACTGAACTTTTTTGTTTAGAGAGTTTTGGAGAGAATGTTATAAAGAGGGGAAATAAATTTATATTTCACAAATAGCATAAATAGCTGTATGTGGAGACTTAACCAAGATTTTAAAAAAGGGAAAAGACAAGGTTACCCACTGTCTCCTCTTCTGTTAATAAAACAAAATTTAAAATTAAGAAAAAGGTAAAATTGTTTGATATTATTATGAGAAATGAGAATTGGATGTTATTTTTAGACATGGAATGAAGTTTAAAAAGGCACATTAACATGGGATAAAGTACAATTGCCATTGCTGGGGAGAATTTCTGTGATTTAAAATGAAAGTTTCACCTAGAATGTTATTTTTGTTTCAGACAATACCTGTTTTGACAACTGATGTACCCTTTAAAAATGTCAGGATATATCTAAATTTGTATGGCAGGGAAACACCATACAAGGTGTTTCATTAGGTATAATGTATTTGAAGGTGCAAATGAAAGAGAAGGATTGGGTCTACCAGATTTGAAATTATATTTTGCTGTCTATTCTTTGACTTGGATAAAGAGTGGGTATAAGTAGTATAAAGCTATTGGAATTAGGACACAATCTGAGCTTTGGGTGGCATGGATATCTATAGTATGACAAAGCTAAGATTAATGTCTTAACTTTAAAAAAAACTAAGATCATGGTATCTGGTCCCATTACTTCTGGCAAATAGAAAGGGAAGAAATGGAAGCACTGACAGATTTTATTTACTTGCATTCCAAATCACTGGCAACTGTAGCCATGAAATTAAAAGACACTTGCTTCTTGGGAGGAGAGCTATGCAAACCTAGACAGCAAATTAAAAAGCAGAGCCATCACCTTGCCAACAAAACTCTACAGAATTAAAGCTATGGTTTTCCCAGTAGTAATGTATGGCTATGGGTCATAAGACAGCTGAATGCCAAAGAGCTGGTGCTTTCAAATTGCAGTGTTGGAGAAGACGTGTGAGAGTGCTTCTTGGACTGTGAGGCTAGTCAATCAGTCAGTCCTAAAGGAAACCAACTCTGACTGTTCTTTGGAAGCACAGATACCGAAGCTGAAGCTCAAATACTTTGGCCACCAAATGAGAAGATGGGATTCATTGGAAAAGACCCTGTTGGGAAAGATCGAAGGCAAAAGGTGAAAGGAATGGCAGAGGATGAGATGAAGAAATAGTATCATTTATGCAATGAATATGAATTTGGGCAATCTCCAGGAAACAGTATAAGACAGGAGATCCTGACATCCTGCCTGGTCCATGGGGTCATGAAGAGTAGGACATGACTTAACAACTGAATAACAAACAATAAAGGTTAATGTAACATTTCAAAAATCATTGTGTCAAGTAGACCATTTTTAGAGTGTGTAATAAATATAAATCTAGCTCATGCCCATAAACACTTTGTGAGTCACAACACAAGAAATACTTTATAGATGAGAAATGATAAGTAAACATAAATGGTTAAATTACTGTCATGTAGTAGAATTTTCTCAAGGAGAATATAAAATAAAATCAAGAGAAGTTTTGATAACAGGATATACTTGTCAATGATTTTCCTATGTACAACTACAGTGGAACCTCGGGTCGTGAACGTGTCTGTCTGCAACCAATTCGGGTGTCGACAGAGGTGGGATTCAAATTTTTTTAACAACCGGTTCTGTGGGCATGGCTTAGTTGATTCGTGGGCATGTGACTGGGTAGGCATGGCCACCCATGTCGAGGGGTGCTTCTCCTCACCTGGCTTCTCGTGACTGTGGGGATGCTGCAACGGTTGTAAATATGAAAAACGGTCATAAATCATTTTTTCAGTGCCATTGTAACTTTGAATGGTCACTAAATAAACTGTTGTAAGTCAAGGATTACCTGTACAAAAATACAAAAAGCTTTTTTTCTTGCAAAAAGCTGCCCTAAATACCAATCATTAGATGAAAAACCCCTGCAAGCCGGAGTTACAAATCAGGCAGGGTGCCAGAGCACCTTCAGGAATTAAAATAGTTAAAATGCAATGATAACTATCAGCAGCCAACTCTTGCTCATAAAGTGAAACCCTTTAGCAGAGAGGTCATTTAAGCTCTCCAGAAAGAGCACACCCAGGAAAAGCAATCCTTAGAACCATTTGCACCACTTAAAGATACCAGCTGGTCTCACTCACCTCACAAGATATCCTAAGGAAACCATCCAGATTTAAGGAAAGGTCACATGCCCCCCAGAAAGGCAGTAAAAAAATCAGTGCCAAGCTTGCATCCTGCCTCTTGGAAGTGTACCCCAAAAGGACAGTGCCAGATACCACTAAAGCAGTGAAGGAAGACCCCCTCCCCAGATAGAAAAAGAAACTATGAGGCAGGAAAAAATTCAAACACAATACAAATAATTAAATCACAACAGTAGCTGTTGCTTGTTAAACCAATTACCAGAACAAATAGACATAGGAACTAGCCAGATTTCTCAACCCAGTTTATTTCCAGGAAAAGAGATTAACCTTTTTCCTTCCAAACAAAGCTGAATAGGGAAAATTATCCCATCAATAAACACAGGATTAAACATCACCAAGGACAGAATTAAACTTCACCAGAAGCCAGTTTTAGACCAAAACTCAGAAAGGGTTCACATTTGAATGTCAATCTTTCTACCTAGCCAAGAAGCCTTGCTGAATGTCACTCATCTTGGTTCCTTGTCATTAAAAGCTCCTTTCTGGTTATTCAATTATTTCTTCAAAGTGCTGATTGTTGCATGTAGCTGGAAGTATATCCAGGGAAGTATCTCTTCCCAACAGCAGTGTAAAAAGCTTAAAATAACCCTTCCCCTTTAAGAAAGTAAAAAACCCACCTTCGGAAACAGTAAGTCTAGGCATACTGCCAAGAATGTAATAAGGGTGGAAAAAACCAAAAGGAGATTTCTTCTAATTAGCGGTTCTCCAGACTGCTTAGAAAGTTAACAAGGGGTTCTGGGTGACAACCAGAATTTTCAGAAAAGTTTTGCTTCTGGTTGCAAACACAACTCCGGGTGGCACAGCTGCGGCAATTTCCCTTCGTGCCATTTTGGGGCGGGATTGTCCACACATGCACAGATGGTCATGCTTCCGGTCACAATCAAATTGGGTTGCAACCGAAGTCCTAGAATGGATTACGGTCACAACCCGAGGTTCCACTGCATCAGAAAGATTTACAGTGGGTAAGATGTTATGGTTTTGAACAAAGTTTGAAACAGAATTATATAGACACAATAAACATGTTGTTGCCAAAATGTATAACATTTGTTGAAATATGAAACAGAAAAATACCAAGTGAAAGAGTGTATGATAAACTGGGCTAAAATATTAGTTACAATATACAAATGGGTCAGTGGGAAAATGTGTGATTGAAAGGACTGAAATTTACACTGTGTTTTCATGTTAAAGAGAATTTTGATAAATTGATGTACCATTGGTATTTGTCACCAAAGAAATTATCTATCTAGGAGAAGAACAGGTTAGAGCAAGGGGGTAGAGTCAAGAGAAGCATCAACATGGACTGATTATATTCCCACAAACCAACCCCTCTTAAATTTCTTTGACTCTTATCTAGTGCCAAGTTGGTGCTGACCATTAGTGGACCAGATTCTTGTGTATAGACATGAACAATAAATCATCTTAAACTTAACATGTAGTCCTGATTCTTCACATCCGGCAATCAAGAATGTATAAAGGCACTTTGAATTTATGATGGAAATGTGAACAATATGAAGAAATGTTTTGTTGTATGTAAAAAAAAAACCTCAAAATCTGTCTTTCTGCAAACAACTTGTTATGCTGATCTGCAAACAAAAAATGAGATAGAACAAAGAGAAAAGGAAGATTGCACCTGAATGACTTTTGGCTTAGTCCTACCTTACCATTGCCAACTCATGGCCTTCAAATTGATGAGCTCCACAGGAAAATTACTTTACAAATCAGAATGACACTTGGTTCTGGATTTAAAGAAGCCATCAGCCAAATTAATCAGATAGTCAGTTGTTCTCCATTTTTAGGCTTACCATTTCTCAGGCAACCTTCATTTTACTATATCCATACTAGTGGGGAAAAGGGAAGTCTGAGTGCTACATTTAAAAGCAGCCAAAATAAATATCAGAGTATTATTATAAAGTGATGAAAACTATTAATCTGGTAAATGTGATTCCATGAAGAATGATACCCATTGCAAAAAATGGGGAACTATACCTCCTCCCCAGAATATAGTATTCCGTGCTGTTGTTTACAATGCCCATTTATTTGCAAATGAACAGTGAACCAAATAAAGGCACTTCAGGTTTGCTCTCCATGCTGTGAAGCTTCAAAATGTATCTCACACTGTAGGAAAATCTGGAGGCTAAAAGGAGCTATTACCTCTGATAAGATTTTGCACAAGGGTAAAATTAATCTTTCTGATTGCAAGCTCTCTGTCGTACCTACCAACAAAATAGCTCTCCACATAGCAATGTAAGATCTTTGGGCTAATGTTAATGACTTGACTAAATGAGAGTTATATGATTGCCTGAAAGTAATGGATGGTTACAGGTTCAAGTGCCTGGGGCATCCTGGCTTCTTTCTTCAATGCCAATTTTTAATTTTTTTCCCTATTATTTTCTTCCAACAGAAGAGCTGAATCTGAAGAGCAGATAACTAAATTCTGGCTAATAGCCACATATTTTATTCTTTCTCTTCAGCACCGACACATATTATGGGGAGCCAATATTACAAATGCATAAATAGAAACAGTTAGGCATTTAAAAAATGATAAAATGAGTGCAACACAACAGACTTATTTGCTTCTGAATAATAATGTTATTCCAGTAGAGACAGAATCATACCCTGATATGGACTCTTTTTTTTGTTAGAAAACTTTAAAGAATGCTGAGAGCTGTAGGCTTAGGAAGAATAAGGAAGGAGTACATGACTAGAAGGGATACAAGAAGAATTGGAATGATGAATAAACACTGGATCAGAACCTGTTAAAACAGCCGTTCAAATTCAGTGGAGATTCTCAATCATCCAGGTCATGGTTGTGCTTTTTCAAAAATGCATCTGGACTTTCTTAGTTTAGTTTAGTTTTTAATTTGAAGACTTTTCTCTTCATATTCAAGAAGCTTCTTCAATTCTGAAGAAACAGTTCTGAAATGAAGAAGCATCTTGGATGAGAAGTGAAACATTCTCAAAGGGAAAAATAAACAAGAAAGTCCGGTTGCTTTTTGGAAAAAGCAACTTTGGAACAGCCATTTAGAATAGAATAGAATTTAACAACAGAGTTGGAAGGGACCTTAAGAGGTCTTCTAGTGCAACCCCCTGCTTAGGCAGGAAACCACTTCAGACAAATGGTTCTCCAATCTCTTCTTAAAAACTTCCAGTGTTGGAGAGCATTCACATCTTCTGGAGACAAGTTGTTCCACTGATTAATTGTTCTAACTGTCAGGAAATTTCTCCTTAGTTCTAAGTTGCTTCTCTCCTTGATTTGTTTCCACTCATTGCTTCTTGCTGGCTGGGGAATTCTGGGAGTTGAAGTCTGCCAAGGCTTAAAGTTGCCAAGGTTGGAGACCCCTGATTTAAAGCACATTGGCCACAGCTCCCCATAGTCCCTTCATTTGCATCTCATGTGTTTTTAATTGAAGTACAGATAGTCCTCAACTAAGACTACAATTGAGCCCAAATTTTCTGTTGTTAAGCGACATTTGTCAACTGAGTTTGGCCCCATTTTACAATCTTTCTTGACACAGTTAAGTTAATCACTGCAGTTGCTAAATTAGTAACAAGATTCACAGCCATCACAGTAACAAGATTGTTAAGTGAACCTGGCTTCCCTATTGACTTTGCTTGTCCGAAGGTCATAAAAGGTAATCATATACAGGGATGCTGTATCCCTCATAATTAGGAATTAGTTGCTGAGCATCTGAATTTGGATCAGGTGACTATGGGAATGCCGCAAGAGCCATAAGTATGAAAAATGGTCATAAATCACTTTTTTTCAATGCTGGTGCAACTTTGAACGGCCACTAAAAGAACTATTGTAAGACGAAGGCTACCCGTACTATTCTTGTGCCTTTCGAATGGACTGGATTACAAATCCCACAACTCCCTATCAAAACATTTAAATTATGGGACCTGTAAACCGAGCCATCTGAAGGGCGCCAAACCGGAGGAGCTGACCGAAAAGTTGCCTGTTCAACTCTAGCAAACGACCCACACCCTACTCACTTTTTAAGTGGGTCGTGGAAGGGCAAGGCCAGCCAGCCAGGGTGCATCTTGTACATAAAGCTCGACATTTCTTCCCGGCTGCGGTCGGACGAGATGAAGACGATCTGGAAAGGGGCCGGATGAGTGACGACATCCACCAATTCGCTGTAGAAATCGCACAGCGTGGGGGTGAAGTCCCTGCAGAGGGAGCACCAGGCGGCCGAAAAGTACAAGCCCACGATTTTGTTCTCCAAAGCTTGCTCGGGGTCCACGAAGCCGCCCTCCAGGTTCACGAGGATCCGCCCGCTGAACAAATCCACCATGCTGAGAGCCGGCGGGCGGGTAAACGGCCGCCCGGAGGATACAGACAACAGGTGCTTTGAGTAGCTACGTAGGAAAGGAAGGAGTCAATTGCAGGACGGGCGGCCCTTGAACTGCTTGCGCCGACCCTCGCAGAACATCCACCGGACAACTTTTCTCCGACGGCGGGAAGAATGGGCGCCGTCCTCGTTTCTGATGCTCTTCCCTCGCAAAAGCGCCCTGGGAGGCGACTCGAGGCGCGGGGTGAAGTCAGCCAGATGCTCCTCGGATCCGATCTCTGCCCAGAACCTCCCTGAGAAAATAAAGCCGCGAGGCCTGGAGGGCAGACAACGTAGGCGGGAGAAAGAAAATGGGCGTCGGGCTCAGAGAATCCGATGAGCGGGATTAAAGGCTTGCGAATTTGTTTGCTTGAGCTATAAATGGATGTAACGTTTTTAAAAATAGACCCCGAAAGCCAGACTCAGAGGAACATCGGAAAAGCTCGCATCTTCCCAGTAATATTCCCCAGCCTCGATTGCACCCACGACGGGGCGTGTCTCTGTTGAGAAGACGGAGCGACAAAGTGTGACCAAGTTAACGGTCTCCTTCAAATCCAAGACCACAACGAAAGGCCAGCACAAAGATCGACTCAGGCGCTTAGTCCTGCAAAATGTGAGAAGAAGGAAGGAAGGAAGGAAGGAAGGAAGGAAGGAAGGAAGGAAGGAAGGAAGTTTGTTAGGAGGGGGGCTAAAGTGTACCCTGCTAGAGAACAGGATGCCTTTCCTTTTCCCCTTAATACTTCTCCAGCATCTCCAAGACTCAAGTACAAATACCCCAGTAACTTTCGTAGGAGCCTTCTTCAGTCAGGTACTCTAGTGTATTGCCAATGCTAAGCATTCTCAATCGGCATAGCCATGTTGGATGAGAACTGGGAACAATGGGAAGGACTGGTTAAGAGCTGGCACAGAGCAGTGAAACTAATTGCAAAAATCATGTGAACCTAGAGGTTTGAGTGGAACAATGCCATCCTCCCTTTCATTTTTATAGTAGTGGAGGAGATTTTGGACTGGAATGCGGTACCTCAGCTTGAACTGGCTCCTCCCTTAGGCTCTGCAGTTATGAGATAACTCTGTTTTGCACCTGTTGCACATCTCAGTGACTGGAAAGTGCTTCCACCACTCCTTCCTTCCCAACCAGTTTGACACTTCCAGTTTGACTGCCCATTCAGGTGACTACTTCTGGGCTCATAAAGCTATTACTTAGAGGGCAAGCTGCTTCCCATTGCATGTACACAGAGGCAATCTGTCCTGTCAGTAACAACTTCAGCTTCAACCTCAACAGTACACGAGCACACAATAGATACAAACTCGATAAACTGCACAAAACTTGATGGCAGGAAATACAGCTTCAGCAACAGTGGTCAATACCTGGAATACTCTACCTGACTTTGTGGTTTCTTCCACTAACCCCAAACACTTTAAACTCAGACTATCTACTGTTGACCTCACCCCATTCCTAAGTGGTCTGTAAGGGGTGTGCATAAGCGCACCAATGTGCCTACCGTTGCTGTCTTAATGTCCCCTTTTATTTGCATCTATTTCATGTATTAATAATCATGTTTATACCTATATATATCATCAAATGAATGCTTGACAAAATAAATAAAAAAAATTCATAGCCAGAAAGTATATCTATATGCCCAGGTACATGAACATTGCCTTAACCAAGTTTTTTGAATAATACATAATAATAAAAATATTATTCCAATGTTTTTGACTGTAACCCTAGGAAGTCCCATCAATGATGGTCAATAAGGAAATTTTAAAAAGAGCAGATGCAGCCATGCACAACCAGCATAATTGCTCAAATCCTTCAATTTCCCAAATAATTTGTAAGTCTTATTAAAGATATGCCTGAAATTTATCCTGATAACTATTGTCTTACCCTTTCCATCTTACAAGTACTCACTGTAGTGGAAAATGTCAAGCTTTGCTTCGGTTGCACAGCAAGTGCTCCTTTGAGAACGGTATAGATTAGAAGCAGACGCATTCAGGTGGAAGGACTTACAGATATGGGTTCTTGTTTCTATAGTATAGTCATAGGGAATTCAGCTGGGAATTCTGAGATTGCACTCCCTGTAGCCAGATGAGAAAAGGCTGAAGGATAGTCTGGGAAGAGAAAGATCAAATTTCAAGTCCTCACTTCATCATGAAGGTCATGAGTAAATTTTAAGCTAGTCATTATCTCTCATCCCATCCTACTACAGACAGTTCTTGAGATTAAAATAAGAGTTGGGCCCCCTGGGAACATATAGTACATATGCATAAGAAAGAAAGAAAATGCACAGCTATAGGAGTCTTCCACATCTTGTATTTTTCTAACAGTCTGGTAATTATATGCAGTGCAGTTTAATTATGTAGAGTGCAAAGCTAATATTATCTAGGGATTTAGAAAAGAAGGCCCTAGAGAGTGAAAGTTATCTTATTTCTTCTAAAGGAAAACAAAACCAAATCATCGAACATGAATCTAAGAAAAAGTGTGGATTATTGTACTCTGTGGAGATACAGTTAACAAAAGACCACTTATAAGATCTAAAATATTTATGATTGTAATATAGAGCTGCTTTCTACAAAATAGATTTTGCTTGTTTATGTTACACTTTAGCAATTAAATAATTGTAATACAATTACAGATCTTCCCTTGAGAACGATTAAATAGCAAATATATTTTACTTGAACTATTTGATGAAAAGGCTAATTTTAATATATTACAGATATTTAATAAAATGTCATTTTTTTGGAGAAGCAACTGGTAAATAATATAACATTTTGTATATTTATTAGACATCGACACCCATAATTCCCAGGTCACGTGGCTGGGAAACATTATAATGCAACAAATTAATAAAAGGGGTTTTTTGGTTTGAAAAGAAGGATTCAATTATTTATGCCCAAGTTCTAGACATGTATATTCCAGTGACTCATATAGAGTTATTGTAAATTGAATGGCATTTTATGTATGGAGTCACAAACTGCAGTCCTCAACTACAAGTTTCCAGTTTTCATTGGTTCAGGTCATAGGCCATTTTGGCTTGGCTTGCCAAAAAAACCAAATACAGGTAGTCCTTGATTTATAACCATAATTGAGCCTAAAAGTTATGCTAAGCGAAACATTGTTAAGTGAGTTTTGCCCCATTTTACGACCTTTCTTGCTACAGTTGTTAAATGAATCTGGCTTCCCCCTTGACTTTGCTTGTCAGAAAATTGCAAAAGGGGATCACATGACCCTTCATAAATGTGAACCAGTTGCAAAACATCCGAATTTTGATCACGTGACAAAGAGGATCCTGCAACTGTTGTAAGTGTGAAAAAACGGTCATAAGTCCCCCTTTTCAGTACCATTGTAACTTCGAACGGTCACTAAATGAACTGCTATAAGTCAAGGACTACCTGTAGCTGGTTTGTGAGGAGATACTCTCATAGTATACTTCTGGTTGCTGTCAACAGCTAACACTCACTGCCAGCACTCATCTTCTCTTGTTGAAATTTGAGATATTTAATATCTAGGGGGAAACTGAAGAGTTCTGCCCATTTCTCCTCTTAGCCCAAGTATCAGAAGAATAGTACAAACTGTCAACAGGTTTTCTGGAAGGCTGATAAACTTTCATCCAAAGTAGCTCAGTAGATATAGAAGGGACTGGAGATGCACATCAGAGCCCTACTCTTTTCCAATGAACTGTCAGTGGGGTATTTTTTTTTTAGCAAATATTTGCTAATCTTTAGGCTGGGAGAAATGTTTTCCATTCTTTTCATCATCTGGGCTTCCAGAAGCATGTTAGGTATGCCTTCAGAAATAGTCCAGTTGATAGGTTATCAGGGTACAACACATCCATACCAGTGGTGTGATTCAATTTTTTTTACTACTGGTTCTGTGAGCGTGGCTTGGTGGGTGTGGCAGGGGAAGGATATTGTAAAATCTCCAGTCAGAGGTGGTATTTGCCGGTTCTCTGAACTCAAAATTTCCGCTTCCGGTTCTCCAGAACTGGTCAGAACCTGCTGAATGCCACCTCTGATCCATACTCTTGAACTATTGCTCAAGCAACTTGAAAAGTTGAGGGTGAAGGTTTGTTCTCCGAGCTTGTGAGTTGGTTTCCGAACGTTTCGTTACCAGGCTAGGTAACATCTTCAGTGGAGTTTAAGGGAATCCCTAATCTTCTCTGAAAATGTTACCTAGCCTGGAAACAAAAAGTTTAGAAACCAACCCACAAACTCAGAGAATGAACCTTCACCCTCATCTTACACCCGAGCTACAGATATTCACCATTATCACATAACTTGAAAAATAGCCAAAGCATTCTACCACAGAGCTACCCATAACTACTCATATCCCACCAAAATTTAAGGAGAGTAATTATTTTTCCCTCATAAGCCGTTGACATTGACTATGAAGAAAAACAAGGTCAGGGGCATCTAAAGTAGTTGCTGCTAAATTGTCTGTAAAAAACTGAACAACAGGACTACCTACAACTTTATGCACTGAGGCAAATAGGAACTTCTCAGGGCTTCAAAGTTATCCTGGCATACTTTTCTGCAGCTTCAAGGACTATGAGAATCTATATTAAGGCAACTGAGTTACCATATCTGAATTGCAAAACTTGAGACTACCACAAGGTTGCAGCAAAATATGCTATATATGGGGAGCTTATGTAAGGGCTGGGGATCATATGCCTGTGGATCACATATGGCCCAGCAGACATAGCAGCAGGCTATTTAACCATAAAAGTTTATGATGAGGCTAAACAATGTTTTTATGCTTAAAAAAGTTTTTGGAAATTTGAGCACATGTACTTGATCTGTCCAGCACAAAATGGCTCCTACAGTAAAACGTGACAGCCATTCACCAGAAAATGAGCTAGGATGCTGTCTACCATCCTAACTGGGACTTCTGTAAGTTCAAAGAGATTCCTTAAAAGAAATATGATTCTGGAGATAGTGCTTTGCAACCATTCATTTTCCTATGTAATTTTTTATTAAAAAGTCAGAAGAGGCAGGAAGACTGATGGACACAAGGGAGGTGCCAGGGGGTTGCTCACACTTGATGTAAAGCTGTAGCAGAAATACACCAAAATCTTATTCTCACTTAATATCTTAAACACTGTCTTTGATTGATTGTGTGCTATCAAGTCAGAATTGATTCTTAGTGACCATAGATTTTTTCCATGAAATTGTCTTTAGCACAGAGAATTTATTGGATCAGTATTTAAACTGTAATGCATATTTGCTTGTTTGCCCCCAAATGGATAATTTATAAAGATTGAGTCACTTTAATTAGATGCTGATGAAAACTATGAAGCAGCTGCCATGAATCAGGTGTAATGCTCTGTATTTTAAGCTCTGTTAGGAACTTGATAAAAAACCAGATATTGTCATTTGATAGTTTGTGCCATGGTGATGCCATGTTTAATTCATTTCATTCTAAAATAATTGTATCTTTCAGGAGCTTCTCACATAAAGATCTTGAGCCAACATTGACTGTATTTTTGGCAATCTTTACATTTATCATCTCTGGATGTATATATTCCATAGGACCTGCACAGACACGTGTAGCTGGCAGTAAGAATTCAAAGGCAAAAGAATCTCAAATAAAACAGTTTTGAAAGTATTACTGTGCAAATTTCCCAGCAATGCTTTAGCTACCTTGAAAACTTATTATCCATCCATATTCTCAGTTAACAACTACTTTCAACAACTTTTCAAAGTTACAATGGTGCTGAGTGAGTGGTACTTATGACCAATCCTTGAAGTTTCAGCCTTCCCAGAATTCCCAGTCACATGATCACAACCTGGACATTTGGCAATTGGCTTGCACTTCCAAAGTTTGCAGTGTCCCATATGTGATCACATTTGTGACCTTCCCTGTTGGCTTCTCACAAATAAAATTAATTGGAAGCCAGCATGGAAGATTGCAAGTTGCTCTGTTAAGTCATTCCCACTTTCACCATTTTCCTGTAAACGTTTGGAGCACATACCCCACACCTATGTAGCTGCACTTGCACTTGGCTACAACAGCCACCTGCAAGCCCTCCTACCCTCTGGGGCACCTACTCTCTACCCATACACATTTGTGAGGCACTGCAGCATTTCCCAGCCATACTCCACAATGTTCATCTTCCCACTGGCTTGCTTGCTAGCCTCCTAGCTTCCTTGTGACTTCCTGCTGGCTTCCCCATTGACTTTTAATTGACCCCGTTGAACCTAGCTGGAAGTTTTATGTTGCAATCATGTGGTTCTTGTTTAACAATTCATGATCCTCACTTAATATTGGTGAGTACAATGATTCCATGACTAAGGTATGTAGTCATGTGACATTGCACTTTATGGCTGCATTGTTTAGCAACACAAATTCCTGTTCCAATACTATCATTAAGAAAGGATCATCTATACTGCTTTTTTTTAACTTAAGGAAAGCAGATGCACCTGATGTATCAATATGAATCTCTTTGGATATTAAGACCTGAAAAAAGTAAGTGTCTTGAAGAAACCCACTTTCCAAAGTATATTTGCCAATTCCATGGGATCTTCTTTTGTGTTGTTTGCAGGTACAGAATGTGCTTCTATGAGAATTACACTCAGTCCCCAGTTTAAAATCTGATCAATAGTTAAAATATGTTTACTAGTCATGCTTTTTATTAGTACTCACTTTGAGTATTCTCTAGGCAGATAAGTGAGATACACACTTGAAACAATAATAGTTTGAGACATTTACAAGCTCTTAATGGAGATGCTATTTATGTGGGTCTATTAAGGCATTTTTAATATTTATTTATCTGTCGCTGGTTAAGTAAACCTCTACAAGTTTTATTATCGGACCTCTATTTATCCAGAGTTCCTAATAGTCTCTCAAGGGAACAAATTAACTTTAGCTTGGGACTGAGATAATATTTTCTGCTCTGTAATGTAAAACTGGTAAACATAACTTTCACTCCTACAAACAGAGATTTTCAAAATCCAGTTTGAACTAAAAATATACTTTTGATAGGGGAGCAGATCCCATGTTCTTACTGTAATGAATCATTGGTTTTGTCAAAAACCATTAAGCCCAAAGGATTGTTGAAAACATGGTTAACAGTTTATTACATTTCCAAAATTCTGCTCTTTTTATGTAGTTTGGTGAACAGGTTTTGTAGTACAATGAAGCAATATAACACTGAATTCTTTCCAAATATTCACATTTGAAAATTGCTAGTAGAATGATTGACATGTTATTTCTTATGCTGTATTTTAAATGTATTTTGACATATATTTCTAAATATTTGAGAGGGCAGAAGATAAAACTTAATGGCATCTTCCGAGGACATACACTCCACATTTCTTTGATAATAAGATCCCCTTAGAAAGTTGAAAATATTCCAACATTCTCTTTAAAAAATCCCAACCGTTTGCCATGTTCATGGAGTTTTGGAATTTCCCTTGATTAAATAATGTAAAAAATACATATTAGCACAATACTATTATATTATTATTGGCTAACAACAAATAGCAGTAGGAACTGAAAAGGAACAGCTATAAAGACTCAGGTTCACTGAAATATTAACATGTTTCTACTTAAAATTCTCACTTGAATTCAAAAAGACTTATGAGAGAAATCTATAGCCTCAATCTAGGTTTACTTGCTGTTAAGCAACCACTGGATTGTCATCTAAGGGAGTGGTCGCCAACTGCTGGTCTGTGGACCACTGGTGGTCTGTGAGAAAATTTTGGTGGTCCGCAGAGAAATGTCACCCTCAAAGCAATTAATCCAGGATGTGCAGGAACACAAGCTGTACTGCTCACATGGCTCGCAGGAACACAAGGCTTGCATCACTTGCATTGCGAACAACACAAGGTAGTGAGGGGAGTGGGGAAAGGGCAGAGAGGGGAACTTGCTCCACTCACCCCATGCGCCTCGCCTGGCCACCGGGCTGCTTCTTTCTGCTTCTTTCCTCTTCTGCTTTTGGCTGCATGCAAGGAAAGCAGCAAAAGTCTTTCTTTCTCTCCCTCAAACTCCACCAGAAATGAGTGCTGGGACTTCTGCTGCTTCTGCTGCTTTCCTTGCATTAAGCCGAAAGTCTTTCTCTTTCTCCCCCTGAGAATGGAGCTGGAGACAGTAAAGAATGATTGATCGTAGAAAAATGGGGTGGGGAATTTTCATGCAGATTTTTGGGATTTTCTCAGGGTCTCTGCAGAAACAGCAGAAACCCTGGAAAAATCCCAAAAAGGTCTGCAGGAAAATTCCCCACCCCGTTTTCCTACCAATCAATCATTCTTTGTCTCCAGCTCCATTCTCGGGGGTGGGGGGAGAGAGAGAGACTTTTGGCTTCATGCAAGGAAAGCAGCAGAAGCAGCAGAAGTCTTTCTTTCTTTCCCCCAAACTCCGCCAGAATGGCACAGCCTCTTGGAGCAGGATACCTCGCAGGGTCCCAAAGACTCATTTCTGGCAGAGTTTGGGGGAGAGAAAGAAAGACTTTTGCTCCTTTCCTTGCGTGAAGCCAAAAGCAGAAGCAGCAGCGACCCTGGGAAAATCCCAAAAAAAGTCTGCAGGAAAACCCCCCACCTCATTTTCCTACCAATTGATCGTTCTTTATTTGGGATCACAGGATACCATTCTGTCTCTGTCTCTCTGTCTCTGTCTCTCTCTCCCTCTCCCTGAGAATGGAGCTGAAAAGCAGGTTAGGAATGTGGCTGCCTTAGAGGAGATGAGGGGGTGTGAGGGACCACTGTGCGTATGTGTGTTTGTGTGTGTGTGTATGTGAGAGAGAAAGAGAGCATCACCAACAGCCCTCTGAGGTTAGATTGGATCTCTCTCTCTCTCTCTCTCTCTCTCACTCCCCCAATATCAGCAAGCCACCGTCAGTCAAAATTCAAATTAGTGGTCTGCGGGATTTAAAATTATGAATTTGGTGGTCCCTGAGATTCAAAAGGTTGGCCTCTAAGGTATGTTTCCCAAAACCCAGAATGCTTTATTTTCTTTTTTCTTTTTCTTTAAAAGTTCCCTGTCTGCAAAAATTAACTTGCCATTAATAATTGTTTTCTTAAGAAATTTTGAATCTTACTGTCTGTAACATTTGGGAAACTTTTGCAGAAGAAAAGTGGGAATATTGTCAAAGTTTTGGGCATTTTTGCTAATAGAAACTGCTTCTAGCCTAGACTTCTAAGCAAGTCCCAGATGAAACTGGGCGTTTTGTCTGTGTAAGCTGTACCTTTGGCACATGAGACACTTCTGTGATACTATATTGATTAAAATGGTGTTTCTTGCCCAATCTAATGTCAGTATAATTATTCATAATTCCAAATTTACATAAATTCTTTTCATTTTGGGAAGTTGGATTCCAGCAAAATCTAGACCGTAATTCAGCTTCCCACACAGGAAATGAAATTTGTTAATTTGTCCCTTATTTCTGTCCAAAGTAATCCACATTTCCCATTGTCAGACCGCTTTTGATTTAAAGGCACCTCATAATCTTCCCCTCATCTGAACCCAATCAATTCTGCCACCTGCCATTTAGTGCAGTTCCAAAGAACTGCAATGTCCATGTTCTTCTCCCTTTCATAATAACTGTTATTCATTTCAAACCTTTCAACGGTTTCTTTCTTCTTTAAAAGTCAAACTCTCTGAGAGGCAGTTTAGAACCTTGTTTTTCAACCTTGGTAACTTTACCACATGTGGACTTCAACTCCCAGAATTCCTCAGCCAACCGGAATATTTGGTTTAGAATATTTCTGGCCCAAGGTTTACAGAGTTTGTCTCATTCTGTTACAGTTTTAAAGGGAAATGGCCGATAAAGGAATACTTTATTCATTGTAAATGTATATGTGTGGGTTTCTGTGCCATATGCAAATGTTGTTCCTCAAACAACTTTTAAAATTCAAAACATCTTTGAAATTACACAAATCTGTATAAATCATAATAGTCTTTCCTGAGTTTTATGCCCATCAGAGAATTGGTTGAGGAATTTTGTTGATAATCATTTGTGTCTTTCCAAGGAGGCAAACCTTGGAGAAATATTGAGTGAGGGGGACTTAGTTACTTTGCAACAAACCCATCTTTCCTCTTTTGGATATATAATGGCCAGACAAAGAATTGCCAAATATGGAAGCAAACATACTGAATTAAACTTGATTCTTGATAATTATATGGATTTAATGTCTTATTTTCCTGCTAACAAATAGCTGAAGTGGAATGACCTTTTAACCAAGCCCGATAAAGGCATCTACTCAAACCCTACTTTACAATACAATCATAAACAGGGTACATCTCCAATGTAGAACAGGCTATCAGATTTTTTTTGTTATATCGCTCTTCAAAACATGAGGGCTATTTATTATTGCCTTCTTGCAGTAAATATGTAACAGTCTGTTTTAAAAACCTTATAGTAGTTTAAGTTTCCTTCCCAGTTCTTAACTGCTTGGAAAAGGGGATTTAATAATACTGCATACAGAAACACTGCATCAGAATCACATTTGATTTGGAAATAGTAAAAAGCCTTTCAGTTCCCATAGCAATCCTTAGGATTCTTAATCCCTTTTTACTCCCTTTATTCTATATAAGCCAAACATTTATTTGATAGACCTTAGTTTTTCATGTGTTTAATCTGACTGGCTACTGTGTTGTCTTATGAAAAATTTTAACTTCATAATTTTACTGGTTGCTAAAGAGAGATTGTTTTGTTGTTTCATGAGAAATGTTGAATAGCACTGACAGAAAGGTTGAATATAAGTATTTCGAATAAAGTGGCAGGGAAATGTAATTACTGGAAATCAACCTATATATACGATTAATTTTTGAATTCTTTTTAACACAAGTTATCCGTGAAGTTCCAGTTTCACTTTCTCAAAAATAAATAAATAAATGTAATACCTTAGTTTTTTAGTTTCTGAGCTTCATAGCACAGACCAGTATCAAACTCATTCAATGAAAATACATTCTATTTCAAAGAAAGGGAAGTTTTGGTCAATGTCAAAAAGCCCTCAAGTCTCTTTTTGATGGCCTAACTTTCGCTACACAGGCTAAATAGCAATGACATAGTTCAGGGGTAGTCAACCTTTTTATACCTACTGCCCACTTTTGTATCTCTGTTAGTAGTAAGATTTTCTCTAACCAGCCACCCACAGTAATGGTGATTTATAAAGTAGGGAACAAAACCCCTACTGCCCACCATGAAAGCTGGAACGCCCACTAGTGGGCGGTAGGGACCAGGTTGACTACCACTGACATAGTTTAATGTTATTTTGAAGTGCTATTTTGAAGTCAGTAATACTTGAAAAGTATAATCCCAAAATAGGGTGAACATCGTTTAAGACCCCCTCAAATCCTGATTGAATCTACTTTGTATCATCAATGTGCTTTTTGCTCTACACTCCCTAGTTGTGTCTGCTGATCATTTACATGTTTCATTTCCACTCTATTCCAATAAACTGAATTTTCAAGCATTCATTTCATAACTGTTCTATCCCACCTTTCAATGTGTAATATTAGTAATATATTAGTAAGTTCTAATACCTTTGAAGATGTGATGGAATGTGCACCTGCAGCAGCAGGGCTGCGGTCTCGAAATGGAAGGTGAGGGGGAACAAGAGGTTTGGGATAACCGCACCCTGGAATCTCCCAGGATATATGATATATCTAATAGCCTAGACAATTATTGCTTTAGTTTGGCAAGATTCTGGCCATTAGGTGTAAGCAAATAAAAGGATTGGACTCAAATGGATTTCACTGACTTGTCTCTCGGCTTGGGCCTAAAAGAAAAGCCACTTAAAAATGCATTCAATAGTCATTCATCCGGCTGTTCTCACATTTGCACTCAGATTATGGATTCAATACAGGCATAAATTAAAAAAAAGCTTCCTAGATCATTATCAAATAGTTGTATGCAAAAATGTTGGCACTCTGATAAATAGCATGTTTCAGTGAATCCCCCCATGTAAAGAAAATGTATCTTAAACATGTTCACATTCATGTGGGAATATTTTTAAGAAATCCCCAAGCTCACTAGATCCTGGCTGGTGAGTATATAACGCAACAGAGAATTTTTTTTAAAGACAGTACAAAATAAATAAAAATAGCTGTAGTGGATGCCTGTAATAAATTAGGTTTAAAGGCATGCATCATTTTTACTTGCTTGTTTAATGCAAGATTGTTTGGAGCTACAGGGAAAATGTTCTATGAAATGGGAGCTACCACAGAGAATGCTTGTAGAACATGCTGGACATTAGTTTGAAGCCCAAGAAAAATGTCTGCGAACTGGCCATATATGCAAAACAGAATTCCAGATCACTGCAAATGACCAGCTGGAAGGTTACTATTTGTCTATAGGCCCATAATACTTGTATAAAAATAATTTGCAAGAGAAGTTGTCAGGAGAGAAACCCTTCTTCCAACTTCATTGCCTAAGATTTATTTACAGAAAGAGTAGAGAATGTGAAAAGAACATCTTGCCGATCACTAATGTATCAGAATATCCTAAAAGCTAATGTCTTGCATCAGTGAACAATCTGAAGCTGAGACAAAATTGGATGTTTCAATTAAACAATAATCTAAGAATATCTGTAATATTAATTTAAATGAGCATTTATTTGGAGCTTACTATAGTTCTTATTTCATATTGCATTTTTATTCTGTATGTTGTAAGCTGCCTGGAGTGCAATTTTTTTTTAGCAATAGCTAAATTTCATAAATACCTCCAAATCAACCATGAAGCATTTACAGGTAAAGAGAGAAAGGTTTTGGTGTAGTCTTCACAGTCCCCAGGCTTGAATATTATTGATACATGTACATGCAAGCGGTCCTGAGAATAATTTGATATTAGAGAAGTTTCTGCAAAGAAGAATGAGGGGAAAAATCCAAATAGCAAGATGTCTGGTTGCAAGAAACATTTGGGAGCCTTTATTTCTGCCAAAGTTGTTACAAAGGAGTTGTGATTTAAGTGGTTTCCAACTGCCATGGTCACTTTTTTGAACCTGCAAATTAGTATTTAAACTTTGTACATCCAGATGTATCAACTTCTGTCCACTTGAGGATTCACTTGAACATACAATTTTATTAAGGATGCCTACATGTTTGTATACAACTTTATATTGTTTAACTATAATGCAGGGACAAGGTAATGAAACATTTATCTTTTCAGATGTTTGGTTTCAACAATTTAAATAATGCAGCTCAACTGCTGACGTATTGCATTTAACTTAAATGGGTTGGTGTTTTGTATGACTTTTTTAGAACGTATTGCCTAATATTTATCAGCATAAATAATTTTTCATTGTTAAAATAGTTTAATTACAAAATGGAGTAATTTTTTTTAAAATTTCATTTTAATTATAAAATGGAAGAAATTTCTCTTCAATTTGAACACATCACATTTGTCTTATGAGAACAAGATTTACAGTCGTAAGTTGCACATAAAGGGTTTATTTTAAATGTTTTAAGGATAGAGTTACATCATAATTATAAAAATTACTTACAGAATTAAGTAACAGATTTAAAGATTTAAAGTGTTTATACTTCTAAATGCAGAGAACAGGGAACTGTCTACATCATTAAAAAAAAATGAAACCAAGCTCTAGAGATGAAGTCATTTACCTAATTTTAAAATGTGAACACGAAGACCTTTGAACTATACACATAGCAAGAACCATCCAAATTGCACTGATGATGAAAAATATAAAAAACACAGCATTTCCAAGGAACCACACATTTTTTTATTTTTCTGGTTCTTTGAAATGGTTGCAATTAATATATCCATGGAGAAGTCTTAATTTTTTAAAATGCACCAATTTAAGGAAGTTAAAAATTATCCAGCAAAAATAGCTTTTTGCACTATTGCCTGGGTTTCTAATATGATTCTATTTCATCACAATTTAGGATTTGGCACAAAAAAAGCCTAGTACTAATTTGAACTAATTTTTATTTCTTTTTGAACGAAGTACATGGTCCCTTCAAACGCTGCATGACACATACAACTGGAAAGTTACCTCCTGTTGGCACTATGTTTGCCTCACCAGTGCATTTAATCCTACTACCACCGTTAAAACAGCACAATAAGCAAATTCACAAAAAAAGAAAAACAAAATTAAAAAAAAAACCTAAAAACCTAAACATTTTTTAAACATGCAACTTTAACTTTCTTACATTGAACATTCTACCTTCTAAGCATGCAAAAAAGGGATGGTCTGCATTTAAGTTTTGTCTTAAAATTTTACAGGGCAGCCTGACATCACATAAAACACACAATATACAATACTACAGCAGGTAAATGGAGAAAGGCCAGTAACTTTTATACACAGATCCATAGCTTGTGCCACCACAAGCTTGTGATAACTTGGAAACCGATGCTGAATCCCTGGAGCAAGGGACCAACATTAGTTACCAGGGTGACAAGCACTGCATGCAGATCTGAAATATGAGCCTAAAATGAAGCCCAAAACAGATGGGCAGGGTATAAAATTAAGTCCCTAGCTCAAAAACAGAAAAAAAGGTGGTCTAAGCTATCAAAAAAGCAGACAATATGGACACTTAAAAACCCATAAAATTTATACAGAATATAGATTACTCTAAACTGGCAGAATGTGGTGTATTATTAAGAGACTTGCAGAAATCACCTCATCACAAGCTCTTTGAACATGATCTTTTCGTTCTACTTAATCCTTAGCAAGTATCTTCAGATATACTCTGGATTCATAGTTTATGTAGCCCACAATTCAAAGTACTACATTTACGTGTTTCTCTTGTGTATGTTTAATACACACTCATTCTTGTGCCACAAATATCAACTTGGGCTCATGGAGCCAGGCTCAGCTTTGAGATTTACATGCAGGACTCTAAAGAGTCAATAGAAAACATACAGATCTGCTGGATGAAAAACACTGGGTCGCAAATCTGCTCACTTTGTTCAAGAACACAGGAACATCATGACTCAGGTACTCAGGGCTTAAAAACTGCATTGGAAAAGCTCTTCATGGAAAAGACAACAGCTTGCTTTTGGTTGCCTGTGATGAAATACTGGACATAACGCAATAGTAGCAATGGTCAAGAAATTTTAAGATACTGTTTATATACGGTGAGTATTACCATTAAAGAGCATAATGAGGCACAAGCCTTAAGGCTACAATATGAATTCAGGCAAAACTAAAAAAAAAGTTTAAATTGCATGGAGTTTAATATGCATACTCACACCAGAGGTAAACTTAACCTCAAAAAGCTGATCAGCAACACTTTCTAAAACTCCTCAGCCTTGTAGTTAAGCAAAGAGGTTTGGTTGAAAGCAGTCCTTCAGTCACTGCAATGCCCCGCCTCAATTTGGTTGCTGTTATGGTATTTTCCACTGATTCGTTTAAAAAGCTGCCACGCCAATCTACCACTTTACAAAAAAAAAAAAAAAAAGACCCAAGAATGAATTCTGAAGCTGCAGGTGCCTTATTTACATCCATCCTCGGCTGCAGATGGCTGAACCATGGAGACTGCCTAGTTTCTGTTAGATAGTGCACCATTAGCATGCAGAGCCCTAGTGTTCTTTTAATGTAGTTCACATTAAACAGCATACCTCAAGCAAATACAATGTACAGCACAAAAGGCGACAATAGGTTGGAATTGCACGTCTTGTCTGGACTCACCCAAAGAAGAAAGGCCAGGAGAAAAAAAGGTAGAAGCCTTCTTTAGCAGAAGATAAGGAAACAAGAAAAAATGCAGTATATCAAAATAGAAGGCAACAGATGACTTTCTTTCTCAGTAAGACAAGCCTTTAATGTATGAGGACTCTTGTGAGGTTTGTCATTACATGTAACAGATTTTAGTCCACATACAAGAATCTAAGTTGCTAGATTTGATAGACACCCAATAGTTGCTGTGTAGTATTCTTTAATGTTAACATAAATGACTAAGCTGCTACGGCACCAAGCACCTGGGTTCTGTTAAAAGTTAACAAAAAATCCTACAACAACAATATTGAGAACTGAAGGCATCCTTGCTTTAATTTTATCCAGGTCCTACATTTGATAAACACTTGCTCTGCATTTTTCTGATCAACTGCATCATATGTATACCATATTCTATTATCTTGTAATTAAAATGTACAACATTCTCATATAACAGAAGCATAATAGTATCTGGAACATAGGACACTGATATTAATTGGTTTAGGCACTCCTTAACACTGCTTAAAATAGTTTTAATCATCTCTGCCCAAACCCCCAAAACAAGGACGTAGTATGTTTAATACACGAAAACTTAATATTACATACAGGAAAGCAATTTAATATCAAGCTACACTTGCATTGGCAGTTGAAAAGTTAAGTGAAAAGCCAAGAGAAAGTTATAATTGGGGGAGGGGGAGAAATCATATTAATGATTACATTGCTAGATTCTTTTACACAGCTTGAATTTGCAGCTGCTGTTTTTTTTGTCCTAACTTTATCCAGATACCCACCCACCCCCAACAAGACTTCCTCTAAGAAAAGGAATTCCCCTACATAAAATGTGTCATGTTCACATCGAAGTCTATTTGTACAGTTCACAATGGAATAATTTTCCTGGCAGAGATTGTGGGCTCGCAGGGACATCTAAGCTTTCAAATAAACTGGAAAGCAGTTAAGTCTTCTGTGTCTACAAATTTTACATTGAAGGTTCCACAAGTTTGGCAAAAGTTTGCTTGGTGGCATCTAGGATGTCTTCACCAAATCATAGACATAAATATGGAAATCATCATCAAACTTGATGAAATAGACAGAGGGTTTGGCTTCAACTTGATGAATGACCATGCCAGTCCTTTTTGAGCCATCTTCTTTGGCATATTCCACTTGTTTTCCAACTAGGCTGTCCACAACTTCTCCAGGTTCCCGCTCTGCTGGAGGTGAATCGTCTAAAAAGACAAAGTTTATATTAAGACACAATAGTGTTTAACATAATGTATCCTTCTTAAGTCCATTTCTTCATGACAATTATCTATGTTACCACTGTCAATTTATTCACTTCTAATGATAAGCAGAAGACAAAATGTTTTTTTTTCAAAAGAGAAGTTGCTTCTTTACAAATAAAAATAAAACACCAGGAATATATTATTGCAAGCAATACTTCTTTTACCACGTTTATCCTAGTGATCCATTTCAAGCACCTTAAAACAAAAGCTACATTTATGGCATACATAGACAGAATGGATGTTCTCAAAATTTTATCAATGACCAATTGGATTGAGTAGGTAATGTCTTATTCAAATGAATAATGTAACCTGGGTAAATATATTCTACTCATGAAGCATAAGCCAAAATTTCAAATGTCAAAATTATTTCTCTTTAAACTCAGGGTGAACAGTCCAACAAATTCTTATTTAATATAGGTTAAATATTGTCTAGTATAGAAAATAAAAAGTGATACTTAATTTTTTATTGTTAGTTGTTCATAATTCATTTAAAAAAAACCTAACTTCACATTCCAAGTTTGTTAATATATAACATATTAAAATGTTTTAAACTATACGAGTATTTTACAGAAAGATATCAATTATCAATACTTCATATATAATTTAATACATTTAATGGTCCAAAAGTATCTTCTTATGGCCTGCCCATTAATGATCCCTCTACCAAACCACCTGGTTTTGACCTTTTTCTAGTTGAAATTGAACATAATTATGTGTGATACTGGAAGAAGTTCCTCTGCCCTATATCAGTGGGAATGGAAAGATTCCCCTTGTTGCTAATATGCAAACTATTAAGCATATTGTATAAGATAACCCATGCTGTACATTCTGTGGTTCTCTAGAAAATCCACATGAAGTAATGCCAGATGCAATAGTCTGGATAGCTGAATTAGAAATCCAGTTATGAGGCCACTGCCATACCCCCATGGAAGTTTTACTTATAATTACAGAAACTGTGTATATTGTTTACTTCTGTTCTGTCACGTTCTCATCATACGCTAAATAATAACAACACATTTAACCTATGCCTTAGCTAAGTCTAAAATGCTAAAAAATGGAGCATTAATGGACAAATGATCTATTAAGATTGGGATAATATTACAATATACAATAAACATGTATGACAGAGTACATAGAAACTTACTATTTTCAAATCATATTTTTAAAAATAAAATGACATAACATTATATTTTTGCAGTAATAATCATTCTACTATCACAAGATATACCTATTATTGTTAATAAAAGTAAAGGCAATTTTCATGTGCTAAGAAAGTATATTTATTTATTTATTTATTATTTTATTTATTTATTATTTGGACTTGTATGCCGCCCCATCTCCGAAGACTTGGGGCAGCTCACAACTAAAACAACCACAATAAATAATTAAAAGGAATTAAACAATCACAAGCCCAAAATAGTACCTCTAAAATTTAAAATAATTAACCCCCCCAGGGAGGGGTCACAGCCCGGATTGGTCGAACAGCCAGGTCTTCAAATCATGGCGGAAGGTGCGGAGGTCAGGGGTCAGGAGCAGCCCTAGGGGTAGTTGGTTCCAGAGGTCAGAGGCTGCGACAGAACAGGCTTGTCGCCGGGGGACCGCCAGCCAGCACTGACTTGCCGACGGGACCCCGAGGAGTCCTTGCCTATGTGCTCGCACAGGTGGTTGGCGCTCGATATCGGCTGGAGTCGCTCCCTTAAGTATTGAGGACCCACGTCGTGTAGGACTTTGTATGTTAAAACCAAATATATATGCTTACAGTACTTTCTATTTTTCACTTTAATGCTTCTCCAAAATATACATTAAAATTATTGTTGTTAGTCACAGAATTTTAATCAAACTCAGTAGTAAAACCCTCCTCTTGGGCATGAAGTTATTCCATCATACTCAAAAAAAAAGTGTTCAGCCTCCCAAACATGACCAACATCTAAGACCATAATTATTATCTTTGACAATTAGGTAGCTTTATTATTTTGATGGTTAAAAAGTATTTAGCCTGTATGTTTCTTCTTTTGTAGTCTAATTTTTAAAAATATTCTTATTTAGTAAAAAAGAAAACCAAAACAAATTAAACTACCAGTTCAAGATTATGTATATACTAAGTATGTGACAAAATAGTTGTCATACCTGTTCTGAATGTTTTAAATATAGACTATGCTTTAAAAAAACAAAAACACCTCGTTTCACTGTGTCAATGATCATTTGACTTTTGCAGATTCTTCGGCTTAAAAACAATGAGTACATGATTCCCCAACACCCCAAGCAAGGATGGTGAGGCAATCTACTCTGCATATATGTGAAATTCTCTCTCCCTCAGACACATATATCCATGTATACTTTCACTGAATTCTCACATTTTTATTTTGCAGTGCAATTCATAATAAAAGCACAAAATGATATGTATGTTTCCAGGAAAGATCGAAAACTGATGTAAAAATGGGATGCTGGGGGGAAAAAAGAGAAAAAAAAAGAGCTAAACTGAACTGGAAAGATTCACCAATTCCCAAACAATAATTTCTTAACCTAACAAATATTCTAATCAAACTTAATAGGCCTAAAAGTTACTGCAGTGTGTCTAATATTTCCATCTCTTTATTTAAGCTTCAAACTGACACAATAAACAATGAAGTTTTGAATAAGTCTTTTTTTAGCCATAGGAAGCTTTGCAATAAAGAAAGCAAATTTATATGCAGTTGCAAGAGAAGGCAATAATAGAGTATCTTCCCACCATGCTCTCTTCAAGCTGAAATATTCCATTGGAAATTAAGCCACAGAAGTGGATGGCAAACATAGAATGTTAAATGCTAGTGACTTATCTTATAAAAACATCAAAATTGCTATAAACAAGTCTGCAATAAAAACATGGGTATTTTTTTGAGAACTGTGGTAATTTGAGGAACTGTTGCTGGCACTAAGTTACAAACAACTGTGTTATTAAAAATCATAAATACCCGCATCACCAAAGGCAAACTGGTGATACTGCAAGGGCTTGTTCCAGAAGCTGACCACAACCTGAAAATGACTCCTGGTCCCCATTTCTTTTCAAGCCTATAGTATTTCACTTTCAGGAGACCCCCTCTCGTGTGTTCCCATTACACAAAGCACAGTCAGTTTTGCAAAAAAAGCTTGTATCCTTCCTGCTTTTTCTCTCCCATCCTGGGTAAGGTCACACAGTGTTATTCTCTGAACAAAATCTCCTATGAATTAAGCTCGACAATTGGTGACTTAACAGGCACATCCATATTATTTCTTGGCAGTGATGTTTGTCATTACCTTCTAGGAGTATTTTTCATCTTCCCAATTCTTGTTCATAGCCCTAGAATTTCTGTTGGTCTCCCAGCAAAGTACTATGTCCAGCTGCTTTGCTTTTTGAAGATCAGCCAAGGTTAGCTCAATGATGCTGACTGCAGTAACAGTGCTGTCATACCTTATCATTATTTCCAACAGCCTCCCTTTAAGCCCCACCCACTTTAGGACAGTCACAGCCTCACTAGTATTGTTTTTTGTCAGTCCTTTAAGGTAGGGCAGGTCACAAAAAAAATATCATTTCAGGAAAACTCTTTATTGTACTATGTTCAAATAACAGAATCTTCAAAGCCTGATCAAGTTTATCCCATCTTGTACCAAATAAAATCAAGACAAGACTATCTTGAATTTCTTTCTTACTCTTCTTTCTATCTTGGACTAGGCAAATTTTTCTGCAAGTCCCTTTTAATGGCTCTTTCCTTTGTTTTCCCCCTTAATAGCTCTTGTACACATAAGTACTACATTCATTTGCATGATTTTTTTGTAAGCTTCATCTTTCCTTATTCCCAAATAGTGGAATCTGAATTTTCCTATAGCTAGATGTAAATATAGGACACAAGATAACATTATATTCCATAAAGGAAAAGGAAAATAGAAATTTAAGAACTTTAAACATAATCAAGGTAACTATTCACATGCCATAGATGTGAACACTGCCATTGCAGCAGTCAATTCTCTCGTCTTCCCTTCCAATTAAGTATTTGTCATAGAAACCTAGATTCATTTTGACTGAAGAACATTCAGAACAAATGCAACAATTGTGTTGAAGAACCTTTCTGTTCTCCACTTTGTGTAGTTCTCAGATTTGCTCGCAAGAATTATTCTTTGTTTTAGCGATAAAATTTATTCTCAAAAGTCCTGTATTCTAGAACACTTTGAGAATTTTAAATTGATTTTTATATATGGATCAACTTACTAGAATCAGGCATAATACGGAGATCGCCTTCTTTGTAGTCATCTAAGAGCTGGTACATGTACAAGACAGGATCCTTTTCATAGGTGATATAAAACCATGTCTTCATTATAGGTGCTTGAGCCAAAACCATTCCCCTCCATTCATCTTTTGAGCCGTCTTCTGTCTCAAACATATGCTCTACTGCTTTGCCAATCATTATGTCTGCCAGGTGGGCATCACTGATCCGAGACGAAGCTGAAAGATACAGTTCAATGCTTGGTTAATATTATAAGCTATACACATTTTACTTAGATGCCAGAAAAATAGTATAAATGCAGCAATCGAGCATTTAGCAAACCTCAAAACTAGATAAATACTTGATTTTACTCAAGAATTTATTCACGATTAACATAATTAAAAATTCTCTGTATGGGATTTATGGATATTCAGCAATCACACTTAAAAGCTGAAGAAAGCACTTCTAATTAGATTAAAGTAAAATTTTGCATTAAGCACTGAATAAGATTCAATTTTAAAGTTGACTTCAATAACAAAAAAGAAATATTGAATTTTAATTTAATTTTAATAATGATTTGTTAGGAAGTATTCATCCCACTGTACAACAGTTTAGGCCTATTAAAACATTTGCTGCGGAATGAAAATGATTGTAGAGATAGGGCAAAATGGGGTGAAATTCAAATAAAGTGAACAAGACTGCATAAACATTTTAGGAAACAATCTATAACAGCTTACTGAATTATATCATCAGTATTTAAGATTCAGTAAGGATTGATGAATGCGATTTTGAGTCATTTCATTAGAAACAGTCATTAGTGACTGAACTGAAAAAGGGAGCACGTTAACTGGATTTCAGGATCCCCTAAATATATAGCAGCACATCTGATAGATCTCCATCCTGCTTCATATTAAGTAATAGTTTACCAGGGAGTTCTTATTTATGCTGATGCTATCATTAAATCTTCTGGCAGTGATTTCCCATAAACAAAGATAGGCTGTGTTTTCAATAAATCATAGTCTGTTGTTCTACCTTGTACTAGACTACTGGGATACAATCTACATACAGTTCTTGCCATGGGTATTGGTATTGGCTGAAGGAAGGAAGGTTGCTATCATGATTCCATTGAAAAACTTAACATATAGGTGTGGAAAATCATATTCATCATAGAAGGCATCAGAGTAGTTCATCAGACTAGAAACTGTATAATCATAATATTGTTTCCAGATACAGGACTTGCTAATCCCAGCTATTGATTTGGCAATTTATGGTTGTAGCCACTGTTCCACCACAACTTCAATTATTATTTGCATGGCAAATAATTCTAGAACACTGACAATAAATTCAGACTGAGCAAAGGTGGGGGAAAATTAGGAATTGGGGCTATTTACGGTTGATTCACTTTGCTCTTAGGGATGGGAGGCCAACCTGTTTGTGAAATAGCTTTCATGGAGGGCCTCTCTGAACATTTGTCAATGCAATAAACACTTTCAAAGAAGTGCATAGCTGTAATGAAAAGTAGACTAGCTTTTTTTCAATACCATAATAATAACAACATCCTGCCTTTATATATTTAACTCATGATGGTAAACATACCTAATACTCTTGCTTCCTACTTTCCTCAAAACAAAGCCCTACGAGATAGATTGGACTGAAAAAGAGTGACTTTAAAACTGAAAAGTTACCCGGCCAACTTTCATATACGAGGGATCCCTAGAAACCACAATCTCCTGGTTTTAGGCCAGTATCTTCATCACTATACAAAATTGGCTCTTTTTACAAATATTTCTTCCTGATTAAATTTCTGTAATTCTTCATTTTTAAGTTTTATTGATATATAGTACTTGCTTTTATAATGTAGATAAAGACAGGCTGGCTCACATTTTTAACAGTAAGAATAGAAGTATTAATAGGTCTGTTAAAGCTTCTAGGATGTATGTGTTCTATATATATCTACTTTCAAAGAGTACTTGAAAATTAATTTAAAATGTAATAGTCTGCTTATTAACGTGAGAGCCTTTTTGAGAAGAATATTAAAGTGATTCTAAGAAATATATATGTGCACTCCACTTATACCTACACGTGAGTAAAGACAGAAGTGTGGCATACTTAACTGACATATTACAAATATTCCTTGCTTTATTTATTTCTAGTCCCCTTGAACACTGGATTAAGCAAAAACAGAGGCTATACATTTAATAAATAAAAAATGATTTATCTCAAGCTTGTTCAATTTTACCACAACCATTAACATTTATATCAATATTATTTGGAAGTGTTTTTCTTAGAAGTGAATTTATTAACAAAAAAGGATTCTTCTGTTGTACTGCCTTTACTATGTAAAGCTCATCCTTGAAAAGGTTCTCTAGGAGGATTTGGTAAGAATTCAGCAGAACGAATAGGCTATGATTCGTAGTAAACTGGATGCATTTGCGGGTTCTCTATCATTTGCCAATTTTTTATATTTTAATTTGCTTTGTGGGATATGAAAATGTTTATATTTGCACTTTAAACAGGTACTATGTTCAGCTGGCAGCTGTTCATAAAGATATGTGGGGATTATTTTTAAATCAGTTAATTTTACTATCTAACATTCCCTGGTGCAGAAAATCTTTATCCATTCACTTCTATAGCCTCTGACACTATTTGAATATTAACACCCAATGCTTCTAGTCTCCATCAAAATACTTACCAACTCGGTCGGGAAGGACTTCAAGTGCTGAAACCCTCTCATCTTTGTGCAGTTCTAGTCCATAGACACAATCAAATCCATCGTATTTAATAAGGAAGAGAGAGGGGTTTACAGGAACCTGGTCTAGGACTGTGCCTTTCCACTGTGTCACAGGCCCACTCCCTTCTTTCCATCCATGTTGTATTCTGCAGCCTACAATATTTCTTCTGGGTTGAGAAATGGGTTTACTTGGTCCCACGTTGTTTCGATGCTTTCTGTATTTATATATAAAGCCATTAAGGTTAAATACATTGAAAAATTCTATTATGTTGCAGAAGCTGCTCAGAGTCACTTTGAACTGAAAGATTGGCAGCAAATCAATTTAATAAAAATATGAAGTATTTCATACTTAACTACTCTTGTCTATTAGGAAATGTAGTTATTTAATACACATACATGAACACAATTTTCATCAAGGAATCAAGTCCACAGTACACTTGCAATACATTCAGTAAATGATATTATGGCTGTATCTACTTCCAAATATATCCTTATTTGAGAGATGAAGTTTTGGAACCTTCTAAAATTATTTCATGTGATTCTAGAATTATCCTGGAGCAGACTCTGGCTGAACTCCAGAAAATTTCCACTTTAATGTAGCACTCTGATCTTGGCCAAGGAAACACTAGTCTTTTCTTAGAAGTATATGTTTTGTAACTAACATAAATTTATTTTACCCATCTGGTTTCAACAATATGTATTCTACTATAATCTTTGGCTCCAAAGCATAACATTCTGTATTTATTAAAAACAATGTCCCCCAGCCCCCCCCCCCATTTCTCCCCTGCAACTTGACAGATTTGTATTCTATCAAAAAAGCCTCCCAGGGCTGGGAAACACTTAAGACAATTTGGGTATATGAGAAATTACAGGCAAGGCTTTGGAAAACCTAACAGCCTTATATTTCCATGCTGAAAATTCCTTAATCTTGAATACATGAGATTTGATTTTAGAGGTGTAGAAAAACTTTACCATTCTTACCATGAATAACTAATGTTGCTTAACATGAATTCAGTGTGGGTCATATAACAGTTTTTATTTCTTGCTAAAACTATTATACAACAGTACGTTGAGTTGGGATAAAAAAACCTTTCAGCATATCGTTGTCCATCTTATGCACCTCATATTATACATTCTTTAGCACTTTTTTGCTCCACATGATAAAATTGATATATTATAGAAGAGAACACAAGAGGAGATAAGTCTTCTCATAACACCCAAGTTAGATAAAGAATAGTCTTAAAATGTCCAGATAACTTAGTTTTTTGAGGAGCAGAAGATTTGCAGATCACACAATGAACAGCTGCTCTTCACGAAACTCTACAATTGCAGCTCCCTCATAAAAACGGAAAGCGTGAGATTAAAATGACAACACTACTTACTTGTGGGAAGCTCTTTTCTTCATCATGCTGGCAGAGACACCTGCATGCCCTAAGAAAAAAGCAAACAAGAACTAAGAGGCAAAGTTGCATGATGGGAAAGTTTAAACTTTATTCTTATTTCACAGAGTATTTGCTGTGGTTATACACAGAGCATATCAATCAAATCTAATCTATCCTAATTTAAACCAGTCCCAGTGAATTAAACTTTTACCTCTGTCCCCAAAGATACTTGGTATTCATAATTCAAAATTAGGCTTGCCTGAATAACAGCATACATTTTCTATCCCAACATTATGGATAACCTCCCCTCTTTTTAGAAACTGTAGAATTATCAGATGAAATTGTTATAAAGTTTGGTTCTTTAACATTCATGTTGCCAGTTAATGTTAGTCTGTTATTTGTCTTTCCCTAAATATAGTCAGTCTCCAATGACAGAAGATAGAAGCTGTAACTAGGTTCACTTAGCTCCTCGAATAGAAAAAAAATCTTTTTTTTTTAAATTACATTTATATGCCGCCCTTCTCTGAAGACTCAGGGCGGCTTACAATTTTTGGGATACAACCCAATGCGCTTAGCAATAGCCTTCATTCCATTGTATATGCCTGCTTATTACTAATCGGCATTTTTACAAAGTCAGCTAATTGCCCCCAACAATCTTGGGTCCTCAGTTTACCTACCCCGAGAGGATGGAAGGCTGAGTCAACCTTGAGCCTGGTGGGATTCGAGCCTACAGCAGTTGTAGGCAGCTGGAACTTAAGTGCAGGCAATTAACAGCCTGAGCCACCAAGGCCCTTTTATGTTATTGGTTAGACAATTTTCTTACACAGCTGTTTTGGTTCTCATACTGTTAAAGAACTAATTATCAAAGGTAAAACAGTACAGTGGAACCTTGGGTCACGAACGTTTCTGTTCGTGACCAAATTGGGTTACGACCAGATTTTTTTGCTTGTTTTGCTTCTGGTTGCAAACAGACCTTTGGGTGCGACCAAGCAAACCTGAAAATCGCCACGGCAATTTCCTCTTTGGCGCCAATTTTTTTTGGTACACACATGTGCAGATGGTCGTGCTTTTGGGCACAACCAAATCGGGTTGTGACTGTAGTCCTGGAATGGATTACGGTCGTGACCCGAGGTTCCACTGTGTCAATTTTTGCAATTCAAGAATATTTTGGGCTACCTCCATGGTCACAGTGAAAATATCTGATAAAACCTGAAATTATAGGAAATTATTTTTAAAACATATCCCAAATATGTCTTGCATATGGCGATGATTATCATGTATATGGCGATCATGTTCTAGAACTCTATGCATTGTTAATACCCTATAGATCTTGACCATATAAATCTGACCTATAAAAGAACAAGCCAACTATAGAGAAGCATTTATCCTGTCAAAACTTTTTCTTAATTTGAAAAGAGAAAGAAAATGTCCATTTTAGACAAATACTGTTGTTTTTGTAACCTGCATGTAGTTGCTAAATGCTGGCATAGTGGCATACCCATCTAGTCATTATACCAAAAAAGATTTTTTAATGTAACCCTATCCATTTTACCATTTGTCTTTTATTCCAGACTTGTTAGATTTTGTTGATGTTTTGGTCTATTTACAAATAATTTAGATTCTTTAGCTGGATGCTGAAAATATACAGGTGAAACTCGAAAAATTAGAATATCATGCAAAAGTTCATTTATTTCCGTAATGCAACTTAAAAGGTGAAACTAATATATGAGATAGACTCATTACATGCAAAACAAGATAGGTCAAGCCATGATTTGTCATAATTGTGATGATTATGGTTTACAGCTCATGAAAACCCCAAATCCACAATCTCAGAAAACTAGAATATTGTGAATAGGTGCAATATTCTAGGCTCAAAGTGTCCCACTCCAATCAGCTAATTAAGCCATAACACCTGCAAAGGGTTTCTGAGCCTTTAAATGGTCTCTCAGTCTGGTTCAGTAGGAATCACAATCATGGGAAAGACTGCTGACCTGACAGTTGTGCAGAAAACCATCATTGACACCCTCCATAAGGAGGGAAAGCCTCAGAAAGTAATTTCAAAAGAAGTTGGATGCTCCCAAAGTGCTGTATCAAAGCACATTAATAAAAGTTATGTGGAAGGGAAAAGTGTGGAAGTAAAAGGTGCACAAGCAGCAGGGATGACCGCAGCCTGGAGGGGATTGTCAGGAAAAGGCCATTCAAAAGTGTTCGGGACTTTCACAAGGAGTGGACTGAGGCTGGAGTCAATGCATCAAGAGCCACCACACACAGACGGATCCTGGACATGGGCTTCAAATGTCGTCAGAAGTGTCTTACCTGGGTTAAAGAAAAACAGACCTGGTCTGTTGCTCAGTGGTCCAAAGTCCTCTTTTCTGATGAGAGCAACTTTGCATCTCATTTGGAAACCAAGGACCCAGAGTCTGGAGGAAGAATGGAGAGGCACAGAATGCAAGATGCTTGAAGTCCAGTGTGAAGTTTCCACAGTCTGTGTTGATTTGGGGAGCCATGTCATCTGCTGGTGTTGGTCCACGGTGCTTCATTAAGTCCAGGGTCAATGCAGCCGTCTACCAGGAGATTTTGGAGCACTTCATGCTTCCTTCCACAGACGAGCTTTATGGGATGCTGACTTCATTTCCCAGCAGGACTTGGCACCTGCCCACACTGCCAAAAGCACCAAAACCTGGTTCAATGACCGTGGGATTACTGTGCTTGATTGGCCAGCAAACTCGCCTGACCTGAATCCCATAGAGAATCTATGGGGGATTGCCAAGAGAAAGATGAGAGACATGAGACTGAACAATGCAGAAGAGCTGAAGGCCGCTATTGAAGCATCCTGGTCTTCCATAACACCTCAGCAGTGCCACAGGCTGATAGCTTCCATGCCACACTGCATTGAGGCAGTAATTGCTGCAAAAGGGGCCCAAACCAAGTACTGAGTACATATGCATGCTTATACTTTTCAGAGGTCCGATATTGTTCTATGTACAATCCTTGTTTTATTGATTGCATGTAATATTCTAATTTTCTGAGATTGTGGATTTGGGGTTTTCATGAGCTGTAAGCCATAATCATCACAATTATGACAAATCACGGCTTGAATTATCTTGTTTTGCATGTAATGAGTCTATCTCATATATTAGTTTCACCTTTTAAGTTGCATTACGGAAATAAATGAACTTTTGCATGATATTCTAATTTTTCGAGTTTCACCTGTAAAATAGTTTGACAGGTGGTTCTCCACTTAGGATTTTAATAATGGTTCTGTGATGGAATGTGCACCTGCAGCAGCAGAGGGGGAGGATTTTTGCCAATTCAGAACTTTTTCAGACTGAGATCTGGATCAAGAGATGGAGGGGTGAGAAAGAAAGAGGTTAAGAATAGCCTCATCCTCTCAGTATATATGTAATAGCTTAGAAAATTATTGCTTTACTTTGGCAAGGTTCTGCCTATTATGTATAAGCAAATAAAGGATTGGACTCAATTGGATCTCTCGGTCTCTTGGGCTTGAGCCTAATGGGTTCAAAATTATAACAGCCTTGGAAAAAGTAACTTATAATCTAACCTTGAAGTTAAGGCCATCCTACCATCCCTGCAGTCACATGATCACAATTCAGGTGCTTGGCAACCAGCTTGCATTTATAAAACTTACAGAGGTCTCGTGATCATGATTTGCGACTTTCCTAGATGACAAGCAAAGTCAGTAGGAGAACCCAGATTTGCTTAACAGCCATGTGATCTGCTTAATGACTACAGTAAAAATGGCCTTAAAACTGGGTCCAGTCATGTGCTGACTTGCTTAACTGCATTGCTTAGTGATTCAGTCCCAATGGTGGTCATAAGCTGAGGACTATCGGTAAAGTTCATAGACATTTGTTGAGTACACTACTAATAACTTAGTATTTAAGTTGTGCTGCACAAAATATTCAAGCATTTCAAAATTGGCAAAAATAGCATATTAAATAAAATTAATGATATCAAGAAATGTATTAACATATTCTGACAAGCTGTTAAACACAAATAATTAAGTCTGCTTGGGCTAGGCCAAATATCTGCTTGAATAGTAATCCTTTTTCTTTACCTAAATTGGGAGCTAACAGACTTGCATTCAGAAAATATGCTTTTGAACCTTCTAAAGCAGTGGTTCTCAACCTTCCTAATGCCGCGACCCTTTAATACAGTTCCTCATATTGTGGTGACCCCCAACCATAAAATTATGGCTCGGTTCCTAAGACCATCGAAAATATGTTTTCCGATGCTCTTGGCGATCCCTGTGAAAGGTCATTTGACTCCAAAGGGGTCGCAACCTACAGGTTGAGAACCACTGTTCTAAAGAAACCCTTAATGTTATCAAGGGCATCAGCTGCAGTGCACTTTAGGATATGCAACACATTTTTAATATTAGAATTTTCATTTTTATCCCCACTGGCTAAACCCAAATATAAGATCAGTTAGGACAAAAATGCTGAAATGCATATATTAGATACTGGTCTATAATCAAATGAAATCATGAAGAGCAAGCAAACAATTCACTGCCTACTTTTTCAAAGCAAGATATCAGAGCCACAGCTTTGATATTCTAATATAGTTACTACTAATAGAACCATTTTTTATTAAAATTGTGCCAGACATGTTGCTGAATACCTAACATTGCAGTTAAGATATAGTCTATAGCCCCAAATACAGCTTTGGAAAGTAATATATGGCTACATGGAAGTTTAAGATGGGCCATGTGACTGAAAACACATTATTAATATTCCTGTAGAAGAAAAAAAGACTTAGAAGAAGCCTAGAAGATTTAGTAGCAACAACACAATAAGGGAGATCCTATTATAAAAAGAGCTTGTCATATAATTCGAAGACATTAGTAAATTCTCTTATTATTCAACTTAAGGAATAAATGTTGCCTTTACATTTTTTGAGGGGTGGGCAAAAGCCAGATGTTTTCATATTAACAATAATATGCACCAGATAGAATTGCTATCACAGTTATCTAGTGTCATTGGTTTCAGTGTTCACCAAAATTATTAAAGATTATCAACTGGCAGATTGTCACTACAATAAGCTTGACAACTGATTTAATGTACAACACATCACAATAATGCATTATTTTACATAATTACAAGGAAAGCAACTTATGGTGATACACCCAGCATTTATGGAATGGATACGGAAGAATTTGTCACCGTTTTGAAAAAGTCATAGCATTTGGATCTTCTAAATAGAGAAAACAAAGTAAATGCAATGTGTGTTCTGATTATTATTTATCAAAATGTGCATCCTTATCTTCATTCACAAGACTATAAATGGATTTAAGCAATAACATGTATGTTGATACACAATATAAAACAGTATAGAATGTTTCTATACAGATTAAGTCTCTAACACAATATTTTAATATTTGACTTATTTTATTTTATCACCTATTAACTGCCAATCTAACAAAATATAATTATATTTCATTTTCCACTATTGGGTTTCAATGACTATCAGTTCCTATTCCATGCAAGTTTTATTTAAGCCAGATATATTTATATTGTACTCTGATAATTAAAAAACAACTAAATAGCAGATTTTATACTGTCATTCATAAAAATTAGACAAACCTATTGCATTTTTTCTTCTATCAGAAATTCTCTTGTGGTTCTAGAGCAGGAAAATCAGTGGACCAAGTTCTCTTAAGCAGTGGTCTTTTGTTAGGATATTGAATTTAGTAGGCCGAACAATAAAGTGTACAATAGGCCTAACATACAGTTGTACGTGATTAGTTAGAGTGCTGACTCATGCATGTTGCAACCTACGCTATGATTGGTTGCTGTAAGTATAAAGGGGAAATGTCCCTTTTCCCCCTCCTTTTTCTTCTGTCTGTTCTATATACTGTTCAGATTTACCTCATGATATTCCTGTATTCCTGACTATTTTGTGTTCTTCCTTTTCTGGATGATGACAAAGACTGCTGCAAATCTGAATGTTAAAATATATTTATATTTATACAAAAGGCTACAAGTTTGTGTCAGTGTCTCCGAATTCACCTGGACAGCTGCTGCGCAATTCCTTGTCTTTATATAATTTTTTTAGCCAGGTTGATTGGATAGTATAGAAGCAGCTAAATTCTGTGCATTTATTTGCTGAATCTGGGAAACTAGACACAAACCTAATACTAAGATTTAAACGCTGGATTATAATTTTGAGATAATTTTTAAAAATCATTGTAATGAAGTTTTATTATAATTTGGTATTTTATGTTCTTGTTTTATATTGATGTATACTGCAACTATGATCAAAGTAAATATTCCTGATAAATCACAAACATTTCCCTTATTTAAAATCTCAGTGCCTTTATCGCTTGTGATATAATTGCTTACTAATGGTGATTTCTTCTTCTTCTGGCTTACAAAAGTTACAATCAATTATTACAAAAATAACTTGGCTATCCTGATAACTTAATGCTGGAATAATCTTGAGCAATAAGAAATATTTATTTTAATTTTTATATCCCATGCGTATATGCTTTGAATGGCTTATAACGTTAAAAACATACAAATTAAAAATGGAAAAAGATCTTAAAATTATTTATAGACATTTCTAATAAGAATTAGCTAGTAAGAGTAGGCAAGGCAAACAGATAATAACCTCAGACAAAATTTATACTGCTATGGGGTGAAATGGTTTTAAGTTGATCACTAACACTTTGAATTGAAGCCAGAAATACACTAATTAGTGCAGCTCTTCTGCAGTGTAGCTGAAGAATCAATTATGTAGTGATGTCAAATATTTAGCACTATCTCTAATGTTACATTTTAAACCTGTTAATAATCAAAATTTAATGGTATTAAAATGTAGCCATAGCCACATGCAATATTCACAACACACATGCACATACACACAATATATATACGACCAGAGAAAAGGTTTATGACATTTTGTACTATCTCATAAAATTCTTTATGAAATTGGCAAATTTTATAAAACATTTTATGACACATAATTATGTGTCATAAAATGTTTTATAAAATTTGCCAATTTTAATTAAATGGAAGATATGAGGTTTGGGATTTTGGACTTTATTTTATTTTAAAGGCAAGTAGTTAACCTTTTTCTGTTTAAATCTATGTGAGTTAGGATCCTGTGAAGTTATTTTTGTTAGGGTCTTCATTAACTTTCCAATTCATCTTTTTAACTCACCCTTCCTTTGATATTATTCTGATTGGGGGGTCTCAACGACATATCTTAAATCAGAATGTGAAAGTGACAAACTACTTGTCTCCACCTTCAAAATGGACATGATTTCCTAGAATAATTGAAATTATCATATAGGATGGTGACATTATTTTCACTATCAACTAAAAACTTTTCCATACTTGCTACATTCACTCTTTTGTCACTATTTATTTATTTATTTATTTATTTATTTATTATTTGGACTTGTATGCCGCCCATCTCCGAAGACTCAAGGCTCACAACTAAAACAGTAACAACTATAAATAATTAAGAGAATTAAACCAATCACAAGCATTTATTGTGCAAATTGGTTTCTTTCCTTATAAACTTAAAAACTCATGTTTATAAATATATTCCAGCTATTTTTTTCCTACAATAAAGTAGAAATTGCAACATTACGTTATAGTCCAGGCTTTCTTTTGGTGATTACTTTGATTAATACTCATCTTCAAAAAAATGAATCAATTTAATTTTTGTTAGGGAGTCTCCCTCCATCCAGTTTTTTTAACACACAATCCAATGGGGCTTCATTCCTTTTTTTAGTCCAGCAAAACCCACATCACTGTCTATGGACCTGACCTTTCCTTTGGTCCAAAATGGGCCCAAAGGCTTTCCTTCACCCCCTTCCTTTTGAAAGTTAGTGGATTGGCTTCCCTGAAGCTTCCTTTATCCAGAATTTGAATCTTTCTGAATTTCAGGCAGACTTATATGGGGAAACTGAAAACAGCACTTAACCTTTTCATGATCTGGACTGTCAATTTGTCCCAGAGACTTAATCTCCCTTCTTCTCCAATTATTTATTCTTTGCACCCCTCACTGTTGATATCCAAGCAATCTGAGCTCATGTGGCCCCTTGGGAAAATTAACTGACCAACCCCTATCTATGCCAATTGTTATCCATAGTTAACATTATCAGTTTTGGCTGGCAAGTTTTTATCTGATCTAAGTTTTTTTTTTAATTACATTTATATGCCGCCCTTCTCCGAAGACTCAGGGCGGCTTACAATTTTTGGGGATACAACCCAGTGCGCTCAGCAATAGCCTTCACTCCATTGTATATGGGGGGCCTTTGCCCAGATCCGGCTGGTTCGCCAGTTACGCCCATTCCTGGACCGAGATGCCCTGCGCACAGTCACTCAGGCACTCGTTATTTCCCGACTCGACTACTGTAACGCTCTCTACCTAGGACTGCCCTTGCGTACCACTCGGAGGCTTCAGCTGGTGCAGAATGCGGCCGTGTGGGTAGTGATGGGAGCTTCCCGATACTCCCATGTTACACCCCTCCTCCACGACCTGCATTGGCTTCCGGTTGCCCTCCGGGTGAGATTCAAGGTTCTGGTATTAACATTCAAAGTCCAGCATGGCATGGGTCCAGGTTATTTACGAAAACGGCTCCTCCCAACATCAAATACTAACCGCCCTGTACGGGCTCACAGACGGGTCTCCTCGGGTGCCGTCTGCGACTCAATGTCGCGCGGCGACCGGGAGGGCCTACTCTGTGGCGGCTCCCACGCTGTGGAATCTTCTTCCGCTGGAGCTCCGCCTGGCCCCCGATCTTCGCACCTTCCGCCACGATTTGAAGACTTGGCTCTTTTTACAATCTGGGCTGTGCTGATTCTCTGGGGTTGGTCCTATTTTAACTATGGGTTTTAATTTTCAATTCGGCTTAACTTGTTTAATATACTTTTAATTAATTTATTTATTGCTGTATTTTAGCTGTGAGCCGCCCGAGTCCTTTTGGAGAGGGGGCATATAAGTCAAATAAATAAATAAATAAATAAATAAATAAATAAATAAATAAATAAATAAATGCCTGCTTATTACTAAGCAGCACTTTTACAAAGTCAGCTTATTGCCCCCAACAATCTTGGGTCCTCAATTTACCTACCCCGAGAGGATGGAAGGCCGAGTCAACCTTGAGCCTGGTGGGATTCGAGCCTACAGTAATTGTAGGCAGCTGGAACTTAAGCGCAGGCATTTAACAGCCTGAGCCACCAAGGCCCTTGTTGTTACAAGTTTAGTACATAGCATGCTTCTTTTTTGTCAGACTCAGGTTGCTAAACCTTAACAGAAATAGATAATTCCATATGGAGTAACCTGACTGAAGTTTGTTCATTTAGCTGGAATTAAGGTACTAGCCTTCAGATGCACTCTTTAAGTTCATCTATTTAAGGTACCTTGGTTCAAAAATAGTTGCCCTATGAGGCACCTTGTTTTGCCCAGTTTAGAGACATCATATTAGTAACACACACACAGAGACACACAGAGACAACCCTTACCTATATATGTCAAAAATCCAGCACCATTCCTGGTCCTACATTTTAAATTTATTGTAGGACAACACTCTGCAATAACCAAATATTTATATGCAGTATATTACACTATACAATGCAAAGTCTGCCTGAAATGATTTAAGGGATGATATAAAAATAGCAAAAGACATTCTGTCAAATTATGTCAATATGAGGACAGCAGAAAAACTACAACTAAATCCTCTATACCTAAACACCAACATTCTTAACTGTGTACAGCTGTCCTACGTTTTTCAGCATGGTTAATTCATGTTGCATACAGACTGTAAGCAAAACCTGCCTAAATATTTCTGCGCATCATTTTTGATTAAAAAGAACCAAAGCCTTTTCAGGACAAAGCAAATTTAGGCAGACATCTGCGCATGCAAGATACTATACAAAGAAGAAAAGACTAAGGACAATCAGTTTTAAACTGATTAGAATTTTTGAAGAGACTTCCTGATCTAGATCTCCTGTTTAGTAGCCAACAGTTCTAAAGGAACAGCAGGAACATCACCTACCCTCTTACGTCCCTCTTGCCATGTTGAGCATTCCAGTATGAATGTGCCAGTCTACATTTGCAGTGGATGTCTAGTATGACAAACGCAAGAAACTAGCAGAACTCTCAGGTACAGGCATCTGGCCTCCAACACCTAGAAGCACCACAATGCAAGATATGGATCTGCAGCCATCAATGTTTGCTATCCACTGTTGGGATGTAGGATAGTATTACCTACCTGCATCAGCTCTGGATCGCTGACCTGGTGCCTTTCCAAATGGGGTCTTCATTCATCAGTATTTAAGTGAGCAGCAAAGCTGCTAAACTAGGGTGAAAATCCAGTTCTGTGTGGAGCTGAAAGGTTTCTCTGTCTTGGAATAATAATACCAAACTCCAAAATGGGATTCTTTTCCCTTGATGATCTTCAATTACAATATTCTGCAAATGAGAAAAATAATTAGTAAAAAGTCTATAGAATAATTGTAAGAGATTCTGTGCATCTAATTGGGCCAATGAAAGATATAGACACCAAGTCACAACGATAAATCAATTGCATGTGTCTCCACACTGCAAGCTCCATTCTTATGCATATGCATTATGATGACTGACAAAGACATAAGTTGCAAAGTTTCTGTTGTGACATCATGACACATTTCATTACTTGGTTTCCTTGTTCCTTCCCTCAGACTATACTGCTGAAGGACCTCTAGACACAACAACCTCTTTCCAACATGTTGTTGAATCACTAAGGATTGTAGTACAGTAAGGCTGTCATCATTCTTACTTATTTTTCTTTGAACAAAGTTAGCAGTTCTCACTAATCTAGCTTTAAAAAAACCCGATTTCTTATTTCTCTTGAAGTTTAGACCAGCAAAAATGTAATTTCTTTATTTCCATTGTCTTGCTGAGTACTTCCTCCACACCTAATATTTTCAAAACCAGGTAATTCTTAAAATACAGTCATGTTTTCTTTAATTTGTATGGAAAGAAAACAGAGATTCTCCAAAAGGGCTTGTTACTTATCTGATTGGGGTGGGGTGGGATGGTGTTCTTGGAGTGACAATCTATAAATGCAAACACACAGGTCATGCACCTGTGCACAGTTCATTAAATATATTTTATAGTTTAAAGTCGTAGTTCTCAACCTATTCTTCATCACAGACCTTTACATACCTTTTATGGCCAAAGATCATGGCCACAGACCACCAAGCTTAACTAAAGATTTAAATCACAACATTTCTTCAAGACTTTGCAGACCCTCAGGGGTCCACAGACTACAGGTCGAGAACCACTGGCTTATAGTATTCCTGGTGGGAATCTTGCACCCTGCTCAATTTGTACCATGGATTTGTAGCATGATTTGATTATGCTAACTCCCCTCAGCTTTTACAAACAACATAGTGAAACTGAACACCAAACATGTAGAATGGCTGTAAACCATTCACAGAAAACCACTGAAAAATTCCAGTTACATCTGATGCACTAAAGTGAGGCTTACAAAAACCTTTTCATAAACTTGTATTAGTCAAAAAGATACCATGCTTCTTCTGATTTTTTTTGTCACTGTAGGCCAACATGGCTTTCTTCTTCCAATTAATATAAAAGGATCACTATTATTTTGCCAATTCACAGTTAACATGATTATCTTTCTCTTTTTAGACAAACATTGTGAAGAAAGACAATTTTTAAAAGGGGTCTTTCATCTTAGTTTCAAATGAAAGGCAGTCATCATTTGGACATCAATAAAATAGTTTTCTTTCAGTTTTGAAGAATTGGAAAACCTTGGTAGGCCCAATCCAAGTAGGCCCAATCCAAGCAAAAGCAGATTTAAGGAAAAGTTTGGACAAATGTCAATCTTACCCCATGAAAATAAAAGAAGGATCACATCTATGCAAGGCACATAATACTCTCAGTTGATGAATTGATGCTACAATGCCATCTTTTATGATGGCAATTCGCTTGGGGGTCAATCTGAAGGGCTTTGACTACATACAGATAAGGCTTGAAAGATTTGATAACATGAAAAGGACCTTCCAGACAGAATGATGAAATATGCAAATTAGAACTCGTAAAGCAATTTATTACTTATTGGAAAAAAGTGAGTACTGTTTGTTGGAGGGTGGGAAGAAAAAATGGTTATGAGGTATATTCTTATATGAGAGGAGCCATGTTATCTTATGAGTGAGGTACACACCCAAATTTGGTGAACCTGGCTTTGTAAAGAGTAGAGTCAATGCTCTTTATGTATTAAGTCCTCAAAGGAATTACTTTTAGCTACATATTGTCATTGGGAAAACCTATTTATGTGACTATTAAGAGTAGTAACTGACTTGATAGCACAGAATCAATCAATATATAAGAAACTCCTTGAGGACAGATGAGAAGGCATGAGGACAGATGAGAAGGCATGGGGACCTTCTTTAGGTTAAATTCTGAGGTGATGAGCAACTCAATCCACCTTGCAAAATGGGAAGTTAAGATCCAGGTGGTTTGGAAAATAAGAAGTAATATGCAACAGAGGAGCAAATCATGGTGCCCAAAGCTACCATACAGTAACAATTGTGCAGTTGATAGAATTCCTCTGGATTTTTGCAAGGAAACTGCTCAAAAGGAGCATCTGTGGAAAAAAGCATAACTGAAATCTATTCTGATAGAAGAAGAAAGGATAACCTAAAATCAAGGTACCTATTCTGTCCCTCAAGTAACCAGGACCTTTGTCATGGATGGCTTTATGAATAGCAACCTTGGATTGTTCCTGGAAATAAAATGGCAACCAGTGCAGCTTGCAAAGCAGAGATATTAACTTGGGCATGCTGAGACATGCCTATCACTGCCTGACCATTTGAAGTTTTCAGTGGTCTTCAAGGGCAGCCTCACATATAGTGTATTACAGTAGTCAAGCTGCAAAATAAAACAGAACTGGTAGAAAGGGAATGTTATTGGTCCTATCTATGATGGGGTCATCTGGCAAGACCCTGGAGAGTTTTTTCTGCTGCAGGGCACACCCTTTGCAACATCATCTCCCGAATGAAATTGGCCCTGATCTTGTTGGCTTTTCGAAAGAGCCTGATGACATCATGGGGATCCAGTGATGTGTCTGGAGCCTGCTAAATGGCTGTATTTCTAGGAAAACAAATGGTGCTCTCAGATTATGTTTTTTACGGTTTTTAATAGTTTTAAAATGATTTTACTGATTTCTCTGGTTATTTTTTAGTTATGTATGTAACTATTTGGGGGGTGTTTAACCTTGTAAGCTGCTCAAAGGCAAGGCAATGAGATGGGCATCAGGAAGGAAGGAAGGAAGGGAGGGAGGGAGTCAGATGTGATTCCAACCCAGCCAAACTTAAAACAGGCTCCAGGCATTGAGACAGAACCTCAGTAGCCTCATTTGGCCAGCCTGGGGTCGAAAGACACAAGTACCATCAGCATACTGATGATGCAGAATTCCATACAGGTGGATGATCTCTGACCTACAATGGTTTGATAGAAATACTGAAAAGGAGGGGAGAATCCCTGTGGTAACCAACAAGGGAGCGGCGAGGGACATGGAATGTGGAAGAGAGCCATTAGATAGCATATAAGGACATACAATATTTGAGGATATTTAGTATTTTACACTCATAGGCAGTACATAAAAACAGTATGCTTGACTCAAAACTATATATTTAATACATAGCATTTGTGCACCCTCTTGTGGCAACTTTTTACAGCTATGTCAGCTGTAAAAATGATCCTCCTAGTATCTCATGGTTTCTGGCCTTAGGGTTTTATGTTGTCAGGGCATGTGGCTTCTTGCCTCTATGTGTGATTCTCATTTTTTTTTTACAGTACTATTAAACATGTCCACATTTTATAGATTTTAGACTTCTCATTTAATGTTTTGTGATATTTTAAATGCTGTAACATAATGCTGCCTAAAGTGCATAACCTAGTACGCTGTATGCAAATACGTAAAATAAATATAAATAATCCACTTTCTTACATGATTCAAGATGTACACATATGCTACCTTTGGAGTCAATACAGCAACTAGATTTTTTTTCCTAGAGAATAGCAGTGTAGGTGAACAGTAAGATTTAAGCTAAAATATCCCTCATGCATCTGCTAATTTAATGCATTGGGCGAATGCGTGGTTCGTTAAGTGCACATGAGGTATCTCAGGGTAGGGAAGGCCAATGGGGGGGGGCTAGTGATGGAACAGGCCCCCAGGGCCTCTCCAACCCACTAAGATACCTCATACTTCCCCCTCCCTGCTGCGCTGGACTCACTTACCTTACAAAGATCTGCCTCCTTTCTGATAAATTTTCTTTCCCTTTGAGGGAGAGGAGAGTCCATAGAAGCTCCTGGGCATGAAAAGTGTTTGTGGCACCTGTCCCCAACTCCTCCCCCCACAACTCCTTTCCGCCACTACTGGGATACTTTTCGCTCAGACTGAGACTGGAAGCTTCACCTGCATGCAAATGGGGCTTTTGAAAATGGAGGGATTCACTATTCATATGTGGCCCATGAAAATGGAGGAATTACCTCCATTTTCAAAAGCCTCATAGGCACCTATGGGGCATTTCAAAATGGAGCAAATCCATTTTCAAAGGCTTTATAGGTGCCTATGGAGCATTTCAAAATGGGTGAAAAGTGTCAGAAAGGAGTTGTGGGGGAGGAGCAGGAGACAGGCACCACACTTTTCTTTCTAGGGTCCATGATCTCGCAAGAATTCAGGCACCCAGTCTCTGCAAAAGAGGATTGTGCCTGAACCCACGTGATATTACAGCATCCAGGAGCTTCCATCAACTGTCCTCTCCCTCAAAAGCAAAGAAACCACAGCTATATTCCCCTCTAGGATAGAGTTATCAAACTCAAGGCCTGGGGGCCAGATCCAGCCTACGGGGTGGTTAGATCTAGCCCCCAGGACCACTTTGGAAACAGAGAAGGCCTGGTCTGTGGTGCCTCTGCCAGCAAAAACAGAGCTCGGGAGGGCTGTGGGTGGTCCTCCCGAGCTCTGTTTTCACTGGCAGAGGGCTGCAGGAGGCTGTCACAGCCAAAAATGGAGCTCAGGAGCCCGTTTTCGCTGGCAAAGCACTCAGGCCACCACAGTCTCTCTTGACACAAGTGTTATCAAGCTGGCCACACCCACCCTGGTCATGCCCACCCTGACCCCCCCATGGTCAAACACAACCCTGATGTGGCCCTCAATGAAATCGAGTTTTTCACCCCTGCTCTAAGAGCTATGGCTACTATAGTATATGTGAATATATGCCCAAATGAATTCACATTCTTTGAGGCCACTATATTAGTGAATATGCTATCTATAGGAACTGCTATACTATTAAAATGCTTGTGCCTGTCTGTAAACTTCAGTTAGGCAAAATTACAAGTTACAAGGCAATAATTACTGAACCAAGGTAACATAAATGGGCTAACAAACAGAATACTGGAACTCATGATTCCTATGGAAATGAAATTTGGGAAGTTGTGACCACTTCAGTGCCCCTGCACCTTCTGACTATACTTCCCAGAAACCATAGGTTGTCTAGCAGGCTGAAACTTGAAATCTAATGGTGGCAAGCAGGGAAGAATGAGGGAGTGACTTGGATGCTGCTTGTGAGATAGGGCTGGCAGGGTGTGTGACAGTGATTGGCAAGTGAGCCCTCTTCCCCCCTAGAGGGAGGGAACCCTTGCAAGCATGTCAGGGAAGCAGGGGTTCAGTTTTCCTCATGACCCATTGCTTCCTTTGTTCCACAGCAATGTGGCAGGCAATTCCACACATCAGCCAAGGAGGAGAAAGGGCAATTTCCAAGGTTCCCTGCCAGCTAGCCAGAAATAACATTAATGGGGAGGCCATAAGGAAGTTGGGATTTCCTCCCGTTCCCACTTTTTTTACCCACCCTGCAGTAACACAACCCTAACCCTAACCTTTTCTACACATTATTTTTCACTACATATATTTCACTACGTTATTTTTGATTTGTCTGCCAAGCTCCTAAGCTAATATTTGCAGGCAGTTATTCAAAGCCTGCTAGCTAGAATTGTTATCTTGTCTCCATAGTAATGAGGTAAGACAGTCTTGTGATTTCTGATTCACACATGTCTCAAAAAGTTTTTCTTCACTTCCTGTAACTTCCTTTGTATTCCTGTATATGCCTTTGTGAGATTAAGCTGCAGGTATGTAGCCCGTTAAGTTTTATTATTTTTGTAAATAAAAAATATGTTTCTTAAATTACTTTCTGGGTTTTATTTAATCAAAGTTGACAGCAAAGAAAGGCACGGTCCACCTCTAATTAGCAGGGATGTTTGGAAGCTGATTTTTACTCCCTGTCAGTCTGCATCCCTTTCCCTTATCCCCCAAGGTCATCCACATATTCCACTACAAATATCTATAGTTTGGGGCTTTATGGACCAGTAATACTACAGAGATAAATGTAACATGGAAACAATAATTTCATATGACTAAAATGTATAATTTATATTGACTCTAAAATCTGCCTGACAACATAAATAGGTTACCAAACATTTTCAAATAAAAACCTAGCATGAAGATTGAATTTGCTTCAAAATGAATTTATTTCAAAATGCAATACTAATTTCATATTTCTTTTCATATGAAGAGGATGGCATATAAAAGCAAATTATATGGTTATGACCATCTAACAGCAGCCTGTTCATTTCCTCTTTGAAAATCTACTTGCCCATATAAGCCAATGTCTTTGATCAATAATGCTCTCAAGCATTATCTCAAGTCTTTTAAGTTTGCACAGCAAAATTTATCTGGATTTTTTAAAAGATAAGACACAGGTTTCTTTGTACATATAGTTCAAATCAAGCTATAAATTATTTCTGAAAATATACCATCTCTCTCAGACTAAATATAAATTACACAAGATATAGATAAGTCAACTATCTTGGACAGAAACACCCAGTCTCAGTGCTGCATTTGATTAATATTTTCTCTTCATAGTCCCCTTTTCTGCTAAATAGTACCCAAAGTAGCTAGTAATAATAAACAATATACAGTAGAATACAATTAAGAATAAAGCAAAATCAAACCAAACCAATCCAATCCAGGCAACCCTAATAAGCTAAAACTAATGACAACACATTTACAATTTAGGTTATGGAAAGAGACTTTCAAAATATGGCAAAGAACAAACTACTAACTGATGAAATTGCTCTAATAGCTTGCTTACCATAATCATGCAGCATTCTGAACCAGCAGAATCATATGAAGTCAACTAAAACAATCTGAACAAACAACTTAAAATATGCATCCAAGAATAGGTTTAAATCTACCATCACTCTTATGTACAGAAAAGCTTCTGACCATTATAATTACCATGTGAGCCACTGCAGCCCCAAGGTTAATTGATGTTATGTCGTCAGATTTTATTAAGGATCCTCTTCTGATCACAGTTTTGATTGTTTTTATTTGCTGTTTTCATTTACAAGATTTATATGGCCACTCATCTCATACAATGACTCTAAGTGGCTCACAACAATCCATAAAATATACTTAAAAACAAAGGTCCCCCTCCCCTAGGTGACAAACCACCTTCACAGCTCAACTCAGTTCCTGAAACTGCTGCTAGAATTCTCATCTTTAAGCAAAAACTGTAGCTGTTATTACAATGTAGCAATTTGTAGCTGTTAAATAATTACTTACATACAAATAAAGCTATTCATGTTAATTACATTTATTGATGCACTGTATGCATACAGAATACTACAACAGATATGTAAACTGCACTAAATTAATGTACCTACTATACTACAAGATTTGGTGACTCTGTAACAGTATGAACTTCAATGTCATCATTGTCACTACTACTTCAGTCAGCATTAGTCACTACTTCAGAATTACTTCACAGCAGTGTTTCAATTAGATCTGAAATATAGTTAAATAAACAGTTAGTCCATTTGTAGTTAAAATATAGATTCCAGCATGAAGGAATTTATTTAAAAATAAATAATTCTGTTTTTATGAACAAATACTCTTTTCCACATTATAAGAACATAAACTTTATTAATATTGCTTTGTCATACTTCATTAATTTGGCTTAGGATAGAGTCCACTGAACAGAGAACATAATGCAGGAAAATTGTTGTAGAACATGCAAAAGAAATATTCTCAACAATTACATGTACCAACAGAACAGGCCATCTCCCTTACTAATATAATACACCAGAAAAGCAAAAATTTCTAAATACATGTAGTCCTTGACTTACAACCACTCATTCAGTGACAGTTTGAAGTTAAAACAAAAATGGCTTATGACAATTTTTCACATTTACAACTATTATAGCATCGCTGTGGTCACCTGATCAAAATTTGAACGTTTGGTAACTGGCATGTATTTATGATGATTGTGGTGTCTCAGGTTCATGTCACCTTTTGTAATCTTCTGACAAGCAAAGTCAATGGGGAAGTCAGATTCACTTAACAACTGTGTTACTAACTTAACTGCAGTGATTCACTTAACTGTGACAAGAAAGGTCATAAAATGGGCAAAACTCACTTAACACTGTCTTGCATAGCAATGGAAATTTTGGGCTCAATTGTGGTCAGAGTGAAAGATCTACATGTAATAGTAAAAGCTTGCCACGAAGTATTAAAAGAAATTTCAAATGTGAGAGATGCAAGATGAGAAATGAATACTTCAGAATAATATAAAGTTGCTGTGCTCATTTAATGTAACTCCTCCTAGCAAAACTTCAGGGCTCCAGAAAACAAAGGCAAGATTAGTAAATGGTATAACACAGTTTCAGAGAAACTAGTTTGCAACTGCTTTTAAGAAAGGAGATGAAATCTGTTCACTCCACCATAAAATGAGTATCGAGACACTTGGAACTAAGTATCAAGAGCTAGTCTATTCTTATGTGAGTATGTATACAAAATTGTGAACTATCAGGGCCAACATTATCAATATGAAACTAATATAAAATATTGAAGTCCATAATGGTTACTGTTTAATGTTATTCAACATGTGCTGGCATTGAAGTTTGGAAGCTAGGATTCTATTAAAAGTCCACGTTTTCAGGGTATAAAGAGATTAATAAACTGAGATTCAATTCCAATCGAATCATTGGAAAAACATAACTTTTACAGATGTTCTATTATTTGGCAAAATGGGATTAAAATATAAGCAATGATAGGTTCTTTGTAGAACATTAATCTTGAAAAAATGTCAGCAGGGTAGTTTCAATGCAATATTTTTTTTAATATTCCCTGACACCATATTATTAGAGATCACAGAAACAAAGAAAGCACACAGCCTCCAAATTGTCCAACAAATATCTACAGTGTAATTGATTGAACTATTACATAAAATGACCTTTCACTTGGAAATTAATGACTTTCAAGTTTGTTTAAAATGCAAACACAGAAAAACTGCAGCATTCTCTAGCCTTTGGGATGTTTAATAGGCTTGCTAATATAAAATATACTTCATTAGCACAATTAAATTTTCAGAGAATCACTTGCTTTATCCTATTTCTACAACTTCTTTTTAAAGTCTGGAAGTATGCGCTTTATCATTGCAGAAAATACAACAGTCTCTCTCATGCACATATACACTATAGCAGCACTAATTCAGACCCACTCATGCACTGAAAAAAGATCAAAACAAAATGAAATGAGATCAGAAAAGGAATAGTTTTTGGACAGGATTGGCAGAAAAAAGAAAATAATAAAAAGATATACCAAGTTGACTTAGAGACTAATAGAGTATATTACAAATCTATTGAGGTGTTCCAATATCTCAGCTTTATTCCCTCTTCACAAAGAAGAGGGAGTCAAGCTATTGAGATATTGGAACACTGCTATCATGTCACCCTATATCCTTTTTATTACACTAGACATACCCAATTCCAGCAACTATTCATTTCTTTTAGCCTTCAGTCCTCTAATAATCTTTGTTGCTCTTCTCTGCACTCTTTCTAGAGTCTCAATATCTTTTTACATTGTGGTGTCCAAAACTGGATGCAGTATTCCAAATGTGGTCTTACCGAGGCATTATAAAGTGGTATTAAAACTTCACGATCTTGATTCATTGCTCTGTTGTTTTTTTAAATCACAATTATATGCCGCCCTTCTCCGAAGACTCAGGGCGGCTTACAATTTTTGGGGATACAACCCAGTGTGCTCAGCAATAGCCTTCATTCCATTGTATATGCCTGCTTATTACTAAGCGGCATTTTTACAAAGTCAGCTTATTGCCCCCAACAATCTTGGGTCCTCAATTTACCTACCCCGAGAGGATGGAAGGCTGAGTCAACCTTGAGCCTGGTGGGATTCGAGCCTATAGTAATTGTAGGCAGCTGGAACTTAAGTGCAGGCATTTAACAGCCTGAGCCACCAAGGCCCTTAATGCTGTTAATGCAGCCTAGAACTGTGTGGGCTTTTTTGGCAGTTGAAGCATACTGCTGGCTCATAGTTAAGTGACTGTCCACTAGGACTCCAAAATCCCTTTCAAGTTACTATTGAACAAAGTACCACCTATACTATATCTGTGCATTTGGTTTTTCTTGTCTAAAAGTAGAACTTTACTTTTTTCACCATTGAATTTCATTTTGTTAGAATAGCACCCAGTGTTCAAGTCTGTCAAGGTCCTTCTGTATCTTAAGCCTATCTTCTGGAGTGTTGGCTATTTTTGCCAGCTTGGTGTCACTTGCACATTTGATGAGTTCCCCATCTATTCTCTCACCAAATCATTGATGAAGATGTTGAAGAGTACTGGGCCTAAAACAGAGTCTTTGGAGACCCCAATGCATTCTTCTCTCCATGTAGATGTAGTTCCATTGAAAACTACACACTGAGTGTGGTTGTTCAGCCAGTTATGAATCCATCTGGTGGTGATGCTGTCTAACCCATTTTTTTATCTTATCAAGTAGTAGGTTGTGGTCTACTTTATCAAATGCCTTATTGAAGTCCAAATAAACTATATCCACAGCACTTCTCTGGTCCACTAATTTTGTCACTTTGTCAAAGAATGCAGTAAGATTTGTTTGGCATGATGTTTTTGACAAAGCCATGTTGACTTTTGGTTTTGTTTGCCTTCATTGAAACTAGGCATCACAGATGTTTTCTCTCAGTTTGTTGTTACTCTTTGTAAGATTTATTTTCTTGACTTCATGCAGCCTATGTAAACAAATGTATCTTTGGAATTAATTTGTATTTATTAATATTCTAAATTATTCTCAATCAATTCTCAATTATTAATATTCATAATTGATTTCCAATCTATTTATAAACTTTATTTTAAAAAAGATATTAAGATCTACAAGAGAGACCTTTTACTGCATCCCAAAAGTGGCCGAGATACTGCTAAGGATCTATCTATGAATTATATTATATCTAGCAAAGCAGAATTTAAGCAAATATATAAAGCTGATTTTTAGGATCAGCAGGGGAAAATGGGATTTATTTTATCACCAATTTTGTTCAATCTGTATGCTGAAGTGATCATTTAGAAGTTAGATCTGGAACTGCCTAAAGTTGGAGTGAAGACTTTGGGAAGAACAATAAATGAGGTACACAAATCATATAATACCATTGGTTGAAAAAAATGGAACAAATGATCTGGAAAATCAAGGATGAAAAGGAAAAAATAGGACTGAGTCTTAACTTTGGGAAAACAAAGATAATGACAATAGCTGCAGACATGAGATATTTAAAATGAACAAGGAACAAATTGAATTGGTTAGAGAAGTTATCTTCTTTAAATCAAAAACTGTTCTACTCCTGAAATCAAATGCAGGATAACCTTAGGCCACACTGCAATGGTTAATATGAATAAGATCTGGAAAAGCATATATATATAAAAGCGAAATACCACTCATGCATCATCACAAAATCTCCAGAACCGTAAAGCCTACAAACTTGACATTTGGCACGTATGTTCCTCTTGGCTTCTAGGTGTTCACTAAGAAAGGATTTTTCAAAATGACCATCAGCATTATTTCATGTATTATTATTAACCCGCACTGGTGCTAAGGAATTCAACTCCCTCTCCCACCTGAAATCTGTTCCAAATGCAAAACACAAGCACAGGAGAGGAGTTTCAGTTTCAGTTTTACTTTCACAGCAGTAACCAGCTTTAGTACAGAACAGTTGAGCTAAGCCACGCCCAGGCTCCTTGCTGTCCCCTTCTTGCTTACATAGCGAATACTGTTTCAGTTTTCAAACAGCCCGCAACTCTCACACACTGACAGGGACGCCAGCCAGATGAATACTGATGGATGCTGGTAGGCAGAGGCAGAACTTATTTTCCTCTCCAAAAACTAAGCCCGATCACATAGTTTCATAGCAAAGCATGGGTGTCCAGCTAGTACTGATATAAATACAAAAAGCAGAGTGGTTAGGGCAATAATCTTTTCTATAATGATGTATGGTTGTGAGAGTTAGACACCAAGAATGGCTGATCGAAGAATTGATACTTTGAACTATGGTGATGGCGTAAATTATTGCATATACAATGGACAGCCAGAGCAATCAAAGAGAAGTGCTGAATTATATAAAACCAGCCACTTCACTAGAAGCCAAAATCACAAGACTACTTTGGCCATGTTGTAGGAAACAGCCAATGATACGGCACACCGATCTTGGCTGAAGACTCTGACCTTTCTCTGTTCTACGACTGACCTTTCTATGTTCTATTAAAAGTAAAAAGATTTTTCCTCTCAGATTCTGATCTGTGCTATTTTAGAGTAAAGATTTTTCCTCAAGAAACTAACACGCAGTCAACTATACACTTCACATAACACACCTGCATGCTTAGAAGCTTATTTACATTAGCCAATTACTGCATTGTTACTATGCTGCTATCCCTGGGGTAAACCAATCATTGGACTTGTATGTATAAGTAAACTTCTGCATTTAGAATATATAATAAACACGGTTGACCGAGAAAAGAGGAACTTCTTCTTGACTTGGAAGACACTTGACTCAAGAGATCATGTGTACGCGTCTTTGATTGCAACACCATGTTATGCATGCCAATTCATTGGAGAAATCAATGATGCTAGGAATGGTTAGTGGAACAAGAAAAGAAAAAAAGGGCAAAGACAATGGCTTGGTAAAATCAAACTGATACAAAGATGAACATCCAACAAGTGACAGCTGTGCTTGTACAAGGTAGCATGGAGAGAGCACTTGCCTATTAACTCACCAAGAGCTGGACATGACCGAACAGTTACAAAAATAAACAAATATTACCACAAGTTGTTTCTAAATTGAGTTGTTAGAACCACAATGGTTCCGTTTTACATGAGCTTTGCTAAAGAAAAAGATAAGGGTGATTTTGAAGCATGAAAATCACGAGTATATATGGAAAAAACCCCAAAACCTAATTCAACTCTCATTGATTCATTATTCTATCTTATATGTTGAAGGAAAGAGACAGATGTACCTTTTGGAAAATATTTGGAAAATATTGGAAGATATTTGGAGAATATTTTAGATAATATCATTAAGTTAGATTGCTATTCAGATAACAAAACTGAAGCACTCATCTATCAGGGAAAATCCCTTCGTTTCACATATTAAATTTAATTTCATATATGGGATGCCTATACTTAACATATTGTTAACTATATTTCATAGTTTGACAACTTTGCCAGACATATGTATTAGTTCATGACTGAAACATTCTAGAAATAAACTTAATGAATCTTTAGGCAAATTAGAGATCAGTTATTTCAAAGACAAAACACCTGAGAATACTGATATACAGAGGATGAACCACATAACCAGACTTTAAAAAGACATCAGATAGAAGATTACAATAGGCTTAAGTAAAGTAAGATAGTAACATTTACCATGATAGCTGTCTGTTATTTGATTTTAGCTCTAGGCAATGCTGCACTCTTGTCAAAAGAAAAGGTAGTCTTTGACTTATGACTGGTCATTTAGCAACCATTTGGAAGTTACAATGGATTCCATAAAAGCTACTTACAATCTACATTCAAAGTTCTGACAGTTGTCCCACTCCCCCATAAATGACTGCATTTTGGGCACTTGGTAGCCAGCCTGCATTTACAGCCATTTCTGTGTCCCGCTGTCATGTAAGTGCAACTTACATTTTTGCAAGAAACCGGCATTTACTCCAGTTTCTGGCAAAAATGCCCAATAGCAAACAACGTGTTTGCTTAATGACTGTTTTTTTAACAACCACCACAAAAATAGGTGGTTGGGTGTGATCACATGGTGATCTGCTTTATCACTGTCACAAGTTATGACTGAAATTAGAGGCTCAATTATGGCCATAAGTGGAGGACTACTTGTATAGCAATTTCTACTTTGTTTATTCTTTGGCAATTTTAGAATGCAAAATACTACCTGGTAATAATTCAAGTTACTAATCACAGAATAAGGTCCAGGTTTACAGAAACTTGATTTCTTTTTGAAATGTTTACTATACGAACTGTATTTCAAATATATCAGGATTCAATTTGGGCCTCATTTGATATTATACAACTTTCTTCCCTGTTCTCAGTCCTTTGCTCTTGGCTTTCTTCTGTCCTAGTTAAGATTTCATCCTTTAGTTTTTGGTAGTTTTATCTACATCCATTTTCTGTTTCTCTTGGGATATATTTGGTTCTATAAAAGTTGTATAAAGTTATATTTCTATAAAAAACTATTTTTGCTCGCCCTTATACTTGGCTTCCCAAAGACTTGTTAAGATACATGTAACATATAATTCTTCCATAATTGTCTGTGATATTCTCTTGTCCTTGTGCTGTCTTTAACACAGCATCCTTTCCAACTTATGTCTAGATATGTTAGATTTTTAGTTTTATAAATATCATGCTATCTATGCTAGTTTACCTTTTATACAATTAAGATAATTTTAATCTCTTACCTAGTCTTTTTTGCATGTCATTATTTCTAATGTCGAAACAGAACATATGCGTACCTCTGTGTTATCTGTGATGGCAGTTAACCAAATGGAAAACAGAATCTTCCAGTATTCTTTTTCAGAAATAGGTTCTGCTCACCAGAAAGAGGAATCATTTTTCTTTTGCATGTATAATGGTAATCATAACTATTATTTTTTAATTGACAACATGGCCACTGCATGTATGTGTGTTAACGAAGGGGGGGGGGTTACATTCAGAAACACCCTTATCAATACATATTCTATGGTTGTACACTTTTGGAAAAATATATTTTAAATGTGCTATTGCCTAAGCATCCCTTTCAGACTGATACCTTGATTAAAGAGATTAAATTCAACCAGTTTCATGAACTGGTGTTGTGAGCTTGCCACAGGAATGCATAATTTAACAATGTCAATTTTAATTTTATAAACTGAGTTTTATAATGTTTAGAACAAGATTATCATCTTAGGGTGTTGGTTTGAGCTCTCAGCTTGGCAATTTTGTTGCAAACGTTTCATCACCATTGGAGGAGACATCGTCAGTGCGTTTTGAATTGAGCTTATCTGTCAGAACTATCTGAACAAACAACAGACTAATTTGCATCTCATAAAAAGGTATTTAAAAACCTGTGTTCTGAAAAGCACAATTTAAAACGCACTGATGATGTTTCCTCAAATGGTGAGGGAACACTTGCAAACAAATTGCCAAGCTCGGAGCTCAAACCAACAACCTAACTAGCAACCAGAACTATTAATATTCAAACACATTTCAAGATTATCATTTATTTATTAAATTTATATGCTGCTCATCTCAGTTTGCTATCACGTCTTGAGAATATCAAAATTGAACAAATGCATGTAACATTTACACTTAGTTCCTAATTTGGGAGTTTGGGGTAAAGGCCAAAAATGAGAAATGAATAATGAATAATAAAGGAAGATTGGATCAAATATAAATTTGTTAACATTGTTATAGTTGAAAACAAACTGGTTTTGTGTGGTCTGCCCAAGAGGCAGAATACCAAATTATTTTACAAATTTCCCAACAGGCTTTGCAGATGAATAGAACTCACATGTATGAATCACATATAGATCATTATATAGAACCTTCATCGCTGCTTAGCCTCCCTTAAGAAACCAAGCAGAATTTTGGTGCTAAGTGTGAAGCAGGTAGAAACCACAGTTCCTACTGGAACTATTTAAATGCCACTGCTGGCAAGTATCACCATCACCCAGCTTTTATCTAGGAGAGAGATATTGCTCTTTGTGTACTGAACTAACTGCATACTTCATTCACCCACTAATGCATGTAAGCTATGCATTATTTCAATAATATACATGCATGTGACCAGCAGGTCTATTAAAGCCAGAAAAGTGTCACGTCTCTTAGCTCATATAGAAAGCTTAAGAGTAATTTCAAACTTTCAGGCTCAAGAGAATTATTGGACAAGAATCCTGTTCCCTGTTGTGGAGAAAGTTTATTTCAGTGAGCCAATCAAGTCCTCTGGAACAATACATTTGATTTTACTCTCCCATCTGGTACTGTTTTCTTTTACACCCATCTATAGCAATCAAGCATCCTCAATTCTCACTGCATTAATTCTGAGATTCCCATTCTCTTAAACTTCCTCCTTCCCTAAAGGAAAATGCATAATGCAGTAATATTGGAATTAGAAAAAGATTTATTGATTTTTTTTTTAATTACATTTATATGCCGCCCTTCTCCGAAGACTCAGGGCGGCTTACAATTTTTGGAGCACAACCCAATGCGCTCAGCAATAGCCTTCATTCCATTGTATATGCCTGCTTATTACTAAGCGGCATTTTTACAAGGTCAGCTAATTGCCCCCAACAATCTTGGGTCCTCAATTTACCTACCCCGAGAGGATGGAAGGCTGAGTCAACCTTGAGCCTGGTGGGATTCGAGCCTGCACTAATTGCAGGCAGCTGGATCTTAAGAGCAGGCATTTAACAGCCTGAGCCACCAAAGCTCAAGCTTCTAAAATTTCATGCAGAAAATTTTGAAAAACTAAAACAATATTTGTTAAATTTGTTTGCTCCTTTTTATTTGAGTTCAAGCTGTGTGTATTTTTTCCCCTATTTTTCCTCACAACTTCCCTGTGAGATAGATTGGGCTGAGTTGAAGTACCTGGGGCCAGGTAATGCATTGAACTTCTGTAATTGATGATCTTCTAAGTGTGAGTCTAGCAACTTCACCATTGTATCACACTGGCAAAGGGGTTTTTTGTTAATAATTTTATTGAGATTTTTATGACTGTAGTAAAAATGAATACAAACTAAACTAGAAAAAAAAGAACAATTAAAATTCAAAAGATACAGAAAAAAACAAAGAAAAAACTAGAAGAAAAACATATAGACAGTCCTTGGGTTAAGAACAAGTACCACTTCTAAGTGTGCCTTTAAATTGAATTTGTATGTAAAGTTGGAACTCATGAACAGACTATCTATTACTAAAAATGGCAGATAGAATTCTCTCTTTTCATGAATTGCTGAAAATGGATCGTATATTAAAATCACACTGCTTCAGCAGCTCATGAAAACACTGCACACTTTCAGCAGTTCATCAGCTCGAGGAAGAACATGTTGTTTTTAATAATAGACAGCCTATTCGTAAGTACAAGTTGTCAGTAAGTTGGACATTCTTAACCCAGGGAGCACCTGTAAAAGAAAAATGCAAAAAGAGACATTAATAAAGAACTGGCTTTTAACCTTCGTTGCACTAATATTTTATTTTTGGTTAAATAGACTATCTACCTTTATATTCCTTCTTTTTGTTCTGCACAACTTGGACCTTTAAATCATTCTTACGGCATCCCAGGTTTTGATCTTTCACTACTCTTTAGCATTTAAAAGATTTTGAAACTTTCACCAGACTACTTTGTAAATCCCATAGAAAGCTATCATCCAAGATTTCTTGTTGCAGCTATTCCATCTCCAAATCCTTTGTGTTTATATTTTCCTATTTTAGTAATTATGTTGTCTTCCATGCCTTCAGGCTCTGTAACATCTATGTCAGGTAATTTTTTTTTCAAAATGTTCTTACCATCTTCAAAATATATCCATTAAAATCTACATCCATTCTGAGACATTAATTATTAATAGTTCAGTCTGTGTATCTAAAAACTTTTTTAGGATAAGAAAAAAGTTATAGCTGGCTTATCTATTTTAACTTTTTTCTGCCTGGTTCTTTAGTTTCTTCTACTGTCCATTTGCAACTTTCATCAAGACTCAGTCCCTAATATGGGTTTATTTCCATTTTAGTAATTTCCCACAAGTATATTTAATTCTATATTCACTTTTCAAATCTTAAAGCAAAGACAACCAATAATCCAAATACATGTCCAATACATGTAATTCTTAAATCAAAATCTTTTTTTATTTGTGAAAAAACTATACATTATTTTAAATTTCTATTTAAAAATTATAAATCCAAAGAAGGTAAAATTCAACAGGTATCAAGTTAAACTTCCATTTTGAAGTTCTGTAATAAAATGTTTAAACTGAGCATTTCTAAATGTTATTAAAAAGTGTCTAGTTTAATGTCCTTATGAAAGGCCTTGCTGCTGCTGCTGAAAGCAAACATGAGGTCTCCCTTGGAACCTTGTGCTCAAATCCACCACTGTTTTAGGGTCTCCTCACTAGGAGCTGCCATGCAGAGTACTCACAGCGATCTCCAAATCTCTTGAGAGATTTGAAAGACAAATCTGCCAGTCTTTTATTCTTTACAGTGGTCATCATTTCTCTCATCTGCAGAGATGCCTACAGTCAACAATGACTCACATTGGAGGCACAGACTGGCAATGATGTTAGAGAAAAAGAGTTTGGTACAATGAGATTTTTTTATCTTACTTTCTACTAGGAGGAATATTGCCTAAGCAGAATTCACTTTAAGGAGATACCTATTAGCACTGTTCATGTACTTTGAGTAAGAGTGTCAAACTTTGATTTATAAATCTGAATTTATAGGAGGATACCAGGTATTAGGGGTATCACTTAAATCTTATACTATGGTTGTTCAACCAAAGTACCAGAATTTCATATTATCTTGGTCTCTCCATAGACTTCTTGATCTCTCCCTTTATACTGGCTTTCCTTATGCATCCAGTCAAAGCAGAACCACCACAGAGCATCACCCTTAAGTTAGAATGTAATAATTTCCCATATTTTAAAGCTTAGTTGAGAAAATTATGAATAATAGCATTTTACTTACTTAAAAAACACATTGACCTCCATTAGATGGACAGCCTGGGATTTGCTTCCCTTTTTTGACCTACAAGTGAAAATATGTATAGTTTAATCCCAAAGCTATTATATGTGAATGCCTTTGGATCAATGAACACATCTCATCAAATATGTCAACCTGATGCTCCTTTTTATCTAATGTTTAGAATATATTAGGTGAGAAATTATCTTGGTCTAAATGTTACTGAAGTGTTTACATGACAACTTACATGAAGGAAATGGTCAAATTCCTTGTTAATGTTACTCATCCCTCTACTTTTTCAGGGCCTTTCAAACTTTCTAATAATATTGTTTCATGTGACAAAAATGATTGAATGAGTGTGCAACAACTACTTTTTGAGGTTTATTCTATAAAATGAAATTACAAGTAGTTTTTTCCAGGAGCACTAACAAAATATGATACATTCCCAAGGTCAATTAAAATCCTCACTTTGAAAAATATTGTACAAATCTAGAAAAAAAATTATAGAATTGCATTAGTTCCTTGGGTTATCTAGGTGCTATATCATGGTTAAAAAAATAGTATTTAGCTAGTTATGGTTATGTATAAATGTAACTTTATGTGTAAAAAATGCATATTCGATCTGCAACCAAAAAAGCGGGGAAAACGAATCACGAACTGTTATGTATTTATGTTATTTGTGACTGTAAGTCTGTGTGTCTTGTTTTTTATAATTGTAAATAAACTTTTTAAAAAATTTAAAAAAGTATTTAGCAAGCTCTTTCAGAAAAGTAGCATTGAGATATCTTTCCCTGTCTTATAAGTAAATACAAATGTTACTGCAGCCCTGAAAGTATACTAGTGTGCTCCAGGAAAACCATTTTTGAAAAACCACTTTGGGATGATCAAGTTATGTGTTTAATCTGATCTCATTCCAGTCTACAAGCCAATCAAGCTTGCAAGAACAGGTAACCAAACCATGTCCCTCTCTTTTTCCTTTCAAAGTCTAAATAGCAATGGCACTTAAGACTTATATAGCACTTTACAGCCCTCTCTAAGTCAGCATATTGCCGCCAACAATTTGGGTCCTCATTTTACCCATCTCGGAAGGCTGGAAGGCTGAGTCAACCTTGAGCCTGGTTAGATTTGAACTGCCAAATTGCAGGCAGCCAGCAGTCAGAAGAAGTAGCCTTCAGTACTGCACTCTAACCACTGTGCCACCATGGTTAAAAACATCTTAAAATGTATGTATGTATGTATGTATGTATGTATGTATGTATGTAAACTGCTTACATATAGGTAGCAAATTGCTGCCTATATATGTAAGAATTCACTGTTTAGACAGTGCAAGAAAATAGTTTTGGGGATCAGACTTCCAGCAGTGTGCCAAGCACAGGTATTGTTTGTGTTACTAAATCAACAGGTGGTATTTAGTATACTTGCTATAAGGCATGCACATAAACATTACAACACATCTTCACCCTCTAAAAGGGATGGATGATTCAAAATAAAAATCAAAACCATTCTATGACTCCCTTTCTTCTCCCATCATTATTTTTAAACTAAACAATTTTGATATTGTAGAAGGACAACTTTTTCATCTACTTTTCAACTGCTCAAGCACTTGACCTAGCTAGGTAAAGCACTTTTTAGATTTTACCATCCTTCTTTCAAAGAGCAACTTAGCATAATAAAGGGATCTAAATATGCATGGAATGGGAAGGGGGCCTCTGGGGTTGTTAGAAAAAAAACAAAAACAAAAAAACCAACATCTTATTGTTTTCTACAAAAAAGAAATCTGATAATCCTATATTAATAAAGAGGCAATTCCCCTTGGAATCTAGAGGTCCTCTTCCTTTCTATACAAACAGTAGCGATTTTGAACATGTCTGTAAATTGTTCTTGCTTGTTTTAATTAACTAGGGACACAATTACAGGTAATCTTTGACTTACAACCATAACTGAGCCCAAAATTTATGTTGTTAAATGAGAATTTAACTGAGTTTTGCCCCTTTTTACAATTCTTGCCTCAGTTGTTAAGTGAATGAATGCCATTGATAAGTTAGTAAACTGGTTGTTAAGCGAATCTTGTTTCCCCATTGACTTTGCTTGTCAGAAGGTTGCAAAAGGTAATCACATGACCCCGGGATACTGCAACAGTCATAAGTATGAACCAGTTATCAAGCATCTGAATTTTGATCACATGGACATGGGGATGCTGCAAAAGTTGTAACTGTGAAAAATGGTCATAAGTCACTTTTTTCAGTGCCATTGTTAACTTTGAATGGTCACTAAATGAACTGTTGTAAATTGAGGACTACCTTTATATCTTTTCAAGAATTAGGGTTTATTAAAAAGGAGAAAGTGTGTGCTGCTGAAATAAAAAAATGTCTCTTAAAATTGTTCATTGATTGTATTAGCCCTTTTGAGGTAGTTCAGATAGCAAACCAAAGCTCTGAGTATCAACACTACGTTTACTGTAAGGTTACAGTAACAAAATATTGCAAATCTGAAAGCATTGCCCCCATCCCGTCTCTACTTTCCAGAAAACTAAGGAAAGTCATTAGTTTCTCCACTTTCTCCATCATCATCCCTCCTTTGCCTAGCTTGCAGCTATTCAGTCTATTGCCCATGGTTATTCTCACAGTTCCATTACACCCGATTTCAGAGGTTTAGTGCTCTACACAAGGATCTAGAAACTGTCTTGTGTTCTCTTTGTCAAAAGTCTTAATGTCCTTATCTTCCCGTATCTCTGATTATACCCTATCCCCATCACCTAACTGAGGGAAAATAACACCCAAGAGGTGAGCTTATTGAGGATGATTGAGATACCTTTTACTGGGAGCCAAGAAATCTGACAATTGCAATGTTGTTAGCAACTTATCAGGTTGACTGAGAACAAAAGGAACACACTGTAATATATTTCAGCTCAAGGCTTTGTTTAACATTCTTTAAAGCTGGTTTTGTCTAGCATGCGAATAAGGATAAGTGTGAAAATAAGGTAGCATGAAATTATGACCAAAGTAATAATAAGCACATTTAAAAACACTGCCTGAAGCACCATGAATAAAGCATTGAACTAATCTCAAGAGTCTTAAAAGGTGCACTCTTCTGTTCAAGGAGAAGAGACTAAATTGTTTACTGTTTACAATATGTTGTATATAAATTATATAAATATGAAATATCCCAGAGCTGATTTCATATCATTCATAGGAAACAAAAATCTTTGCCATGCCACTGCTTCTTACTCATTTGGATAAATCTGAGGCCTAGTAAAAACAATAAGTTGGCTCATGATTGTATGGAACAATCTCAATAAATAGTGTTACTATCAGAACATAGCAATGTGAAAGGTTGTGGCTTTATGGTGATTGATATCTTTTGGTTCTTTAAAACACATGAATTTTGGTAAGTAAATGTGTCTGTTCCCTCAATAAGCCTTTCAATAAAAGGGCTGCTCCTAGTATTATGCCACTCCTGGCTCTGTCCTCTAAGCCCCATTGGCTTCAAGTGAGGAAGTAACAGATTGGTAGATATATAATTCTGCTCATTTTAGGGTATAGTCAGACAGTAGAACAGGAGTATTCTATTGTAGAAGTTTAAACTTGCCTTATGGATTATATTAAATACTGTAAATCTTGGAAATTATTTCATTAAAGTTATTAAATAATATAGTTAATAGAAACAGGGCAATGAAGTTATTGGGCTAACTTATTAAAGTAAAATGGTGACTTGGTAGAGGGAATTTATGCAGTGATACCTAAAAGGTAGCTTTAACAGAACCTGTAGAAACAAACAATTTAAAACTGCTCTTCCAACCAGCCCAACATGTACTCTTAATAGTTAAATGCAAATTCCTTCATATTCATATTAACCTTTGTTTGCATTATTGGAATAAATGCAACTTCTACATAACACCTCAGAATTGCTAGACAAGAATATAGTCACTAACAAAATTTACAAAAAGCAACAATGCAAGCTCCTATTTGGTCAGAATAGTTACTGAGCAAATACTTTAGCTTGGTTCTCAATTGAGCCCAACTGTTGAAGAAACCCACCCACCTAAGCTTTATAATTTTAAATCTATTCTTCTGCTGTCTCCCTTAACTCATAAATAGCAAATATTTATATAAACAAGCCGTAAGTCATAGTTTCTTAAAAGATACAATCTTTTACAGAAACATCAAGCTGTCCATTACAGAATAATCCTTAAATCAAATTACAAATTGTAAATCATGTTGTATCACTACAGCCATGTTAGATGAAATTCTGTTTTTCATCTGCAGATTCACAATATGTTCACAGTGAGATTCTATTTTACAGACTTCGTTCTAATGCCATTCACTCTATAATTTTAGAAGATATGAGGATTTTTATTAAAAGGAAATATGATAAACAATCTTCCCAAAAATATATGAGAGCACAATATAGTTGTGATCTTCACAATTAATTGATGGCTCTATCAAAAATATTGAAAATGGGGAGAGAAGGCCCTTCGAAAATATTTTTAAAAATGATATGAATACACACTACTTAAGCGCCTGGTTAAAAAAATATATCACTTAAGTAACAGAATTAATCCAAAAGCTTAAATTCCTAAAACAGTTTAAAAGTCCTACAAATTTATTTTCCAATTTTGAATTTATCGATCACTACAAAAAATGGTTATAGTCTTATTAAAAAATATTCACCTTATAAATCATTTATGCAAAATTGAACAAAATAAAGGCATAAAATTTATCCTATTACAGTAAAGATTGAGAAAGATCCATACAAGCAACAGCAAAATAGTTTTTATCAGTCACAATTTCCCACGGGAAGAACAAAATGAATCCCTGCAGTCATCCTTTAAAACTAAACAGCGATTATACTCAAGGTCTTTTCATTATCTACCTCCCCCTCAAAAAAAGTTGGCTAAGTACAGGGGTGGGAAGAGGGATAGACAGAAGATTTTTTAAAATGTTTGGCTCAAAACTATTCTAGTAAGTTTTATGGAAGCCAGAAGGGGGTGCTGTTATCTGCCCAAGGTTTGACTAGAGGTAAGGGGCAAAACAGTTTTGATAAAAAGTTTCGATACTGTATGTAACACAGAATGGTGAAGATACTTAGATATGTGGCACAATTCTTTGTTCCAGGCTCCTATTTCAGGCCAGAGCCACAAGGTTGAAAATTATTTTAGAAGTAACTACTGTAGTGGCAGTTCAAAGTTGTTTTTCACAAGGGATTAGCTAAGACATTAACACCTACATTAATTAGGAGGCGAATAAAAAAACCACTGCATAGCTTGTTTTAATAAAATGCTTTATGCGTGTTGCCTTTTATAGGATACAGTAATGAGGCCTATCCCTCCCACCTGCAAGAAATGGAATAGCCCTGAGCATTTTTGCTAACATAACACCCATTTAACCATCACTAATATTTTGGTGCAATGGCCTCCCTTCCCCCATACCTAGGAAAACAGATACACACATTCCATCTCAGCTTCTCGGCAGAGATCGCCCCCCTCCCCCTCAGGCCTCTCTTGGGCTTCCAGTTCATCATACTTTTACACCAACCCAAAGGGGGGAAAAGCTTCAGTGGAAAAATCCTTCCGCCTGATAAGCAACCAGACAATAATATGCTGGGGGAGGGAGCAGAGAAGAGAAGACCAGCTTTTCTTTCCCTCTTTGACAGAGCAGGAGGGGAAATAAAAGAGAAGATAAAAGCAAAGAATACAAAGACTAAGATGCAGATACGGAAAAGAAAGGAATTTTTTGGTGGGGGGAGAAGGAGGGGAGCCATGTCAGCCATGTTTTTTGCTTGTGTGTATGCATAAGCATGTATGTGCCTGTCCATCCCCAGTATTTACAAACCTGCAGCTGCGGCAGCTCATGGAGTCTGTGAAGGAAAAAGAAGGGAGGGGAAGAAAGGAGGGGGGGAGGAAGAGCCACCAGGAAGGAAGGGAGAAAGGCAGAAAGAAAAGAGCGAAGGGAGGAGAGACGGGCAAAGCCAGCAAGCAGACAAAGGAACTCGGCAAAGCCTGACAAGACACACTCACACACACACAAGACAGCCGCAGCGTGAGGAAATGTGGAAATGTCTGCTTGCTTCCTGACACGGCGATTCAGCTCCCTTACTCGGGGAATGGAAAAGGGAAGGGAAGGGGGGAAGCAAGCCCACTTTCCCGGGCACTACCACCAACAGTTCTCCTCCTGCCCCCACCGCCGGCCCGAAGCAGCCTTCCCCGTCTGCCCCCCCACCCCACCGCTGCGGGCAAGAGAGAGACAATTCCCACGGGTCTTCGGGGGTGGGGAAGGGCAGAAGAAGCGGGGAATCCGGGCGCCCCTCGAGGGGCCCCCGCCTGGCACACAATAGCGGGGAGGAACCAGAACGCCGAGGCGACAGGCGGGCGGGAGGTGGGGGGGAGACCGAAGTAGCGCTGGCGCCTCCCCCAGAGGAGGAGCAATTAGAGCCGCCACGCGAGGGGGGGCGGAGGGTTTGCTCCGCTCCCCCGCCAAGGCCGCCGAGGGCGCCCCTCTGGCTCCGCTCCCGCTTTCTTCGGAGGGGAAAACAGTTTCCGGGAGGGAGGGGGTGACCGAGGGAGAAGCTGAGGAGAGGAGGAGCGGCGGCCGAGGCCCGCCGCGAATGAATAATAAATTAACTCCAGCCCCAGGAGAGGGGAGGGGAAGGGAGCGGCGCCTCCCCCACAGCGACTCCCTCCGGTTGTGGCCGGTACTGACTGGCCGAACCAAGGGCGGCGCGGCAACTCCCGCTTCCCCCCTCCCTTCTCCGCGCTCGCCTTCTCTCCTCACCTGCTGCCGGAGCCTCGTCCTTGGCGGCTTCCTCCGCCGCCTCCGCCTTCGCCCGGGCAGGCGTGAGGTGCCCGGCGGGGGGGTGGCGCAGGCGGTGGGGCCAGAGCTGCAGAAGCTTCGCCACCCCCGTTCGCCCGTCCAGGCCGCTCAGCTCCTCGGCGGCGGCTGCTGCGGCGGCTCCCCTTGTCTCGCTTGGCCCCCTCCTTCGCCGCCGCTGTTTAGCCCTCCTCTCTCTTGCCACATTGGGAGCCTCCCCTCTGCCTGCGCTCGAGCCGCTGCCAGGAGAGAGGCCTCCGCACCTTCCTGCCAAATAATGAGCCGCTCCAAACACGCGGCCCCGCCTTCCTCTGTTTTTTTGCGGCGCGCAGGCGTACTGCTTCCCTTGAACTGCGACAGGAGAGAGACGCCTGGAGCTCGCTCACCTCCCTCCTAATCCCCGATCCGGGAAGCTCAATGCTCGGCCGGCTGTGGCGGGAGAAGCTTGCCGGGCTTGGATAGTATCCGCGGCGCTGGGCCTAGGCTGGGGTGCCCTTATGTGAGGCGGGTCCTCTGGCATTCCCCCCCCCCCCGCGGAGCGATCCACGCAACTAACTTCGTGTTGGCGTCCCTTCTTCTAGGTCTTATTTCAGGCAGCGAAGAAAAAGGAAATCCGTGTTAACCCAATCCAACGTACCTGCGTTTTACTGGTACCCTGGATTTCCCATAGAAAGCTGAAGTACATCGTGATTTCTGCAGGCTCACGTATTTTCAGCGCAGATGGGAAAGCCTCTCGGGCAGAAATGAATGAGGTGTGCAAAAGTTGGCGTTTGAGGGGCTGGTGGAAGCACTCTGTGCCATCAGCGTTAACCTCAAACGTTTAAGAATTTATTCCAACTCCCTACTCTGGGACTGAAAAGTGTGGCAGGTAAAGCCCAGAGTGCCAACTAGTATTGATACACAACTGCTCTGGCTCACAGATGTGGCAAGAATGGGCTTCCTCTTGAGTCCCAGTCTTGACTATTATTTTTGGCAGCAAAGCAAACCCTTTGCAGCTGCTACTTGTTGTTTGATGGGCAGAACCAGACTGTTCTCTTAGTCAAGATGCCCTTCTCTGTGTTGCTAAGCTCTTGAACGATCTGGGACACAAAGCCTGTAAGATGCATACAAACATTGCTTAGGTAAATTCCTATGAAAACAAATAATGAATATGGGTTGTATAAAATTCATTGGATTTCTTTCAGATGATTTCTCATCCCAATCCCACTAAGTAAATCTTGTTCACACCCAAACAGATTATCTCTTCATACTCTTCAACTGAAATTACTTGGCAATAATTGTGAACAGGTGTTGGGAAGAAGCTTCCTCTGCAAAAAAAGTGGCTCTTATTTTTTAAAACTCCTTTCTCATACTAACAAAATTGTAACTTTTGTAACAAGCTATAGCTTCAAAAATATAGATAAAGGGTTTATTCGCAGCAGGTGGCAGCAGCTGGCCAACTTTGCTGTATTTAGATTTGGAAACTAAGCAGGATTGACCAGTTTAGTCCTTGGATGAGAGACTTCCGCAGAATATCAAAGCAATTGGTTAGTCTGGGAAGTTAAAAAAAACATTGAAGAAGGCAATTGGAAACTATTTTGTCTACTCCTGCTAAGGAAACAATGTAGACTGTGAAGATGACTTTACTGTATCTTTTTTTAAAAATCCATCTTGGTGGTGAATTGGTCAATGCTGGTTAACTTCAAAATCTCATTCAGCTCCTGCTCCATAATTTATTCAGTTTCTCTAAAATTAATTGCACTTTATTCACAGAGCTTTTCGAAAGAAGTTGGCAATTGCCCTAGGCCTCACATATTATCGACTCCTTATCCATCAGTATCCGCAGAAGAAGTCAAGGCATGCAATACAGTAGCTGGTGCAGCACAACTAAATCTTATTCCTTTTGCATATGCATCAGTGTGGCACGCACATTCAAAAGGGTGGGAGTTCAGTTCATTTGCTGCAACTATCCTCTTCCTTTTTTAACACACACACCTTTGTGGTAGCTGCTGCGGTATCTAAAGTATGTCAGTAATTTATCTCATGAGATAATGATTTTATAATGCTCTTAGTTTAGTATTTGGGTTTCCTCATGTTTCTATTTTTGGGGCCATCTGTCAGGAAATCACTGAAAGACAATTGTTTAAACCATTATTATTATTGCTAGCTTTCTAGGGATGCTACTGTAATATGCTTCTTAAACTTTTTTTTAAATCCCAGGATCCCTTTTCATTTTTCAAAATTGTAGAGGACCTCTAAGAAGCTTTTATTTGTATGTGTTATACTTACCAATATTAACAATTAAAATTGACACATTGGTTGCCACTACCACATGTCATGATTCTTGAAGAGGTTTTAATCTATATATATATAAGTGAAAAAGCACTCATGCATCATCACAAAATCTCCAGAACCATAAAGCCTACAAACTTGAAATCTGGCACGTATGTATGTTCCTTTTGGCTTCCAGGTGCTCACTAAGAAGGGATTTTTCAAAATGACCTTCAGAGCATTAGTATTTCCTATATTATTATTAACATGCTCTGATGCTAAGGAGTTCTACTCCCGCTCACCACCTGAAAAGAAAGAAATCTCTTCCAAATGCAAAACACAAGCAGAGGAGCGGGTTTCTGTTTCTGTTTTACTTTCACAGCAGCAAACAGCTTTACTACAGAACAGTTGGGTTAAGCCATGCCCAGGCTCCTTGCTGTCTCCTTGCTCACACAGCAAATACTGTTTCAGTTTCCAAACACCCCTCAACTCTCTCACACACTGACAGCACGCTAGCCAGTTGAATGCCCCCTTCTTTTCCTCCTCAGTTCAGATGAATCTGTTCCTTCTACTGTAACACCAGTTAAAGAGAAAAGAGGCAAAAAACACAGAAAAAGATTTGCAGATGTGATTAGGAAAACACAAGTAAGGGAAGCTGCAAAAAAGTATCATCAAACTCATCCCAAGTCAGTAGACAGGCTGTAAAAAAGTATACATCTAATAACCCCTACATTAATCAGTCACAAATGAGATCAATGCCTCGGATTAATCTATTTGTCTGGTTTTCAATATGAACCTCAGATTTATTATTCCAGGGAAAAGTTGTTGATGTTGGACCTCGGTTACCTTGTGTCTGGTGCTGTGCTCTAAACTGGCAGGATGAGAGTCCCAGGATGTGCTACCGTGGTGGTAAAGTCCACCTCCCTCCCCTTCAGCCTTCCCCTGAACCCTTACACAGCCTTCTCACCCACCACCATCCAATGGCAAAGTACTTTCTTTCTGTTACTACATTCTTTTTGATTTGTTTGCTAAGCTTTTAGGCTAAGATTTGCAGGCAGTTGCCTGCTAGCTAGAACATTGTTATCTTGTCTCCATAGCAATGAGATAAGACTGTCTTGTGATTTCTGATTTACTGCGCATGCTTCAAAAGTTTTTTTTCTTCACTTCCTGTAACTTACTTTCTATATATGCCTGTGTGAGATTAGCTGCCAGTATGTAGTCAGCTAGGTTTATTATTTTTGTAAATAAAAATATGTTTCTTGGATTATTTTCCGTGTTTTATTTAATCAAAGTTGACAGCAAAAGAAAATCACGGTCTATCATCTCTAATTAGCAAGGATGCTGTTTTTCCCTGATACTTTCTGCTATCTGGAAGTACAACAGATGCTTTCAAATGACGTCTTTTGGAGCCAGAGAGGTGAAGGAGGGAAATTTTATGCCAACATTCAAAGTGCAGGGGCAGGTCTACCACAGGATAGGGAGTATCATGGCAGGGCCTCAGCAGCAGCCTTCATTTCTCCAGATATACTTTGTTGGTGATGATGATGAGAGGGACATCCATTGTGGAAACTATATATAAAAGTGAAATATCACTCTTGTATCATCACAAAATCTCCAGAACTGTAAAGCCTACACACCTGAAATTTGGCATGTATGTTCCTCTTGGCTTCTAGGTTCTCGCTAACAAAGGATTTTTTCAAAATGACCATCACAGCATTAGTATTTCCTATATTATTATTAACATGCTCTGATGCTAAGGAGTTCTACTCCCCCTCCCCACCTGAAAAGAAATCTCTTCCAACTGCAGTTCAGCTAAGCAACGCCCAGGCTCCTTGCAGTCTCCTTGCTCACACAACAAATACTGTTTCAGTTTCCAAACAGCCCTCAACTCTCTCTCCACCTGAAAAGAAATCTCTTCCAACTGCAGTTGAGCTAAGCCATGCCCAGGCTCCTTGCAGTCTCTTTCTTGCTCATACAGCAAATACTGTTTCAGTTTCCAAACAGCCCTCAACTCTCTCTCACACACTGACAGGATGCTAGTCAGATGAATACTGATGGATGCTGGTAGGCAGAGGCACAATTTCCTCCCTTATTTTCCTCCCAAAAACTTGCCCAATCACATAGTTTCATAGTGAAGCACAGATACCCTGCTAGTAATTTATAATACTTGTAAATAAATAAGAATCACTCTGAATATTGTCTCATTATGTTTTCTAAATGGGGCATTGAGTATTTCATAGACTAATGCAAGTTTAATAATAAACCTAGCAGGCCCATAGTAAAATCTTGAATATGAAGTAATTATTGTAACACTTATTCACAAGATGCTCTCGTCTTCAAGGAATCATTTCAAGTGGATTCTGAGAAGAGTTTATTGTTTAGCCTGTAACCTGATTTCAAGAGCGGTGGCCATTTTATTGCTTAGCTTGCAGATTTTCATATACATGTGGCCTTTTAAGTCATTGCCTACTACTAGTTTCACTGTGGGTAAACTGGAGCTTTTATCCTGTATGAACTTTATTGGATAGCAAATAAATAGGTGGTAATTGCTAATTTCCAGCAAGCAGGTCCTCCAATTATTTACCAATATTTATTAGTTTGTGTCTTATCTCTTACTCCACATTGATAGGTTTGATACAGAAAAGATGAAAATTACTACATTTTTCATTACTTATTAGCATCATCATCTGTTACCCACAGGCTGAGCTAAAGTTTTTGATATGGATTAATGTTATGTTCTTTTTAAAATCTGACAAAGGTAATTTCAAAAATTATTAATAGTGTGGGAAGCCACTCCCTCCCAGAAGAATGAAATATTTTAGGAAATATTAAAAAGGCCGAATATTATATTTCCCTAAAGGAGAAACATGTTTCTAAAGACAGAAACTCAGAGCTTCAGCTCCCTGTCTCCAGCAGATATTTGGTGCCCATTGAGAAGTACTGCACCAGCCTACCTACAAGACAATTAGGCCTTCAGCTCCAGGGTGATGGGATTAAGACATGACCCTCCATGACTGAACAGGATTATCTATCAGCAGAGCTCACTAAATGGCACAACCCTTCATTGCATCACCCAGCAAGGTTCAACCAAACTTATCTCAGACAACCTCAGCTATGACCCCTTCATAGCCCTCTGCGAGTCTGACAACCAATAGAATACATTTCTTGCACAGGAACAGCAAGCTCAAGAGCAAGGCTCAAGAAGGTATAAATACCTCTCTCTCTTCCATGTGTTCAGCTCACCAGGACCTCAAACCCATGTGGTCCTGTTCACCAATAAACCATCTTTCCAATCAGCCTCCATGTTTCCAGTGTCTTTCCCCCACTTGGAACTGAAACAGATGGACATTTCTTCAAACAATTGTAAAGATCATCAACTTCCCCTGTAGTATGAAATAGTAATATCATTATGCATTTAACTAAATATTTTAATCCCATCTTTTAAAAGGCCAGTTATTTTTGGTGAGAGATCCTATTAAAAACCATATTTTGGAGTACAGTCAACTATTCTGTTGATATTGGGCCTTCATTTAATTTGGATGTCCCAAATATAATTCATCCTGAACTTTTACCTTCTTGTTGCTTGCCTTTGCCTGGTAGGGGTATGTAACTTCGATTGACAGAAATGTTAAAAGAGTTATTGCTACCATACTTTCAATAACAGAAAACAGCTGTATACACAGGATCTATTAGATACAGAATATGATACTGTTGTACTTACATTAGCAATTTGTTATCTTCAAATTTGATTGTTAATCTTGATTGCATGAAATAGCTACTTTATTAGAGAAACCAACTAGGTTTATAGTGGCTGTTCTTTTGTTGATATTCTTTGACCTTCTTTTATTGCCCCTTAGCCGAACATGCTGGAATGCCTCATCTCAGGAAGTAAGAAGAGATAAGAGTTGGAGACTGGAAAATGTTACAAGACGCTAATGGGACAATAATTGAATGCTGAGTGGCATAGACTGTCACAACTCATTGCCTTATGCTTTGTGTTTAGTGTCAAGGGGTTACAGTGCTTGCTCTGCCATTCATGATGCACCTCAGATTGAAAGTTGCCCTAGAAAATCCAATCTCAACTACCGAGTGTTCCAATCTGCCATGCCAAAGAATCAAGAGCAGAAAGGGACCAGAGCTGGTGAGAATCAGGGAATTGATAATCCAGGCAGTCTCCCTTTGGTTTCTTCACAAGACCATGAGTCATCAGTTGAAGAATGGATTGGCTATCCAGCTCTTATACCTATTTTATTTTTATTTTGTTTATTTATTTATTTTGTCAATTGCTTACAAGATAATAAGTATAAGGATAAACATAGTTATGAATACATGAAATGAATACATATAAGAAAAATAAAAGAAACAATAAAAGAAACAATAGGACAGGGACGGTAGGCACGTTGGTGCACTTATGGATGCCCCCTACAGACCTCTTAGGAAAGGGGTGAGGTCAATAGTAGACAGTCTAAGGTTAAAGTTTTTGGGGTTTAGGGAAGAAACCACAGAGTCAGGCAGAGTATTCCAGACAATGACCACTCTGTAGCTGAAGTCGTATTTTCTGCAATCAAGTTTGGTGCGGTTAACCTTGAGTTTGTATCTATTGTGTGCTCTTGTATTGTTATGGTTGAAGCTGAAGTATTCATTGACCGGAAGGACATTGCAATGTATAATTTTATATACTATACTTAGATCGGACTGAAGGCGGCATAGTTCTAGGTTTTCTAAGGTCTAGAATTTCAAGTCTGGTGGCATAAGGTATTCTGCAATGAGTAGAGGAGTGTAGAACTCTTCTTGTGAAATATTTCTGGACTTTCTCAACTGTGTTAATAACAGATACATGATGTGGGTTCCAGACTGATGAGCTGTATTCGAGTATTGGTCTAGCAAATGTTTTGTATGCCCTAGTTAGTAGTGTGATATTACCAGAGAAAAAGCTACATAGAATTAGGTTAACAACTCTTAATACCTTTTTGGCTATGTAGTTACAGTGGGCTCTAGCACATTAGATATGAGTATTCCAAGGTCCTTGACGGAGTTTGGATCATCAACAAGGTCTTGACTATTCAGCTTGTATTTTATTTTCTGATTTTTTTGCCAATATGTAAGACAGAGCATTTATTTGTTGAGATTTGAAGTTGCCATTTGTTTGACCATTCTGATACATGTCGAGGTCTTTTTGAAGGGTAGCAGCATTGTCTGTGGTATTGAATAGCTTTACATCATCAGCGAAGAGAATGCAGTTGCTCTTTATATGATCACAGAGGTCATTTATGTAGAGTATGAAGAGAGTTGGTCCTAGAACGCTGCCTTGGGGGACACCACTGTTGACAGGTACAGAATTTGATAAGACGCTCCCAATTTTGACCATTTGTTGTCTGTTTGACAGGAATGCTTCTATCCAGTTATGCAGTTGTCCAGAGATATCATAAGATTTTAGTTTTAGTAGTAGTTTGTCGTGTACCACTGAGTCAAAGGCTTTACAGAAGTCTATGTAGATTGCATCTATTGCTTTGCCCTGATCGAGTTGTGTAGTCCATATGTTTTTGCAGTGTAAGAGTTGCAGATTACAGGATAGTTTTTTTCTGAAACTATATTGTTTGTTAAACCTACATCATAACTATAGCATTTCTGTTTCTCATAAGTCTTACACTTTTTATGCAGTCATGAAAATGAAAGCTGATGGGAAGATGTTATCAGCTAAGGCAGTGGCTCCCAACCTTTTGGGCACCAGAGACCAGTTCCATGGACAGAGGTTTTTCTGCAGACCAGAGGGGACAGAGTTTTGTGTGCTGCCTGCACCCTGCGGATGAGACTTCACTTGTTTGCATGGCCCCATTTCTGGCATGCTGCAGCCATGTGCCAGTTCCTGGACAGGGGGTTTGGGAACCCCTGAGCTAGGATGTCATTGCAGAAGAAGTTGAAAGCTGAGTGAAGGGATGAATTAATTAGCCCCTTTCCTGCTCCTTATACTACTCAATTGCACCATATTTTGGCCTCTAAACAGCAATTTCCAATTAATGCAAATCTATACATTACTATAATTTCACTCCCTGTTTGGAAGGGAATTGTTCTCTTCTGATATCTGGAATGCTATTGTTGGAAGTTAAAACCCACCCCTCTCCTGGGAAAATGAAATATTTTAGGATATACTAAAAAAGGCAGAATATTTCCCCTAAAAAGAGAAGTAGAAACTCAGAAGCAGAAACTCACCTCAGAAGCAGAAGCTCACCCCCACCTTTGTTATTGGGCAGGCCATTTAGGCCTGGGCCAGAGTATTCTACATAACAAAGCCCTCTACCCATCTCACCACATGGCTTGGGAAGATTGCATCAGCAAGCACTCAGGTGAAGCCATGTGGTCCAGACAAAGCCTACAAAGTTAGCTAAGACCCCTGTCCCTGGGAGTCTGACAGCCAATGGGATACATTTCTTGCACAGGAACAGGAAACACTAAGGTGGGGTCCAACAGAGGGTATAAAACTAAGGGTCTCTCAGCATCTTGCCCCCTTTTTTTCTTTTCCTTCACCCAACATCTTGAAGTATGTGATCATCCTTTTCATTTTGTAGCTCCAAGCCATGTAGTCCTGTCCATCATTAAACCATCTTTCCAAGCAGTCATCGTGTTTCCAATGTCTTTCTTCCCCACTTGGAACTGAACCCAGAAGGATATTTCTTCCAACACTATCTTCAGATAACAATATTCTATAATATTTTCATTAGAATGAATGTTTTTGTTTTTGATCATGGGCTCATATTTCTTATGTTTGCCCAGCCATTTTATGCCCTTCTTTGATACATAGATGTTGATTTAAAATGCAACATTTCCCTGTTCTTTCAGTCATGATTCCTCTCCTGTTGGAAGTTAAAACCCACCCTTTTCCCAGGAAAATGAAATATTTTAGGATATACTAAAAAAGTAGAATATTTTCCCTAAAAAAGGAGTAGAAACTCAGAGAGCCAGAAACTCAGCGCCCACCACACCTTTGTTAATGGGCCATTAAGGTCTGGGGCAGTCTATTCTGCATAACAAAGATCTACTCCAGGTAAAGTCATAATAGGAATTGCCCAAAGCCCTTTCATTACATCATCATCCAGCAAAGCTCAACCAAGCCTGGGACTCAGGACAGCCCCTGCATGGCCCCACAGGAGTCTGACAACCAATCAGAACACAAGCTCAAATTCAAATTTCAACAGAGGGCATAAAACCAAGGGACTCTTAGCATTTCTTCCCTTTTTTTTCGCTCAGGAGCTCCAAGGCATGTGATCCTGTCAACCATTAAACCATCTTTCCAAACAGCCTCCATGTTTCCAGTGTCTTTTTCCCACTTGGAACTGAACCCAAAAGGATATTTCTTCCAACACTCTCTTAATTATGTTTGCAAACAAATGGATGATTTTAATAGGACTCTCTAAGCCCGTGATGGCGAACCTACGGCATGCATGCTGGAAGTGGCACGCAGAGCCATCTCTGCCGACATGTGAGTCATCGCCCCAGCTCAGTTCCACTGCACATGTGCACGCATCTCCCGCCAGCCAGCTGATTTTGGGGTATCTGCTGCACATACACGGGGGGTGGGGAGGCATGCTGGAGATGTGCGCTTGCGTAGGAACGTGGGGGAGCATGCACGCATGGGTGTGGGAGCGTGGGGGTCGCACGTGCATGCGCAGAAAGTGGGAGGAGTGCAGGGGGTTGTGTGTGTATGTGCAGGGGGTGGGAGGGCGTGGGGGGTTGCACATGCATCGTGGGCGCACATGCGCACACATGCACACTTTTGTCACATGATGACAAAAAGGTTAGCCATCACTGCTCTAAGCCTATTATCAATCATCTAATAAATGATCATTGTTTTCATTTGCAAATTAGTTTCTGCTTAAACATGGGTAGTCTCTCAGATTTGGTGATTGTCCAAATAACATTCCTTTGTAAGGTAGAAATTCTAATTAAAAAAATAGTGTCTTGACCATACAATTTATTAAGAACTTACAGACTACCTGGCCTACTTTTATTCTCCATATGCTTTGTCAAAGCTGGACTAGTTTAAATCCAAATGCAATGCTGGAAAAAATGGTCTTTAAAAATGCTTAACATAAAAAGAACATATATAAATAATAACCTATAAAACATAGAAAAGAGAATTGTTGCCACATTTGTATAATTTGTAAGTGAAACTAACCAGACCTTTAATAATAAATGTTTAAGATACTGTTGTAATTTGGTCCAGTGGTTAACACACCAGGATAGAAAGTAGGTGACAGTGAATTCAAGTCCCACCTGGTTCTTTCATGCCGTGCCCATTAACCAATATTCACGTCCACCCTGGATACATTTAAAATGATATGACATACAACTCCAAAGGGTAGGTTTCCAAATACCTACTGGGTGATGAAAACTGAACAGAGGAACAAAGGAAAGGAGACAAAGAGAATTGGAATAGAAAATAATGATGAAGGTTTGAAGGAAGGAAGAAGCAAGTTTCAGGTGGGAATGATAATACAATAAACATGTTTAAGGTTTCATGTTTGATGGGTAAGAAACATAAGATGGCCTTGCCTCCATATTTGTTCACTAAAGTTTGAATATGGTGAGAACACAGTAAAGACTTAGTGAAGATGTGAGGACAGCCTAATGTCAATGTTCTTTTCATCCTAGCACAATAGCCAATTCACACATTCAAAGGAAAGCTTCTGCATGACTGTTTAAACTGACCCTTAACAGATTCATCAAAATCAGGCTTAGCTTTGTTTTTAAAGAAATTGCCTGAAGTGATAAGACACAATGATCCATGACTCATCCAATATTCACATATAAAAGCATTTTATGGCCTAATTATTTTAACAGTTGTAGGAAGTTAGCACCCACCCAGTATATGACCTTTGGAGTTCCTAAACCTTGGTTTATAATTATGTGTGATTTTGTATGGTAGTGTAGGAAGTTAGCACCCACACTTCTTCTAGAAAATTGAAATATCCTAGGAAATATTAATAAGGCAGAATATTTCCCCTAAAAAGAGTAGAAACTCAAGAGCAGAAACTCACCTCAGAAGCAGAAGCTCACCCCCACCTTTGTTAATGGGTGGGCTATTAAGGCCTGGGCCAGAATACTTTACATAACAAAGTTCTCCAGGTAAAACTATAGCAATTGCCCAAAGCCCTTTCAGTGCATCATCATCCAGCAAGGCTCAACCAAGCCTGGAACTCAGGACAGCCTACAGAGTTGCCCCTGCATGGCCCCATGGGAGTCTGACAACCAATCAGAATACAAGCTCCAATTCAAATCCCAACAAAGGTTATAAAACTCAGCCACTCTCAGCATCTCAGCCCTTCTTGACCTTCTCTTCTCACCTTGAAGCATGTGATCATCCTTTTCACTTTGGAGCCTCAAGCCATGTGGTCCTGCTGTCCACCATTAAACCATCTTTCCAAATAGCCTCCATGTTTCCAGTGTCTTTTTCCCCACTTGGAACTGAACCCAGAAGGATATTTCTTCCAACACAGTTTTCATATGAATAAAATAAGTTAACCTATGAACTCAAAACATCTCTCCTGTTGACAGAATAAGGAAAGTTAAAGGATTTTTAAAAAATCTTCAGCAGTTATGTTAATTTATGTCTTTAATTCAAAAACACTTATGATTGCCTTACTATAAAGTAGGATAACATAATTGTTCAATGATCTATAAAAATTATTGGGTGGTTCATAAATTGCATAATGTGGCTGGTTTTAGGCTTAGCATCCTGTATGAACTGGCCATGGCAGCTTGTAAATTATTGGGCAGTATATTGTGAGAACTAGCAATTTTTTTCTTCAATAAACCCATAGCTTAGGCAAACTCACAACTAAAGGTTTAGCCTTTCACTAATAAAAAGAACATAATAATAAGCAAGAGAGAGTATCGCTATCTAAGATTCTAGACCAGGGCTGTCAAACTCCCGGCCCACAGGCTGGATGCGTCACACCCAGTTTAGCAAAGGGGGAAAAAGTCCTGATATGTCATGTGACATCACCGTGATAACGTGAGTTTGACACCCCTGTTCTAGACAGTCACTTCTAGTTCAATTAGATAAAATGACTATGTAGTACTGAAAAGGAAAAGCATATGTGGACATAGCAACCATTGGTAATTCCTTCAACCAAACATGTTTCTTCCCAGGATTGCTTAGCAACTCTGGAGGGTAGCTACATGATCCCAAGTAAAGACTTAGATGCATTATTGAGTCTCTAACAGGTGTTATGTGAAAACCACTCTGTATTCCCAAGCTATGTTGTTTTTATCTTGTTCAAATTTCTTCAATAATATAAACATTATGTTTAAAAATAGTAAAATACATTACATTGGTTAATTTTACCCTAATATAGGTTAACAAAATCAATTTTATTTGGGAATTGGGAACAATTATATAGAGAGGCTCAGTGCAGATTGGACAGAAGAAGTTCCACAGCTCTTCCTCAGGACCTTCTGTTGAAAATATTCTCAGATAACAAGTCTGGATAGAATCTTCACCCATGTTTCTAGAGAACTCGTGTCAGTCCTTGGGTACCAGCCTTGGCCAACTGTTTGTCTTAAAGATACATTGAATTCATACCATTGTGGTACAGTTCAGTGGTGGGATTCACATTTTTTTACTCCCATTCGGTGGGCATGGCTTGGTGGGTGTGGCAGGGGAAAGATACTGTAAAATCTCCAGACAGAGGTGGTATTTGCCGGTTCTCCGAACTACTCAAAATTTCCAGTACCGGTTCTCCAGAACTGGTCAGAACCTGCTGAATACCACCTCTGGTTCAGTTTGTTTGATGGGCTATAGGTTAAGCAAAGCAGGTGTTGACCCTACTCAATGCAAGAAAAAAGTAATCTAATTTGTAGTAAGTGAGCTTCGTGTTAGAATTGTTGGAAGAAATGTCCATCTGAGTTTGGTTCCAAGTGGGGAGAAAGACATTGAAAACATGGAGGCTGATTGGAAAGATGATTTGATGGTGAAGCAGAACCACCAAGTACATGTGATTCTGGGTAGCTGACCACATGGAGTGGAGAGTGAGAGGTATTTATACCCTCTCTTGGTCTTTGGACTTGAGCTTTCTGTTCCTGTGCCAAGAGCATGTATTCTATTGGTTGCTGCCAGACTCACATGGGGCCATGTGGCGTCATGGTTGTCTTGAAGTCAAGTCTGGTTGAACTTTGGGCTGACGTAATGTAGGGGCTTGGTTGTGCCATGTGGTGAGCTCTACTGATAGATAATTTATTTATTTATTTATTTTATTGGACTTATATGCCGCCCCATCTCCGAAGACTCAGGCGGCTCACAATTAAAACATACAATACAATAATTATTTAAAAAAGAATTAAACAATTTTAAGCCCAATAAAACCAAATTAAAATACTTAAAATTATCCCATGGCCCTGGTGAGGTAATCACAGCCCGATTTGGTCGAACAACCAGGTCTTTAAATCGCGGCGGAAGGTGCGGAGGTATTATGTCCTAGAAGGTCATGTCTTAAACCCATCACCCTGGAACTGGAGGCCTTTTGTCTTGTAGATAGATTGGCTCAATCTTTCTCAATGGGCACCAAATATCTGCTGGGTGCAGGGAGCTGCTCTTTGTCTTTAAAAACATGTTTCTTCTTTTCTCATCCAGGGAAATATAATATTCTGCCTTTTTAATATTCCTCAAAATATTTTATTCTTCTAGGAGTGTGGGTGCTAACTTTCTACATAATGTTCAGTACTTGAGTGCTAATAAGCAAAACCATTATCTGGTCTCTGGTATGGATGTAAAAAATTGGGCGCGTGTGTATGTGTGTGTGTGGTATATATGTATTAAAATAACAAAAATCTCAGAAAATTGCCAAATCTCTCAAGATATTAACCTTCTTAAACAAATACAATGTTAAGCAAAAACAACCTGTCAGATTTGATGGTTTTATAAGATTTCAGCTGTTTTGAAAATTATTTTTTCCTTGAATTTTGGGGATCTGCAGAGACTAGCTAGGGAGACCACATAGGATTGGGTGAACCACAGTTACCAAATTACCAGCAAGTGATTTATGAGGCAATTGTTGAAAGATTTTAATGATATAATGTTTCATATGAAGGGAAAAGATGGGGCCCCCTTGATTTAGCCTAGAAAGATAAGGTGTAAGGGCCAGTGGTTGGGAAATGCTGTGTTTCAGTAAGATAATCACTAAAGTTTCAGAAATGTGACATCCTTTCACTTGAGGTTCCAGGTCTTTCAAAATGGTTACATGGCATAGATGAGATGTCTTCAAATGAAATACAGCCTTGGGTCATTTATTCTTAGAATCTCAGCTGTCTGTGAGCACCAATGAAGCTGTGGGCAATTTGCTTGGCTGCATGAGAACACTGCCCCATCTGCTGTGTGTGTGTTTATGTGTGTGTGAATAAGAGAAAGAGAGGTGGAGAGAGAGAATGGAGAAAGAGAAATGATATAATATACACATACACAGGGGGGGCTTCAAAAATTTTAGCAAAGAGTTCTCTGCCCAGTTGCTGGGTGGGCATGGCCATGGTGGGTGTGGCCTAATCAGCTTCCTGCACAATGGCGGGGGCGTTTTGCCCTCCCTGGGCTCTGGAGGCTTTTATCGAGCCTCTGGGAGGGCAAAAATGTCATCCCCGGGCCTGAGTCTCCACATGCATCCTGTACCTACCTGCATCCAAAACAGGCCTCGTGGGGACTCCTGGGAGGGGCAGGTGGGGCCCATTAGGAGTGGGCTTTGGGGGTTCTCTGAACTGCACAGAATCTTAGCTAGGGGCTCTCCCAAACCCCTGCGAACCCCCAGCAGCCCACCCCTGCACATACACCCCCTCCCCATCTTTGAGTCAGTGTTGATTCTCTAGTGACTACCTGGACTAGTCCCTGCAATTCATTTAGGCAAGATTTTTAGAAGTGGTTTGCTATTGCTTTCTTGGTCATCTCTAGACCTGATATCCTTTCCATGAGCATTCTATAAAAATTCAGGTGGATTGAACTCCATGTTTTGTTTGAGACCAGCCCACAGATACTGCAAATCTCACTGGTAGATCTTTCCTTTCCTTTCCTTTCCTTTCCTTTCCTTTCCTTTCCTTTCCTTTCCTTTCCTTTCCTTTCCTTTCCTTTCCTTTCCTTTCCTTTCCTTCCTTCCCTTCCCTCCTTCCCTTCCCTTCCCTTCCCTTCCCTTCTCTTTTTACAAAGATTCCACAGTAAAAGATACTTAAGGTACATCGTTTTAAAGTAATCAGGCTGAACTTCCAGCCACAATCTAATTTGTTTAGTTTTAGAGTGCTCAGCTTTTCTACCAAGGATTTCTCCTTTCATCCCAGTTTTAAGAAAGTAGAAAGGATGATGCTTCAGACCTCCCTGCTCAAAGCAGAAGTAATGAACTTAATAAAACATGTTTGAGTTCTGAAACATGGGGATAACTTTGCATATGGAGAACAAATTTTCTAATTAAACTAATAAAACTAAATTTCTAGATGCTAAAGAATGCTTTAAAAAAAGGAAGACAATATCCCCACACACAGAATTAAAAAAAAATCAGTACAACCAATCTACTGAATTATGTTTAGCTATGATATTGGATTTTAGGAGACATTCACATTTTGTTGCTAGTTGGAAAGTGTTTGTCGGGTCCATTAGATTAAATGTTCTTAGGCAGGAATTCTTTGCTGCTTCTCCTTTATAAATCTTGACCACTATCCTTAATTTTATTTCACTTTAATGGAGAAACCCCATCTCTTTCCCATGATCTCTTTTTCTTGGGATTGGATAGATCTGCATCACTATGACCAAAATAGTCTTTCACCCTTAAGGAAGAAATTTTATAAATGTTTTATGGACCTGTGTCCAGCAGATTTAAAGGGAATGGGATAATATAGACAAAGATGGTGTAAGGCTGAAACTGATGAGGTAGGAGCCAGTGATTGTCAGCCAAGATTACCTCAACATTGAACTTCTGTCTCTCATGGCCAAGAGAAAGTTAAACGTTTCTTGACTTGAAGCCAGAGGATGAAAGGGATAGAATTTAAACCTTGTAGCAGACATTGTATAGAGACATTGTAGTGGGCAGATCTTCTGCACATACAGGTTTCCTTTCTTATCTGCAATACAGGAATTTATCTAGCCATGTTATCTCTGTGAAACTTCTGCTTTATCTGAACGTGAAGTTGAGCATCTGGAGTATCATTTCATTGCAGTACCTAATACAAAGTCTGATAATAGAGCCGTTTGTAAATGGGTTAGCACCTATGTTAACAAAGGTTTAGAAAGCCCTACAGTGTTTTCTCAAAGTTTGAAATCTTTCTATGGACCCAAAAAAATGGGGACCTATTTGCAAAAGCTTCTAACTACCTTATAAAATAGCTCTCCAACTACCTAGGAAGGAGTTGTAAAAGGAAAAAATATATAAGACTATACTGTATTTTGTATAGAACAACTTAACTACTCTTTATTTCATCTTGTCCTGGGATTGTTGACCCCATAGAATAAACTTAGAAAGCATTGGTGTGTCAGAATTTGGACTATGATAATTCCCATCTCTTTTTAGAAACTGAGTTTGCACAGTATTTCACATATGAAATCCAATCCAGAAAACTGTTAACTTAAAATTAAAGGATCACTCATTTTTATAATATATAAGTCTAAATAAATAAATAATATTTATGAACTCTGGTCTCTCAGCTGACCATGTCTTTGTGGATACAATGGCCAATGATTAAATTATTTAAATGATCTTTTGTCTGCCCTCTCTACTGTGATAATTTTTCCCCCTGAGTTCATGCATAAAATAATACCAGAATGACTCAGAAAAGAAAACCTTGTATTATTGGAGTGCAGATATAGTGCATTAAATGAAATACTGTTTTCTGGTCAGGTGAGCAAACTAGTTGGTTTATTATGTTTGTTTTTCATTTCTTTGTATTAAAAAACATTGATTTAAAAAAAATTGACCTCCAACCCAATTGCTTCCCTAGTTGTAGCTTAAAGCACCACTCACTACTTGTTTTTGTCAGCAAAAAAACATACATTTGGCTATTCAAGTTTTTTAGTCTATTTTGGTTTTACAGCAACTAAATTTTGCTATCCTCATGACTACCAGTATGTCTGCTTTTCCATTGCCTATTTTCTGATGTTGTCATATTTCTCCTTTCTTTCTATTTTTCTCCACTTCTTCTTAGTGTCATTCTGCTGGAAACACAAATTAACATGCTGTATGGAATTCTCAGAAGAGTTGGAAAAGTTAAAATGGCAGTCATAACTATGCAACTGAAACCCTGCTCCTTTTTTTACATGTACTGTGGGTACCCTGGTGCTGTAAAAAAAGGAAATAAGACTATGTTGGATCTCCTTTTACCTTGCAAAGGTATGTTCACGGACTATGGTGAAGAAAAACAATCAAGGTGGTTAGGACTATTTTATTTGCAGTGCACAAATGCCATGAACATAATAAACAAGAAGAGCTTTAATAATATTTTTTTCCCAAAAAACCCCACTAGAAATGTATTGTATCCACTACTTACCTTTCTTTTTTTTGAACCATAATTCTGTCTTTGCAGCGGTTGTTCCGAATAAAGGCCACAAAGCAGTATAGATTTAAGATGTTTTGTTGTGGTGGTGGGACCCTGATAATTTGTTGTATTTGAAGCAAGATCAACATGGTCTCGTTTCTACTGGAGCCTGAGTGTGTGATGGAGGAAGATGGAGGAAGGTGAAATGGGATGACCTTATGTTGACTTCTTTCTTGACTGATTACTATAGCATTCAGTGACAAAAGCTACCCGCAGTGCATCCACAGGGAGATTCCATTGGGAACTGCACAGATCTATAATTACAGACATAACCTACTGTTTGTCTGGAGCACACCTGGGCTTTTGGTTGCAAACAGGGCTCCACTTTTGCTCTGCAGCAGAATCTTTCTCAATCTGATTCTTTTTAGAAGTGTTGGAATACTGTTCTCATCAGCTTCTCATCTGACATGGCTGTTGGCAGGCAAGCAACACTAAATATAGAGAACCTCATTAAATGATCAAAGCAGAAAAAGAAAAAAAGAGAGTGGAAATTGTAAAAATCAATCCTATAAAGATATTGCAACAACCAAAGGAAATTGTAGCTCTGTCTAGTTATTACTTCTGTATCCTGATCCCGTCCAATAATACCCATTATCCCCAGCCAGTAATAGCTTTGTAAGAATGATGATAACTCCTGCAGGCATATTATTTGCAGCAGAAGCCATATGGCCATTTTAGGAATAAGTAGTCATCTCTTCTTTTGCCGCTGGGAGTGAGATAGATCTGAGTAAGGCAGCCTTCCTCAGGCTAACAGAGTCCAAATATATCACACTAATGCCCCCTACATTTTCAATTTTGGATCATATTCTCTGGATTATGGAAGTTGTAGTCTTGTGGATCTAGACAACCTCAGTTGAGGAAAGTTAGCTTAAGAAAACCTTCATAACATAAATGGATTGGACAAATCACCTATCTGGTCCCTTTCAATTCTATTATTCTGTGAAATGTGACTTTTATAACATGAGTGGAACATTGCTATGGAGGCTATTACCATACGATACAGTTGGAAAATACTGTGGGACAGTGCCAGAAACCTCACAGCACCAGAAACCTCAGAAAACAGTGCCAAGAAACTCAAGCCAGCCCTTCCCCCTTTAAGAAAACCAAGAATCATCAGCTGAAAGAAAAACTCAGAGCAGCCCTGCTAACAGAGCTGACAACAGAAACACTAGAGTATTTGTACAGTAGAGCCAGTAAGATAAGGGGAATGAGGCTAAAAATAACTCAGCTGGAACTTTCCTTTTCCTTTTTCCTGGCAGAATTAACCCCCAGGATAGGAAAGACAAAGCCTCAGGAACAGGATTAACCCATTAAGGCAGGAAGACAGAATTCAGAGCAATCACCTTAACTAAAGCCACACAAACTTCAAGGGAAAATGGGTATAAAAATCCATAAACTTATCATGCCACTCTGCTTGCAAGCCAGAAACGCTCAAGCTATGTCTGCTTTTCTTGCCTTCCTACATTAAAGTAATTCTACTTTCTGGCAGCTGCTTCTGCATCAATTTCTTCTTAACATCTGTGGTGTGTCCCAGCTGGGAACAAACCAGGGAAATTTCTTTCAACAATACCACTGCAGTATTGGGGTTTTTTTAGATTCATATCTTAGTTTCTTTAGATCCAGGCCTTAGTTACGTGACCTGTTTATTAAAAATGTGGCCTCTAATTTGCAGATTTCTTCTTTCTCAATGCGATAAACAGACAAGGTCTACAATTGAAAGGGCCTGTGACTGTGCTGTATCTTTCCAAAATTAGTTTAAATTAGGGAAGGTTATGTAACCATGACATTTTCTTCCCATGAAAGAGTTTTCTTGTTAAGAGAAGTTCTTCCATGATTCATAATATTGGCATTTTTTTCTAAAACATTTCAAGTCAGTACCTCAGATGTATGCAACTTGTATCACCACAGGAATATACTAGGTTATTCTTTTCCTTCTTTTAGGTTTGTGACTATTGGAATGAAAAAAATAATAGTGAAGAATGAAGAAGGCTGTGCCTGATGAGAAACAACTGATGGTTTATGAACATCTTGCATAAACAGTTGTTACCCTGAAATTTGGAATTTAGAGTGATGTCAGTCCTCATTAAATGAAACAAAATAATGCTAGTGATCATAGCTGTAAAAATTAAAAATAATCCCTATGAGATTTGTTCTCAGCTCATCCATATAATTTATGCAGTCAACAAATGCCAACATGCATAGGAAGGAAAGAAAAGGAGTAAGTAAATAGTAAGTAAGTAAGTAAGTAAGTAAGTAAGTAAGTAAGTAAGTTTCTCCACTTTCTAGTCACTTTAATTTGGGTAGCAAATTGTTACATTTTATCATTGTGAAATGAATTTCTTATTCACTTGTGTCCTTGAAAAGCTAACGTTTCATTTTCTTTTTTCTTCCAAATTTTTTTCTTGTACATTTTGCCAGCTTAGTTTAGGGCAAGGCCTTCCCCTGTTTCTCCTCTCCCAATTATCAGAAAAGTGGAATTAAAAATTCAGTAAAGTTAATTAATAAATAAAATATCACTTTTAGACATTTTTAATTAACTGATGCACTGGCTCTTAGTTTTGGCAGTAAACTAATCAGAGTAGGTGAGATGGAAATGGGGAAATCTCAGGAAGGAAAAGAAAGAGAGAGATAAGGTTCATACATGGCACTTAGACCTATTTTGGTTTTTATATATTTTTCAATTTACAAGAAATGATAGATATATAAACATCTTATTGTAAGTTTTATGAACTTATTCACTCGTTTTGCTGAACAAATATAGACACTCTATCTTTCTGTCTCTTAAAAGTCATCTGATTTCCTATCTAATCTGGGACTGCACAGATTGTATTTGAGTAGCCCATAAAAGTAAACAGTGATAGGATTGATGAAAGGTATTACTTATCTGTGTTAGGTGGAGTTGATAACATAGGATTTGTGACAGATAAGAGCCAAGGATTATGGTAGCTAAAGTCAGTTTTATACATTCTGCTCATCCAGAAGCATCTGGATACCTTACTGGATTGTTTAATTTTAGTACAGGTTGCCTTTTCAAACTCAGAAAGAAACCTCACATAGGTAAAATCATTTGCATGGAAAAGGATATGGCTCATATATTTAGCTGCTGAATTTAAGCCTGATTACAGCCCATTCCAATTCTTTCCCATTCCAACTCAGCCGTCAGATTACAATCCCCTTACCAGCAAGTGCACTGGAAATAGAGTTCATCACATTTTGCAGAAGGCTTGGGATTCCTCAACCTCTTGGGAACAAAACAATTCAGTGGAAAGCAAGAGCTGTCATTACGGAATTGGAAAGGGCAGTTAAATGTAATTTAATACTACCTGCTTCAGAACTTGCTGAAACATTTTAAAGTCAACATTTTAACATCCGTATTTCCTTCCTGGCATGCTAAAGGGGAGGCAGAATGTGCAAACTGGTTCATGTTGAATTCTATTAAAATGAACCTCTAGGTGTCTTTAATAAATGTATCCTGCTTTCTCATAATGTGCACCTACCATGATGTTAAAGTGCATTAGAAATAAAGTACCTTAGTCTGTCGCCACAGTCTTCTGGGAGTCTCACAGTCTAATGGGAAGCAGAATTCGATTGTTTAGCATTTTAGCACTTGAAAAAGGGCAATGCAAGAGAAAGACAACTTGATTTTTAAATAAGGGCTGCTGCCTATCATATCAGATACGCCACAGACATTAGTATTCTACTACTAGGTCATCATTTTACCATTATACATTTATATTTAGCAGAAGAGCTCTTGATCAGGAAGGATATCATAGGAATTTGTCTACCTTGAAAAATGGTCTTCTTATTCTATATCAAAATTATGCAGCTGAATTTAACAAAAGGCTTGCTCTTTGCCTGCTGCTAGATTGATTTTACTGTCTAGAAAATTATGGTCTTGGTGAGACAAATCCAAATGTTTACTTGATGTCTTTTTTAAAAAAGTGATTATGGCTGAGTTCTTACAGTAAACTAAGCCATCGTGGTAATAGTGATTCTGGCTTAACGTGCAGTATGAACATAACTCTAGTTTATAGTTCAGTGTGAATGTACAAGCCTCAGTCTAGGTGAAAGCTATGAGGTTCCAGTCTACATTTACTTTGAAAGCATTTATTTGATTTCTGTAACATTTACTTTATGTAGCTCATATGGAGTACCTAGCTGACCATCCCTACTTTAAAAAAAAACTGATTAGTACTTGGATTGGAGACTACTGAAAATCACAAGGCTGTAAAATAATCTGGAAGGTTGAAAAATCATCCTGCAAAGCCATTGCAAGCCATTAATTGCAAGTCATTTCCATCTTCTTACCCAAAAACTGCATGGATGTGTTCACAACATCTTCAAGATAGAAGCTTGATTCAAAAGAGAATTGATTGTTTTCTTCCATGCAAATATATTCAGTTATAAAGGCAATAGGATGTTTTGGAGCATTTAACATATATATATATATATATATATATATATATATATATATATATATATATATATATGTAGGTCTTGGTGTATTGGTCTTGTCCGTGTAAGATTGAGAATACCTTGGCAGCGTTTGACGAAATCTCATCATCATCTTCAGGCTGGTGTCTTCAGCTTCGTTCTCCTGGGAGAACGAAGCTGAAGACACCAGCCTGAAGATGACGGATGAGATTCGTCAAACTGCCAAGGTATTCTCAATCTTACACGGATAAGACCTACCAAGACTATATATATATATATATATATATATATATGAAACACCAAGGACATTCTTGAACCAAATGGGTCTTTTACCAGGATCATGATGTGGCATATGGGCATATGGTTTTTAGTGACCTGGTATGGTTGTACTTGTACTTGCACAAAGCAGCAAATGGAGAGAGAAAATGGCAGAAGAAGCTCAGTTCTAGCCTTGAAGTACAGCTATGCTGTCATGAGGGATAATGTATTGACTTGGTTGTTAGCCAGGGCTGTTGTATGAAGGTGTAGAGACAGATGTCCATTGGTCCAGTTTGGTATGGCACATAAATGGTGAGGACTAAAATTCTGATGGTGCACTCATTTTCTCAGTTGCTGGGAGACCCTTGGCTGGTCTAGCCCAAAGTTAGCCAGGGTGAGGAGAGAAAAAGATTGCTAAACAGAATAGTTGGAGAGAAAAGTTGGAGAATAGATTTAGTTTGATATGTAGAACAATTGTTTCCAGACAGAGAGGAAGAAGGAAAGTCTACAGGTGACTTCCCCAGAAGAAGGAACGAAATCTCAGAGAGGTGACATCTTTATCTAAGATGGGAAGGTGGAAATTGGCTATTGGGGAAGCCTTGGACTGAGTAAACTTTGAAAGAAGTTGTTTTCACCAATGGTGAAGCAGAAAGTGTTCAGTTGAGCTGGTCTAGGAGAAGGTCAAGCTATGCTGACCATGATAGAAAATCCAGCACATTCATTTATTTTCATTCTTTCTATTAATAAGCCCAGAAATGGGAAGGAGAGAAGTGAAAGTGGGGGGAAGCAAAACAGTTAGCAGGAGAGTTATAGAAGAATAGTTTCTGGGGAAGAAGCTTAGGAGAAAGCCTGTTAACAGAATTATGTTGTATATACTTGCTGTAAATGCCTGTTGTAAATAGCTTCACTGTACATAGTAAAAAAAAAAAACTCCCATTGTCTTTTTTCTTTGTGTTAAATATACTGAACTTTCATTCAAAAGGAACCTGGTCATGCTGTGACAATGAAATAGCTTCAGAGTACAACCGCATGATATGTGGAAAAGATTTGGAAAGTCCTAAGTAGATGCTACACTTGTGCTTCCTTGTGCTCCAAGTCACTTTACTTCTGTATCCCAAAGGTGCTTTTTCAAGAGGCAACTGAACTTTCTGGGTTTTTTTTTTTTTTTAATTACATTTATATGCCGCCCTTCTCCGAAGACTCAGGGCGGCTTACAATTTTTGGAGCACAACCCAATGTGCTCAGCATTAAAGGTGTTTCGCTTTTCATTCAAGAAGCTTCTTCAGCTCTGAGGAAGAAGAAGCTTCTAGAGCTGAAGAAGCTTCTTGGATGAGAAGTGAGACATCTTCAAAGAAAAACCAGAAAGTCCAGTTGCCTTTTGATAAAGCATCTTTGGGACAACCATGGCCTGGATGACTGAGAATCTCCATAGACATTTACCTCTGTAGTTGGTGTTAAGTTTGCATGAAGAGACAGACGCGGGGTGCTTCAAGCTCTTTGTTTATTAATGACTACAGCTCAGAACGAACCCACTTTGGCTGGGCTGCGGCTGCTACTTATAGCCAGCAGCCGCAGTTGCCAGCCAATCAGAGTGCAGGGTTTTCCCGCACTTTTTAAACCAATCATTTCTTACATTTTACAAGAACAGTTCAAACTAAACCAATGACTTTAAACCTGCATACATAACAGTTGGGCACTTTATTTGGAACATATCTTTGAGTTTGGATAGCTGAAGCTCCAAAGAGTCTGTTTTTGTTTTCATTCCCTGTCCCTGAATACTCAAGAGACTGGGAAGAATACACTTCAGAAGGTTCTGCATCTTTGGAGAATCTTGGATTTCTTTCTGTAACCTCTCTGGTTACAAGTGCCTCTGCCAAGCAGCTTTCTAAAGATTTGGGAGAGGGGAGGAGGGACTTTAGCATAACATCACCCCACTTCTGTACCTGATCAGGCCCAATTTGCTAATTTCCAGAATATTTAAACAATAAAATGAAAACTTTATATGATTTATAGTTTTAATGCACTATCAAAACCCAGATTTTTTTTGGCTTTTGGTCATCTTATTTTATTTTGATCATTTTATTTATTAACATTATTTGTCCCTTCTGTCTTGCTGTGCTCTACAGCCTGCTAGGAAGAATCTCTTGCAAGAGGTCTAAATAATTTCAAAAAGCTTCTTCAATAATGCTGAGGTGCTCTAAAATGAGACCAGGGGCTACAAATGTCTTTAAGCTGCAGGTTGTCAGCTCCTGTAGTCTAACCTCAATTCCTGTGTAGTACCTTTGGAGTCAAGGGTTCCTGACCACTCTGCAGCAACATGGTTTGTTTGGCCCAATACAATGTTTTGGGTTAATTCAATATTTTATCCCAGCAACTACTTTCTTTAACCAGTGGTTTATGGTTCAATGGTACACGGTCATTCAGTAAAACACAATTAAATTATTTAAATTATTAAATTATGACTGAACTCAGTCTGGATCTATGTCATGAAGGTCTGACACTGAAGTTCAATAGTGTAAAAATTAGACAGAATTTCCTCCAATTATTATGGAGATGGAATGCGCAGATAGTAGCCTGGGAAAGCACAGGATTTTTAAGTTATTCAATTGCAGTCTATTTCTATAGTATGATATCCTGCTATTCACGATTTAAATCACTCCTGCCCCCACCTCAATTGCCATAGCAGCCTCTATCTTCCACATAATTTCTCCCTTTTTAATCTATATTTATCACTAATGCATTTTCTTTTCCAGAACATTAAAATGCTACATTTGAAGATTAATCAGCTACTTACCCTGCATTTTTCTGCTACATTCAAGAATGTGGAAACAAAAACCAATTTATATTCCCCAATCCCTCCAGACCTATTTTTAAAATCAGTCAGGAAGGAAACAAAATGCAACTTTCAGTGTCGCTGGAGAGGCTGTTTGCTTCCCAGCATGCTTAATAGCCAGCCAGTAAATGTCAGGTTTGTTTAATCAGCCTGTGGTTTTCTCTCATGGGTCACAAAACTGCTTTCTACTGTACTTTTGGATACTAGCACTGTTATGTATGCAGGTTTGAATGTCATTGGTTAAGTTTGAACTATTCTTGTAAAATGTCAGAAATGATTGGTTTAAAAAGTGCGGGAAAACCCTGCACTCTGATTGGCTGGCAACTGCGGCTGCTGGCTATAAGTAGCAGCCACAGATCAGCCAAGTTGGGTCTGTTATGAGCTGTAGTCACTAATAAACTCTTCACTGAAGCACTCCACGTCTGACTCTTCATGCAAATCTAACACTGGCGACGAAGGTGGGATCCTTCCCAAAGAGAAGACAACGCGGAGAAGAAGCCGAGAGAGATGGCTGTGCTGAACACCCCCCCAGCCCCGTTCTATCCGATGGCAGAAGACTGGGACTCGTATGCAGATCGTTTCCAAATGTATTTGGAGGGAAATGATCTCGCTGACATTTCCGACAAGCGGAAGAGGGCGGTCTTTCTCACCCACTGCGGTCCGGCCATTTTCAAGATGGCGAAGGCATTGGCGGGAGCTGCAGATGTGAAGGTAATGGACTGGCCTGATTTAGAAAAGTTATTAAGAGCCCATTACGCGCCACAAGTATCATGCCTCATTAAGAGACACGAATTCTACTGTCGGGATCAAGGGGAAAGCGAAAACGTTAATGACTTTGTGGCAAGTTTAAGGGACATTGGGGGTGCATGTGAATTTATCAACTTAGAAGAGGCCATGCGCGATCGATTTGTTCTAGGCCTAAAAGACAAGATTTTGCAGAGCAAATTATTAATGAAACCTAAGATCATGCTTAAGGAGGCCATAGAAGAAGCTTCTTCAGTGGAAGCTACCAAGTCCTCAGCAGCAGCCATGAAGAAAATTAACAAGGCGAAGCCATCCTGATGTGGAAAAATCCACAACAACCCATTGCGAGCAATTAGATTCTGATTCAGACTATAGTGAGGTGGAGGAAGGAATTTATAGACTCAGAATGGAGAAGAAAAGGAAAGACCTTGGAAGAAAGAGGCAAGACTTTTATTGCAGAGGTTGTGGGGGGGCCACCCCCACACTGAATGCAATTTTTTTGATACCATCTGTCTCCGTTGTGAAAAAAGAGGTCACCTAGCAAGAGTCTGCAAATCATCCAGAACTCTAGATAAAAGTATTTTAGTTGATTGCATAGTCAGCCATATGTTTAGACTGGATTTGATATATTCATTCACTACCAAATCTTTCCTAAGGATCTAGGATAGGCAGATGTTGTTGTTGGATGGTGTGAAAGGAATTGTCACAAGATATAAGCTGTCTTTTGCAATTGACTGATGGTGATTTTGTCAATATTGAGTGCTCAAGTTGTGTTCCAGATGTTTTGGGATTGCACCTATTACTCTTGGTACTATTTTTGCTTTTCTTTGCCACAGTCATTCTACTTCTATTTGCAGGTCTTTGATTTTATGATTTTCTCCAGTTCCTTCTCCTCTATTCTATCTCTTGGTATTTGCAATATCCAGTAGCCAGACAGCTGCATCTGTCTTTACACAAAGGGGAAAACAATCCAACCTATCAAAAACAGCACTGCAAAAAAAAGATTAGGAATACAAGTTAAAATAGGGAAGAAAATGGTAAGTGAACACCTGTCTACCCTAGACAAGTTCAAATCACCAGGATCAGATGGATTACACCCCAAGGTTTTGAAGGATCTGGCAGATGAGATCTCAGAGCCACTGAACTGTATCTTTCAAAGATCCTGAAGTACCGGGGAACTGCCAGAGGACTGGAAAAGAGCTGATGTAGTTCCCATCTTCAAAAAAGGAAAAAAAATAGATCCAGGAAACTACAGACCTATCAGCCTGACCTTAATACTAGGGAAGATTCTGGGAAAGATAATTAAGCAATGAATTAGTGAACACCTAGAAGCAAACAAAGTAATAACCAAAGGCAACATGGGTTTGTCAAAAACAGATTATGCCGGACTAATTTTACTGCATTCTTTGACAAAGTGACAAAATTAGTGGACCAGAGGAATGCTGTCGATATAATTTACTTGGACTTCAGTAAGGCATTTGATAAAATAGACCACAACCTACCACTTGATAAGATAGAAAAAGTGGGTTAGACAGCATCACCACCAGGTGCATTCGTAACTGGCTGACCAACCGTATTCAATGTGTAGTCCTTAATGGAACTGCATCTACATGGAGGGAAGTATGCAGTTGCCACCATCCAAATTTTAATCACATGACTATGAGGATGCTGCAATGGTCATAGGGGTGAAAAATGGCAATGTCACTTTTTTCAGTGCCATATTAACTTCAAACGGTCACTAAATGAATGGTTGTAAGTTGAGGACTACCTGAATTCTATTTAACTAAGAAAAGAGAATAGAAAAATAAAAAGTACCAGGAAAAAGAAAATGCAAAAAAAGAATGAAGAAAAAGAAAGGAAACATAAAGAATTGACTTCCGATCTTCATTACAAGAAATGTAAACAAATTTAGTGACTCTTCATTCCTTTAAAGTTACTACTAAATACCTCTTTATTCCATATCTCATCTATAAATACATCCATAAACAGCAGCTTATCAATCCTGGTGCCAGGAAAAAAATCTGTAAGTGGTTGCTAGAAATTTGCCAAAAAAAAAAGAGTCTTATTTTAATCTTGATCACATAAATCAAATGTATATTCCCTTTACTTCTAATTGTCTTAACCTTTAGTTCATTCAAATATTGTCATAGAATTGTATTTTTCTTCAATTCTTCTTTATCCCATTGCATACATTTCATGTGTTTAACAAGACTCCTTTATAAATTGTTGGAAGAAATATCCTTCTGGGTTCAGTTCCAAGTGGGGAAAAAAAGACACTGGAATCATAGAAGTTGCTTGGAAAGAAGTTTTCTTATTTTATATTTACAATAAATCCATCTTTCATTCAAACAGTGGGTTGACTAGGTACACATATCTTGTGCTAACAATTATAATTAATACTTTTCTTACCAATACAATAGTAATCATATTTTCTTTATAAGCCATTATCTCTTACATCTATTATTTTTATAACAATCTTAACTTATTTCTCTGTATGTTCATCTACTCAATTTTAACTTGTTTTATTTTCCAACTGTTGATAAAATAAATCCCATGCCATGTAATATTCAGTTTCTTCTTTTTCTTCTATTGCCAGCATTATTCTATTCATCTCTGCACATTCTAATATTTTCTTAACCACCTTTCCCTGTACTGGAATTTCCCTGTACTGGAATTTTTTAGCTTTTCCAATTCTGAGCAAATATAGTTCTAGCTGCAGTTAGTACATGAATAATTAAATATGCCATAACATTCAGCCATCATCCCTAATAGGAATATTTCAGGTTTCAAAACTATACGTTGCTTTATCATTTTTTCCAACCATGTGTGTACTTTTGTCCAATATCTTATAGCTTCTATGCATGTCCCCCACATATGGTAATATGATCCAGGTGTCTGACGGCACTACCAGCATTTAGCTGATTTGTCCTTAAAAATCTTTGCCAATTTTGCTGGTGTAAAATGCCATCTATAAAACATCTTATACAAATTTTCTTTATGTGCTGTTGATATTGTTAATTTGTAATTTCTTTCCTATAGCTTCTGCCATTTATCTAATTTTATAATATACCCAACATTTTTTGTGCATGCTATCATTGTTTCCTTTACTTGTTCTTCTTCTAGTTTGACACCTAATAGATAACAATACAATTTTTAGTCAACTTGTCTTTCATTCCTGTTAATATTTTATCCAATTCTGTCGACTCCTTATAAATACCTTCAGCTTTAGCATCTTTTTCATATCTTGATTGTATTTGCATATATGAATACCAATGCATATCAACCCCTTGTTCATTCAATTCTTGTTTACTTTTGAGGTCACCCTTTTCATTCAATATATCCTTACATCTAACAATAGTTCCCATTTTACAAACATTTGGATGTATGAGTGCTTCCATTGTTGATAACCAGACTGGAATTTTCAAATAATGTTGTTCTCTAGTTTTTTCCCATATTGACAATAAAGCATTCCTGACATAGTGTCTTTAAAAATAACCATATATTTTACTTCTCCCATACCATAGAAAAGCATGCCAGCCCAATTGCAAATCATGCCCCTCCAACATCAACAACCTTGTATTTCTTAAATTAATCCATTCTTTCATCCATGTTAATACTGCAGCCTGATAATATAATTCCCAATTAGGTAACCCAAACCCTCCTCTGGTTCTTGCATCCTACAACATTTTAAGGTTAATTCTTACTTTCTTCCCTTGCCATATATATTCCAGTACTATTCTATTAATCTCATCAAAATATTTGTTCTCCAATTTTATCGGGATTGTCTGGAACAGATACAATAATTTTGGTAGTATATTCATCTTAATCATTGCAATTCTTCCTGTTAATAACTGCATGTTACCCCATTTTTCCAAATCTGTCTTAATTTGTTGTTTCAATTTATAATAGTTATCTTCCTTAATTGTTCCACATCTAGCCATTAATTGAATCCCCAAGTATTTCACTTTCTTTGTGATCTGGATATCTATTCTATCCATTAACTCTCTTTTGTTTCTCTCTCATGTTTTTTTTACCAAAATCTTAGTTTTCCCTTTGTTTATTTTCAATCCTGCTGCTTTCCCATATTCTTCTATCTTGTTTATCAACTTAGGTCCTGTTCCTAGTGGTTCTTCTAGTATAAAAACCAAATCATCTGCAAATGCCTGTAGTTTATATTCTTCCTTTATTTCCATCCCTTTTATTTCCTTATCTTTCCCAATACTTCTATTTAATACTTCTAAAGTTAGTACAAATAGTAATGGCGACAAGGGGCTCCCTTGTCTTGTTCCCTTCTTATTGTTAATTTTTTCATCAATTCTCCATTAACCATCACTTTTGCATATTGTTTATAATATATTGTCATAATCATTTTAATAAACCTTTCCCCAAAATCCATTTGTATCAACATAAACTGCCAGTTCACATAGTCAAATGCCTTCTGTGCATCTAAGAATATCAATGCCATCTTTTTTTTCTGGATGCGCTTCATAATATTCCAGAGTGTTCAGAATTGTTTTCATGTTATCTTTTATTTGTCTCTCAGGTAAAAAAAACATTTTGGTCTGAGCATATAAATTGGTTTAAAAATCTTTTTAGTCTCTCTGCCATTATTGAAGCAAATATTTTGTAATCTGAATTCAACAATGATATTTATCTATAATTTTTAATCTGTTGTAGGTCAGAATCTTTTTTCAGTAAAAGAGTAATGTAAGCTTCCATCCATGAATTGGGTATTTTTGCCTCCAACAGTACTTCATTTAATACTTCCAGCATTATATTATTTAGAGAATCCTGCAAAATTTTGCACAGTTTTGAAAGAAGGTTTAATGGTGGACAGGACTACATGGCTGAGTGAAGAAAAAAGGTGATCACATGCTTCAAAATGTTGGGTGAAGAAAAAAAGGGCTGAGATAACAATAGCACTAAACTTATATACCACTTTATAGTGCTATACAGCCCTCTCTAAGCAGTTTACAGAGTCAGCATATTGCACCCAACAATCTGGGTCCTCATTTTACCCACCTCGGAAGGATGGAAGGCTGAGTCAACCTTGTGCCTGGTGGGATTTGAACTGCCAAATTGTAGGCAGCTGGCTGCAGAAGTAGCTTGCAGTACTGCACTCTAACCACTGCACCATAGAGGCTCCTATGATTCTGAGAGTGCCTGAGTTTTATGCTCTCTGTTGGGCCCCACCTTAGTGTTTCCTGTTCCTGTGAAATGTATCCCATTGGCTGTCAGACTCCCAGAGGGTGGGGGTCTTAGCTAACTTTGTAAGACTTTGTAGGCTTTACTGGCTGATGTAATCTTGCCAGGCCATGTGGTAAGATGGCTACCTTTGTTATGTAAAATACTCTGGCCCAGCCTTAATGGCCCCATTGGCAAGGGTGGGAGGGTTGAGTTTCTGCCTCTCTGAGTTCCTACTTCTCTTTTAGGGGAAATATTCTGCCCTTTTAGCATTTCCTAAAATATTTCATTTTTCTAGGAGAAGGGTGGGTGCTAACTTCCAACAATAGGTCCAATAAGTAAACATTTTGCAGAGCATTCTCTTGGTATGTTATTTGTATTTCCTCTTTAATTTTTAAAACTTCAGCCAGTTTCTTTTGCATATCCAACAAAAGATACTTTTCCAAATCATTGCCTTGGCCTGTGATTAGTAGTTCCAGTTTCTCCATCTTATTAGGCAAAATTTGCACCATATCTATCATTCCGTCATTCTTTTTTGGACACAGTTTATCTATAGAGCCAGACATCATTACTGGCAATGTTGATATTGTAGCTACTAATTTGTGGCTCTTTTTTTTTTACAAGATCTCCTTTAATAAATCCATTGTCAAGACATTTTGTAAGCCCTAGTACAGACCTGAAAAGCAGGCTTGTATGTTTCCCCCCTCCCTTCTACTGAGACTCTTTAGTCTTCTCTAGTATCCAGTTTCTAAATCATAAAGTTGCTTATCTTTATTATGACCTAAAGTAGTCAAGATAACCAAAATAAATCTGGTTCCCACAAAAATCTATTTTATTTTTTATGGTTAAGTATATTCTAAATTTACCTGATCCCTAATGTTTTATACCTTTCTTAGATCAAAATCTTATTTCATTTTTACCAGTTTATTTTGAATTCTTTCAGCTCTTAAGTTTATAATAAAATTTTCTTTTGTTCAGAGCTGAAGACCCTAAACATCCAATGAAGACTTTTCAAATCTACTGTTCCAAAGGGCTTTAATAGCTTTAAGATGAAGTGCTTAGAAATTGGGGCTTGTGATTTTGGCGTTGTTTAAAAATTTCCATTGTGGTTGCGAGCAAGATGGGTGATCCCTTTGTCTCTCTCAATACTCAAACTCATGGAAAACTATTCTCCTGCAATCTCCTCATGAGCAGCAGCCATCTGGAGAACATATGGGTGAGCTCCTGTCCTCTCCATGTCCAGAGAGGTTCTGAAGAACCAGTCTACTCATAGTTTCTGTAATCTTTGCATTGGTTGTCATCTCTGCTTTTCTGGAGATGTCTTCAGTTTGCCATGCCTTCTGTGGAAGTCATTATTTATTAGTTTTTGTAGGATTTTTTTTACCTCTAGAAGACTCACTGTATCAGTATATTGCCATGCAGTAGATGAATAGCATTTAAAATGTTTTTTCTATTGTTATACTGTATGTGTAAGTCACTTTTTTTCATGGAAAAGCATTAAAGTTTTTATTATACAAAGAAAGCATTCTGGCAGTTTATACATTTTTTTAATTCTTTTTTTAAAAAGCACTTTCTATGTGGTTGCTGTGTTTTTGCCAATGTATGTGTTTTTATTTTGTGCTTTATTTTGTTTTTCTGTTTTTTATCACTATTTTAAAAGAATAAATTTAAAAAATCACTGCAAGACAGATATGTAGTTAATAACTTAACATTTTATTTATTGTTGGGAGGAATTATATGCTTACTTGGTGTCAGTTTTGTTTAGTTTTGGGGTGGTTTTTTTTAAGTCAGAGAAAGGAATTAAAATATTACTCCCAGAGGAAAATTCATTAAAGTGATAGTGGCATGTTTTTGCTATTGCTGCCCAGCTAAACTGGGGATTTAAGGACAAAGGCAAACCTGGTCTAAATTTCAGCTGTCTGGAATGCCTCATTTCTTTATCACCCACTCATATTCAATTATTTTTTCACTGGCAGTTAAGAATGAAATGGAAAGTTTAGATTGGATTGAAGTCAGTCTATATACCTAGCTCTATTTCCTGGGTTTAATGGAAGGTTAGCCTTTCCACAAGCTTACTTGATGTTCCACTATATTCTAAAGCAAGTGATATGCTAGGGCCACCACCTACAATGATGGGAAGTTGCAACTTGCCAGTCACTTTATTTCTGAAATTTACTATCTCATGTAGGATTAAAATAGCAAAAACAAACCAACAAAAGCAACAAAACCAGCAACCTATCCTGTTGGCATCAGAGCTTTGTTTTGTTTTTTAAAATTTTAATTCATAGGTTGAAAGACCCTGAGCTATGGTATCCACAGGAGTGGGATTCTACCAGTTCTCACCTATTCACTAGAACCGGTTGTTAACATTCTAAGCAGTTTGGAGAACCCATGGTTAGAAGAAATTACTGGCCTAATCCTGTAAGGAAGGCAGGAAGGAAACATTCTGGTGTTGCTTACAGAAACTGCCTCTCCGTTAACCCTTATTACATTCTGGGCAGGACTAGACTTCCTGTCTCAGGAACTTCTCTGGAGTTTTTTCCCCCTCCTTTGCTGGTACTTTGCTTGTGTGGAGTGATCATTCAAAGTTACAATGGCACTGAAAAAAGTGACTTATGACCATTTTTCACACTTATAACTGTTGCAGCGTCCCCACAGTCATGAGAGGCCAGGCGAGGAGATGCGTGCCTCGATGTGAGTGATATTGAGTTGGCCATACCCAGCCAATAACATGACCACCAAGCCGCACCCACCAACTAAGCCACGTTCACATAACCGGTTGTTAAAAAATGTGAATCCCACCCCTGGGTATCCAGAATTAATTTTACAATCTCAATAGAGTTCTGAGCTGGATTGGGTGGGACGCCAGATAATTACTTTTGAGTAAATAAAAGGAAGATCATCATATATACAATAAAATAATCCTCCTCCTCCTCCTCCTCCTCCTCCTCCTCCTCCTCCTCCTCCTCCTCCTCCTCCTCACTTTTCCCTCAGGAGCAGAGCCCACTTTTTGGATCAAGGAATAACATTCTGCATGATCAAAACAGCATCCGGGTCATGTCTGCATTTTGCCAAAGATGGCTGTAGATCTATGGGTTGCGACAAAATAACCTGATTGATGGCTTGTTGCCTGGGCCTGATGTTGGTCAGGTCTGTATTCAGCTCAGCACCATCCTGGAGGGCGGGCAGTATCCAGCAGTATCACTAGGAGGAGCAGACCTCACCGCCATACACAACAAACTCATATCTACTGCAAACTCTAATACAATATACAGTCATATATGCAATAAACTTTAATAAGACACACAGACACACACTATAGTTTTTATTAGAGTTTGTTGTAATATACTGTAAAATACAAGGGGAAATAAAATTCGGACAGGAAAGGGGGAAGTAGTGCAAGGTACAAAGAATTCATTCTGATTGCAATTAGATATGACCACTATTGTATGATGCTACAATTGCTAAATTTTAAATAAAAGATGCTAGCCAAATTCTGAGAATTCTATTGATCATTAAACTGTATTACACTTTCTCTTTTGTGTACCAGCACCTAACTAGTAAAATGTGTTGAATATAAAGCCATCATGGTAATCCATAATGCATTTCTTTGGTTTTATCATAATATTGTATATCACTTGTGGGGTTTGTAAAACTTGGTTTATAATTACATGTGATTTTGTATGGTAGCTTATTCAGTAAATCATTGGCATACCTCCCATGGTTAAGGAAAACATTGTGAGCTATTCATTTATATTAAAGATAATATAAACCCAATGCTGTTAATCCTCCAGAAGGCCATCAAAACTTGATTTTACCATCAGGTCTGGGGGGCCCATGACAGCGTGGAACACTCTAAATGATTGCACTGTGTCTAAGTTCAGACTGCACTCCCCTGCCTTTTATTATTATAGTTTTTAACTGTTTTTAATTGACTTTAATGGTTCAATTTTATGATTGTTAGTTGTGTTTTAATTGTATGTGCTGCCCAGAGTCACATACAAGTGAGATGAGTGGCCATATAAATTCAATTAATTAATCAATAAAATGATTTACAGTGATTTTGTTTCAGCTAAGCGATGAATTGATAAGTGATGGGACACATTTTGTTTTTAAATCTCATTACAAATCTTTGAACCATGGGCCTTATGGAGTATTTAAGTGACAATATAAATTTAAATGTTTCTCTGAAGTAAAATAAAGTTTCTGTCCCGATTTTACTGAGCACAAAAGTATTCCAAGATCAGTCATATCGTATTAGTACCAAAGGATTAGATTCAGAGGCCAGCATAATATTATGTAGGTTTTTCATAACTGACTTTCACCAAAAGCAACAAGATCTGGTCTGAATGTATTAGATTTCTATTTACTTTTTCAAAGAGGTCATTTCACTGCTAAACTCAGCCCATAAAACCTTTTAAGATGGGTCAACAATTTTTAATGTGCAATTAATATATCATTTTCCCTTGGTGATTTATCCTAAATCTTTATCCTTAAAATGTGCATTATTCATTCTGATTTCCTAATATCACCTTTAACAGAGGTGAACAATTAAGAGAATATTATGCTTTTAGCTGCAAATTGCTCATTTAATCTCATTATCTTTTTATCTATTCTGTATCATTATTTCACTCTTGACTGTTGGACAGTCAGACTTATCATATGATCTGTACTATTTTTTCTCACCAGCATCAATTTTCTTATTTATTTATATTTCTTCAAGGATGTTATCTTGATGCTCCACTTTTATTATTATTGCATTCCATTGCATGCTGATATCGAGTGCCAACCGCCCTGTACGGGCACACAGGCAGGGGCTCCTCGGGGTCCTGTCGTCAAGTCTATGTCGGCTGGCGGTCCCACGGCGGCGAGCCTATTCTGTGGCGGTCCCTGACTTATGGAACCAACTGCCTCTAGACCTCCGTCTGGCCCCTGACCTCCGCACCTTCCGCCGCGATTTGAAGACCTGGCTATTTGACCAAACCGGGCTGTGACTACCTCACGGGGGGTATGGGATAGTTTTAAATTATTTTAATCTGGTCTTATTGGACTTCATAGTTGTTTAATTCTTTTTAATTATTTATTGTATTTGTATGTTTTAGTTGTGAGGCGCCCTGAGTCTTTGGAGACGGGGCGGCATATAAGTCCAATAAAATAAATAATAAATAAATAGATTCTTTGGGTCTTCTGAGCTGTTTTCTCAAAGTTCACATCTTGGCTGTTAGGACAGTTAGAATTTCTCTGCTCTTGGATTCTGCCATAACTCCCCACAATTATTCACAAAGCAGCTTGTGTCTCTTTGTGTAACCCTTGGAGATAGTACAAGAAAGAAACACAAATCTGAATATTATCTCCATCTATTTTTTGTAAGGTTATATTAAAAGAATCTTGCAAGACCGAAATTATTTCTTCCTCCTTTTGTTTTACTCTCTGGAAAACTAGGGAGAGTCCCTTCTAAAAAATTTCCCAGCCCCCCACTCCCTCTTTAGACAGATATTTCTTTTACATGACAGCTGTCCTGTCTGTGGCTCTCCCTCTTTGTCTGCCAAGGGCATTCCCACACACCACTATACTTTTTGGCTTCCATCCACAGAAACAAAATTTTTATTACTTCAAACAGTTAATGTGAATCAGTTTATCAATGGCAATTCCCAGCATTTTTGACCATCTAGTCTCTAACCCTATGAGACAGTATGCACTCAATCACTGAGTGATTAAGAAAAAGAAAGGACAGATGTTGGAAACAGATACTGGATTCTTACCATCATATGTGGTGGACTTGCCCGAGGGCAAAAAAATATGGGACAAAAATAAAACAGTGGCTAGAAGGAATGACAAAACAACAAACAAACTTAAAACCAGAAATGTTTTTTTGTTGGGTATTTTACTGGAAAAATATAACAAAAGAATCATGCATAATTTTACATGTGATAACAGCAGCGAGAATTGTGTATGCACAAAATTGGAAAAATGAAAATATACTTACAACACTAACAACAACAATAATAATAGCCATTATTATCATTGTGTATCATGTATACAATAAAATTTGTTATAACAGAGGAAAATATAATAAAGAAAAGATTAGATTGGGCTGAAAGGGATGGATTAACTTTGGAGATCAAGGATAAGAAGGATACGGAATACTTTTTAACTTGGGAACTATTTTATCAATGGTTAGAAAATGGAAGCAGAAGTTAGAAAATTAAAATCAAGGCAGATATGTAAATAAAATGAAGTAAATATATGTTGAATAACTAGAATAAGGATATATGATTATTAGAATTGGAGGATAATGGTGATAAATGTGATATTTATAAGGTCTGATATTTATTAATTAATTATATGATAAAACCAAACAGAGTGTTTAATTAAATAATGGAAATTGTTTAACAAGGATAAGCAAAGATTATGGTGAATAGATTGAGTGAATAATGGTTATAATTAATGTGTGTATAAGGCTTGTTATTTGTATTTAAATAGAAATTGTACCCAGACAGTACACTGCCATTGTGGATATGGAAATTTTATATACAATAATGAAAATTGCACAATCTTCTATATATATAAAACTGTGTGTGTGTGTGTGTGTGTGTGTGTTCCAGCATAACTCTGGAATGCCTTGAGCAATTTCAACCAAACTTGGTACACAGATAACATAATCTCTGGAAAAAAAATACTGTGGGGGTAAGACACCCCTAACACCCCTGTGTGTGTGTGTGTGTGTGCCTTAAAATGGCTTCTATTGTACAGCACAGTGGACTTGCCATGGTAACGGCTTCACAGTACTCCACAAGGGGGCTCCCTCTCAGCCCTCCAAGGAAACATCAGGTGATTGGCCAAGTGCAATCAAAAAAATGAAACACCAGCATAGACAAGAAACTCCTGAAGAGAGGAATAGAAGATTTGTGACACTGCGCGAGGGACAGTACAACAGTGTGAGTCCTGACTACAGGATTTTCCTGTCTAATACATGATTGGGAAAAATAAATACCTGGGCATCGCCGGGTTATCGGCTATTAAAAAATAATAACAAAAAAGAAAAAGAAAAAGAAAGGGCACTTCTAAACCACTGCATTTTCTCCCTTGTAATTCTTCACAAAACATTTGAATATGACCTGAGATGCTCTCTATTTTTGAACTTCTCTGCTGACATTAATACATGCCGGATGTCAAAGCTGTTAGTGGCTAGAAGAGTCCAGCTTAACCTGCTGGATTTATTTGAATGGGAGAGCAGGAATGCAGAGGATGTAAATAAACATGGGTCATCAGTGGACACTGTGAGGTCTAGAGATAAGATCTCCCCTTCCAAGAAGGCAACACTGCAAGAGAGCAGGAAAGCTTTGTGATCAGATTAACTATAGATTCTGAATGACAATTCAGAAGGGATTAGGGATTAATATCAGGATCAACACAAGACAAACAATGGAGCAATAAAACAACAACAGCCAAATTTGGAACTACTCAGAAGAAAACACCCTCCTCATCAACACTGCCAGGACAAAACATAAACAAAGAGCAAGCCCCATTTCTTTCTAGCCGTTGTGGTTTTTACCTAAACAGGTAAAGAAATCTCTGCAACTGTTGGAAGAAATGTCCATCTGTGTACAGTTCCAAGTGGGGAAAAGACACTGGATTCATAGAAGTTGCTTGGAAAGAAGGTTTATTGATGAACAGGACCACATGCCTTGCAGAACTTGGGCGAAAAAAGGGGAGTGATGCTGAGAGTCCCTGGGTTTTATAACCTCTTTGGCTTTGAACTTCCTGGGGCACTGGAAGAGTGTCCTGACTGGTTGCTGTCAGAGGTCATAACTAGCTTTGTAGGTTATCTGTGTGCTAAGTTTGGTTGAATCTTGCTGGGTGATGCAGTGAAGGGCAATTAAATGGCTCTGTCTGAAGGAAGTGGATCTTTGTTATGTAGAATAGACTGGCCCAGGCCTTAATGGCCCATTAACAAAGGAAGGGCTGAGTTTCTGCCTCCTTTTTAGTGGAAATATTCTGCCCTTTTAATATTTCCTAAAATAGTTCATTTTTCTAGGAGAGGGGTGAGTTTTAACTTCCTACACAACCAAACAACTAAATTCAGAGCACACCAAGAACTCCACAGAACTATGATTCCTGCTCACTGAGAAGCTACCAATTGGCTCCTATGGCTATTGTTTTTTTTTAAAGTACCATAAAGATATAATTTTAGTTGTTGTCTTGTGTCTCTTCGAGGACTTGCTAGTTATTTGTTTGTTTGTTGTTTGTGTATTTGCAAATTTAGTTCCTTCAGAGAACCCTGGGTAAAGAATCCATGGAGTACCAAAAGTGAAATCAAGCAGAATCCTAGACTAAACTGTATTTTTGACCACCTAACTGTAGAATCCTATACTTATTATACATGTCTGATGTTTTGAAAATAGCTGACAACTTGCTAGGAGGGAAATTATGTGAGGGAAGGTAGAAGTTAAAAAAAAAGTAAAACCAATCCATTAACAATTCCCCAAAACTTCCCACTCACATGATGACATTAGCTGCTACATTAAAATAACCCTGTAACTTGTGAAGGTGGCATGACAGCATGCCAGGGAATTTGCAACCAGGCACTTTTCCAATAGTGACTTAGTGCAGGAATGAAGGAGGATGAGCTCTAAAGCATGTATCTATGAAAGCATAAGCTTCAGGAACACAATATTGAAATTGATTGAAAAGATGGAAGCTTCCTTGGGGGCTGGTGTGTAATGGCCTGGGAACAGGAGGAGTGGGCAGGGAGAGGCCCGAATTTTCTATGCTAGGAAAACAAGAAACGAGAAGGAAAACAGAAACTCAGCAGGAGATTCTTGGAAACTTTGCGATTCAAAAGGAAAGTGAAGTGGAAACAAATTTTGCAGCATTTTCTAATAAACTAGAACAGAGTCAGAAATATATTGACTCAGCTTCTAAAAACAAATGACATCATGAGAACAGGAAGACAGGCTCAAAGTGGTGCAAAACATTCCACTTGAACTACGCCAAATTGAGACAAGTTGGTAAAGCAAGGAGCTAATGTGTATCAGCTGGAAGGCAGCTTTGAAATGGGAATAATATCAACTTTAGTAGGAGCTGTCGTGGCGCAGTGATTAGAATGCAGTGCTGCAGTTAATTCTGCTGACTGCCAACTGCTAGCACTTCAGCAGTTCGATTCTCACTGGCTCAAGCTTGAATCAGCCTTCCAGCCTCCTGAGGTGAGTAAAATGAGGACCCAGATTGTTGGGGGCATATGCTGATTCTCTAAACCACTTAGAAAGGGCTGTATAGCAGTGAAGTGATATATAAGTCTAAGTGCTATTGTTTTTGCTATTTATGATATGGTAGATAATATTGGAAAACAAATTTGCAATTGGGCATTCCCAATTTTAAAAAAGATCTCTATACAGGTACTCGACAGCTTATAACTTCATTCAGTTAGAACAGCACTGAAAAAAGAGCCTTATGATCATTTTTCATACTTACAACTGTTGCAACATCCCCATGGTCACATGATCAAAATTCAGATGCTTGGCAACTGGCATATATCTATGACAGATGCAATGTCCCAGGGTCATGTGATCATTTTTGTGACTTATGACAATCAACATCAATGGGGAAGCCACTGTCTACTATCCAAGGTATTCTGGTTCCTATTCTACATTGCTGTTTTGGTTCTGATGGAATAGCAACTTTTGTTCCTGCTGTCTTTGGTGTGTGGAGGCCCTTTTTAAAAAAAGCAGTTGGTGGACCAGTCAACTGGTTGACCTAGTATATTTGCAGATTGGTTGAAGAGGTACAGTGGGGTGCCAGATTTTTTATTCCCAGGAACTTGTTGAAAGTAGTTGACATCTTTTCTCACTTGTCTGTTTGTACTTGGATGGTTCGCAATGTAAAAAATTGATAGAAAGCTGTGTATGAACCTTCTACCTAGCACCTGGATACTCCCTAATAGTAAATCTGCAAAAACCCAAACATACCCAGATAAGGATGTCCTTGGCACTTGGCCCAAGGACCAAACTCAGGAGAGAAGACATAATTTTTAAAAGAGCTGTCCAACTTTGGCAACTTTAAGATTTGTGGACTTCAACTCCCAATGAGGCTGGCTGAGGAATTCTGGAAGTTGAAGTCCACAGATTTCAAAGTTGCTAAGGTTGGATTCTCCTGGTAGATCACTGAGATGTTCCTTTGGACAGGCTGAGGACGTTGTCTGCAATTTTGAAGGAGCCTCTGGAGGCAGAATGGGCATGGGTTTGGGTAACATTTCTCTTCTGTTTCTCTCTGTACTTAAGATACTCTGTACTTTAAATCATATAGCAGATAATCTTTTGCTGAAATGCCTGTGTTCCTTGAATATGGCATTGCCTTTGAATCCTAGCAGCAGATCTTGGCTTGTCTAGCCACTGCTGCCAATTGACTAGTCCAAGTGGTGGCTAACCTTTTTGGGCTCCTATGTCAAAAATTGTGCGTGCGCTTGCATGCTCACGCTCACGTGCCAGCACCCAGAAGGCAATGCGCACCCCCCATGTCCCCTATGCATGCGCGTGCAATCCTTCCACCCACCCTGCTGCCCCCTTACCTGCACTATGCCTCATAGCTGATTTTCGGCCAGTTTGAGGCCCTTTTCAGCCTCCCAGAGGCTTCAGGCAAAAAACTAGGCCCGTTTCGTCACTTCCGGTATTTGCAGAAAAAACAGGAAGTGACAAAACGGGCCTAGTTTTCATCCTGAAAAGCCTGCAGAAGCCTTCCTGAAGCCTCTGGGAGGCTGAAAAAGGCCTCAAACTGTCTGAAAATCAGCTATGAGGCACGCACATGCGCAGTGGGGTACATTTGCCTGCAGCTCGCGTGCCGGCACCAATGGCTCTGCGTGCCACTTGTGGCACGCGTGCCATAGGTTCACCATCATGGGACTAGTCTGTCCCTGGCTTAACACATACAGTTGCAAAAGTAATTGGTATTGACTCTTGAACTTCTATAGTTTGGCTGAATTCCTTTTCCTTTAGCCACTGGTCTGAGAAGATAGTTTGGTTACTCTTTATAAAAGGCACAAATATAGTTTCAACTTACCAATAAATTTTTTTTATCTACTACCCTTTTGGATAAACATAGTGACCTGCAGGCTGAAATTGGATATAAGGCTAAATAAAATCATTTCTCAATATCAGCTTTCAACAACTTATACCCATCAGCTGTACCTCAGCTTGGTAAACCCAAATCATCACCAGGTGGTAATTATAAGTAATATTTGGCTCACAATCATTTGAACTTACAATGGTGCTGGAAACAGTAACTTATGATTAGTCCTCACCCTTATACCCATTGCAGCCTCCCTACAGTCACATGATCACAATCTGGGGCATTTGCAGCATCCTGTGGTCACATGGTCATCATTTATGAACTTCTCAGGAGGCCTCTGGCAAGGAAGGTCAATGAGGGATGCAAATCTGCTTAACAACCGCTTGACTCACTTAACAACTATGGTGATTCATTTAATGACTGTGGTAAAAACAAGGTCATAAAATACAGTGTCACTAATTTAAAGATTGCATCACTTAGTGACAGAAGTTCTCATTTAGGATGGTAAATCAAGGGCTACCTGTAAGAAAAAAAAACTCTGACTCTTTAGTCCCACTGAGTGGTAGATAAGTTGATAAGCCAACTGGTTGACAGATCTATAACCAGTTTGGATAAATTGTGTTGCTGTGCCTGACAGACGAACACTTCCCTCATAAACCCTTTCTTAATTTAACTCCCAGAATTCCTCAACCAGCCCCACTCTGGGAGTTGAAGTCCACAAGTCTCAAACTTGCAAGAACACCTGCAGCATACATCCAGATGACCACAATGCTGAAATTAAGAGACACAAATCTTTTGCTGCCTTTTAGTGTTAAGTTGATCGAGTGAGAGTCCTTTGGAGAAAAATAGAAAAAATATTGGACCAATACAGATTACCTGTTAGCCCTTTGAGGAGACCAGAGCAGGAATAAACTCCACAGGAGGCTAAACACTACTTTTATTTAGATTGACTATAGTGACATGAGCTTGTCAGTCTGATTGTGCTCTCACCCCTCTGCTTTTATAACCATATGAATTAGGAAGGTGTCTTTCTGAGATGTCCGTGCATGCTTTCTATATGTGCCAGACCTAATCTATACTCTTCTTCTTTCTCTCAAGGCCACCCTCTTTATTCTCTATGGTACCATCCAACAGACATTGTATATGGAGATTACTAACTGCTATTCCCATGGTTACTGACATTTGAATTTCACCCACAAAAAAAGGTCGATTGCTAATCTTACAGTGTTTCATAGAGGACTTGTACTGATAACACCACAGTCTGGACCTGTTCCAGAGGCATGTCATGTTATGGAGATAGCATAGTTTAGACTGATATTATCTCCACTTTACTCTGGGACAGTAGCAAAGCATAGTGAAGCCTCTATGTGAATGAACTCCCATAAAGAGTGAAGCTAATAAATACATTACTCTATTCAGAGAAAGACCCAGAAAAATATAAGAAATGCTACTTTTGTTGTAAAAAAATAATGAATAGACTGGCTTGGATATTATTTAAAGAAAGACTGCTGGAACAGGATGAAAAGGTTATGCGAGAATCAAAAATGGGTAAAGCTGTGTTATAATGACTTAGATGAGGAGATAGAAGGGGAATTCATCAGATTAGCAGATGACACCAAGCTGGCAGGAATAGCCAACGCTCCAGAAGGTAGGCGCAAGATACAAGAAGGATCTCAAAAGACTTGAACCCTGGGCCCTATCTAACAAAATGAAATTCAATGTGGAGAAAAGTAAGATTTTACATTTAGGCAAGGAAAACCAAATGCAGAGGTATAGAATAGTCAGTCCCTGGCTCAACAGTTGTAACTGTGAGATGGATCTTGGAGTCCTAATGGACAATCACTTAAATATGAACCAGCAGTATGCTGCAGCTGCCAAAAAAAAAAAAAAGCCAACAAGCCGTAGGCTGCATTAATAGAGAGGTAGAATCAAGATCATGTGAATCAGGGCCTTGGTGGTGCAGGCTGCTAGATGCCTAGCACTTAAGTTCGAGCTGCCTGCAATTATGGCAGGCTCGAATCCCACCAGGCTCAAGGTTGACTCAGCCTTCCATCCTCTCGGGGTAGGTAAATTGAGGACCCAAGATTGTTGGGGGCAATAAGCTGACTTTGTAAAAATGCCGCTTAGTAATAAGCAGGCATATACAATGGAATGAAGGCTATTGCTGAGCGCATTGGGTTGTATCCCAAAAATTGTAAGCCGCCCTGAGTCTCCGGAGAAGGGCGGCATATAAATGTAATTAAAAAAAAGTGTTAATACCACCTTATAATGCCTTGGTAAGACCACACTTGGAATATTGCATCCAGTTTTGGTCACCACAATAAAAAAAAGATGTTGAAATTCTAGAGAGAGTGCAGACCACAGCAACAAAGATGATTAGGGGACTGAAATCTAAAACGTGAAGAACAGTAGCAGGAATTGGGTATGTCTGGTTTAATGAAAAGAAGGACTAGTGGTGACCTGATAGCAGCATTCCAAAATCCAAGGGGCTGCCACAAAGAAGAGGGGATCAATCAATTCTCCGAAGCATCTGGGAAGACAAGAAGCAATCAAGGAGAGAAGCAACCTAGAACTAAGGAGAAATTTCCTGACAATTATAACAATTCAGACGTTCTGGGTGCTCTGGCACTGGAGGTTTTAAAGAAGAGATTGAACAATCATTTGTCTGAAATGGTATGAGGTTTCTGCTTGAGCAGGGTTTGGATTGGAAGACCTTCAAGGTGACCCTGTGACATGATTTTATGTCCTGTTCCTGGTATCTCTCTTTCTCCTCTCCTGAATGAAACTGCAAATAAGGAAGAAAATTGACTGCTATTTCCTATGCTTCCTCTTTACTAGGAATCCTATCCTGTTCGCATCCCAACCCTGATTCCAAGCTTCTATTTTCTGCTAGCAGCTGCTTCACATAGTAACTTTCAGCAAGTTAGATGAGGTGGACTTAAGCTTCTTTAAACAATATTATCTTACCCACACTGATGCTTCAGTAGGGATGTGGCCGGACAACTGAATCATCTGAAAAGCAACACTCAGCCAGACTGGTAGCGGTGTCTGAGAAATGTATAAGGTTACAAAGTCTGCAGGTATCTGATGACATGAGGTGTAGCTCAAAAAGGGTTATGTCTTTTATTTATTTATTTATTTTATTTATTTTGAGACTTGTATGCCACCCCATCTCCGAAGACTCGGGGCGGCTCACAACTAAAACAGTAACAATAAATAATTAAAAAGAAATTAAACAGATTACAAGCCCAAAAACGAATTTATAAACTTAGAAATATAAAACCACCCTCCCACGGGGTCACAGCCCGGATTGGTCAAACAACCAGGTCTTTAAATCATGGTGGAAGGTGCGGAGGTCAGGGGCCAGGCGAAGCTCCAGGGGAAGTTGATTCCAGAGGTCCGGGGCCGCGACAGAATAGGCTCGTCGTCGGGGGACCGCCAGCCAGCATTGGCCCGCCGATGGGACCCCAAGGAGTCCCTGCCTATGTGCTTGCACAGGGCGGCTGGCAATCGCTATCGGCAGGAGTCGCTCCCTTAAATATTGAGGACCCATGTCGTGAAGGACTTTGTATGTTAAAACTAGAACCTTGAATCTCACCCGGAGCGCAACCGGTAACCAATGCAGACAGTGCAGGAGGGGGGTAACATGGGAGAACTGGGAAACTCCCATCACCACCCACGCCACCGCATTCTGCACCAGCTGCAATCTCCGGATGGTATGCAAGGGCAGTCCTAGATAGAGAGCGTTGCAGTAGTCGAGTCTAGAGGTAACAAGGGCGTGAGTGACTGTGCGCAGGGCATCTCAGTCCAGAAATGGGCATAGTTGATGAACTAGGCGGAGCTGGGCAAAGGACCCCCTGGCAACGGCCCCCACCTGCTCCTCCAACCGGAGCCGTACATCCAGGAGGACCCCCAGATTCTGCGCCCTGTCCACCACTTCCCCTATGGTTAAAGATGGACATTCCTGACTGGGCCGAGATGCTGGTATGCACAGCCACTCAGTCTTGGCCGGGTTGAGTCGAAGCATGTTCCCGCTCATCCAAATCCGTACTGCATCCAAACACTGGGTCATCAGGGAGAGGGCATCATCGATCTGGTTCGGGGTGGAGATGTACAGCTGGGTGTCATCTGCGTACTGATGGAAGATCACCCCGAAACCACGGATGATCTCACCCAGCGGCTTCATATAGATGTTAAATAGCAGAGGGGAAAGAACCGACCCCTGAGGGACCCCACAAGAGAGCACCCTTGGGGCCGACCTCTGTCCCCCTGCCAATACCTGACTGCGCCCGAGAGGTAGGAGGAGAACCACCAGCACAGTGCCCCCATTCCCAACCCCTCGAGGCTCGCAGAAGGATACCATGGTCGATGGTATCAAAAGCCGCTGAGAGGTCTAATAGGACCAGGACAGACTGACCTTTTCAGACTGTTTTATTAAACATGTCAGTCTGAAAAGGTGCTATCAAACACTTCCTGATTTAAGTCTGCAAGGGTGATTATACCTGCAGCATGCATCCAGGGGTCTGGATTCAATTCTGGTGGAAGATTAAAACAATATATTTATGCTTGTATTTTCGAAGAAATGCATAGATAAGAAATCAATATTGTAAATGAGATGCTGCTTAGATATCATAAATGGTAGGATGCAATGAGGATCTGGGACAGAAATAATATAATCTACTAAATAGGATTCTGTAGAAGAGTCATTTCTGCCCCTGAGGAATGGAATATAATAGGTTTTGCTTGTTAGAAAAGGAACCAGCAAGGATCCCAGTTTTCAGTGCAGACTTAATAAGCAACAGTTATGTTGGTTGCAAGAAAGCAAGTATGAATAATTGTAAAATATTTGTTTATTAAATGTATTTGCTGCCATCTCATATCCAACTACTCTGGGTGACTTACAGCATAAAAGCATTAAAGCACTAAAAAAGCATTACAATCTACAATTATAGAGATACAGTGGATAAAATCCTAAACAAATAAATGAAACCATTAACACCAGATGGGAAAGGAGGAGTCAGACACATGGGGTTGGGTGGGTGGGAGGGTGAGGGGGGTGGAATGAAGTTTTAATTTATCAACCATCCTCGATAAGATGCTCCCTCATTGGGTCCCCAAGCCATCTGGCAGAGCCAGGTCTTAAGGCTCTTTTGAAATGTCAGGAAGGTGAGAGCCAATCCTCAACTCAGGGGGCACAATGTTCCAGAGGGCAGAAGCCATGGCAGAGAAGACTCTTCTTCTGGATCCTGCCAGCCAAAACTCCTTGGTTGATGGGATCTGCAGTATGCCCCCTTTGCCAGCATGAATGGGGCAGGCCAGTCCCATCAGTGTGAGAAGTTTCCTCAAGTAGCTGGGACCCATGCCATGCAGGGCTTTAAAGTGATAATCAACACTTTAAATTGCACCTGGAAGCAAACCAGCATCAGTACTGTACAACTCATGAAGCAGTGATGTAACATGGGGCACTTTTGCCGTGCTGCCACCACACTCTGTGCCAGCTGTAACTTCTGAATACTTTCATGGGCAGAGGGCATTAGAAGTTCAGAATTGCTAAATCATGGTTCATTTAACCATTGTTTATTGAATAGACAAAACTGGCTAAAGGTATAGTATATCCTAATGTAAAACACAATAAATCTATTCATTTATTTGTTAAGCCAATGACAATATTGGCACTTTATATCAAGCAATGCTTTGATTGGGCCTAGTATGAGTTAAATTATGGTTAAAAGTGTTGATCCAAACTGGAAATGGCTCACACTTCTAAACTATGGAGCAGCCCTAGCATATAATTTAAATACAGTATGTGTGTGTGTGTATTTATAAGAATGTATTTTTGTGTGTGTATATATGGTCAAATTGAGATTAATTCCTCCTTCTGGCTTGTGAACATAGAGATAGCAGGAAGGAGTAATCAACAAATAAGGCCAAAGCAGTTACACAGTGTCTCTGCTACTTCAATATCTTTTTTTATATTTTGAGTATGTAGGAAATACACTGGAGAATTGGGAAACTTTCTCCCACAGCTCTGCTTTGCCGACATGGATCCAATTTCAGCTGGGCCACTGTGTATTGCATTTGTTTGCTTGTTTTTAAAGCATAGTGGTTGCTTTATATTGGCCAGGTGGGCCCATGCAAAAGGTAATTAGCACATACATTATAGGAGGTGAATCAACACACTGTGGCTTCTTGCAAGCTGCCACTTCATTGGTGTTGTACCAGCACGTAAGTGCTTGACACTAGAACTCAGAATGTCTTATGAACATAATGTATGCTGAGTTCCTTTGATGTTAAATCAACAGTTTCTTTAATTTAATTATGTTGCCAGTGGCCAACTATCATTTGAGACAGAACCTGTGCATGGTTGTATTCAATGCTGCAATATAATTCATGTTTCTATGGACAATTAAACTATAGGCATAGAGCTCCTGTTGAATGATTGAAAGCATATGAAACTCTTGGAGGAAATCTCTCAAACATGACTATGCAACATACTGCACAATACTCTATGCCAGTGTTCCTCAACCTTAGCTTGAAGACATCTGGACTTCAACCCTCAGAATTCCCCAGCCAGCCCTACTGGGATTTGAAGTCTAGATGTAGTCAAGTTGCCAAGGTTGAGACACACTGCTCTATGCTCAGGTCAAACAGCCCTGTTAGGTCCTGAATGAACTAAAAAGGTTATCTCCTAATTTATCACTTGCAGCATAAAAATGGAAACACAGAGCTGGCTAACCGCTCAAGAATACAATAACTTAATGTCATAAGCTAACAGCCCTTGGGAATATGGGGGAAGTTCAGGAACAAATGAAGATGAGCCTCAGATTTAACACAGCTTTTGCCAACACATGTTTTGGGGGTGTTTCAGACCCTAAGTTTGCTTTTTGTTTTTTTGTTTTGTTTATCAATACAGGTAGTCCTTTTTGCTTTTTTGTTTTGTTTATCAATACAGGTAGTCCTTGATATACGAGCCCAACATTTCTGTTGCTAAGCAAGACAGTTAATAAATGAATTTTACCCCATTTTTTTAAAAAATTACATTTATATGCCGCCCTTCTCCGGAGACTCAGGGCGGCTTACAATTTTTGGGATACAACCCAATGTGCTCAGCAATAGCCTTCCTTCCATTGTATATGCCTGCTTATTACTAAGCGGCATTTTTACAAAGTCAGCTTATTGCCCGCAACAATCTTGGGTCCTCAGTTTACCTACCCCGAGAGGATGGAAGGCTGAGTCAACCTTGAGCCTGGTGGGATTCGAGCCTACAGAAGTTGTAGGCATTTTATGACCTTTCTTGCCACAGTTGTTAAATGAATCACTGCAGTTGTAAGGTTAATGATATGGCTGTTGAGCTGAGTTTCCCCATTGACTTTGTCAGGTCACAAAAATGATCACATGATTCCAGGACACTACAACTGTCATAAATATCAATTACTTGCCAAGCCTCTGAATTTTGTTAATGTGACCATGGGGATGCTACAATGGTCGTAAGTATGAAAAACAGTCCTTAGTCACTTTTTTCAGTGCCATTGTAACTTTGAACGGTCACTAAATGAACTGTTGTAAGTCAAACTATCTGTACATATTGGCTTTTTCTTTTTGCCAATTTTATACTGAGATTTCCCAGGATTTGAGCAACATGATGCTAAAATCAAAACTGAATAGAGATCTGCTTGATAGAGAAAGAAGGAGGGGGGCTAAGTGCTATGGCAACCATTTTTCATGCTAGCTGGAATTTGGTGTATTCATACATATCCAAGGAAACTCTTTCTAGCTATAGCTTTTTGGGGGCTTAATACAGAATACTGGTGAGATGGCATTCTATGTTTTTGAAATTATGTTTATGTTGAGATTTGAGGTAAATCAAGCAATCTATCAAATCCTAGGAGGAAGAGAGGGTGGAGGAGGAGAAGGAGGAGGAAGAGGAGAAGGAGGTGGTGATGGTGGTGGAGTAGTAGTAGTAGTAGTAATACTTTGGGGAATGTTTATGTTTTAGTTGTTGAAAGGGGAAGACATTTATTCCAAAAGAGATAGGTATCTATTCCACCCCTTCTTAGCAATTTGAACATCATATTGAGCCTGTGCAGTGCCAAAGCTGCATCTTTAAGGTGCTTTAGACAGGTGATTCATTCATGTTCTAAAGGGGATTAAATTTGAAGTACTCTCCAGCCTTATCTTCCCTTCATCTATGGGTTCATCTTTTACACTGTTTAGAAGACTTTTGAAGCTGGAGTCAAGTCACTGTGAGTCCAATGAAGGAACTACAGATACAGGAAAGTTGAAGTGACTGACTGAAGGGCACATTTAGCCACTTGTTTATTGGGTAAATTTTATCACAACATTATATCTTTAATTGCAACTTTCAGCTGCAAAACAGGAAAGCAATACATTTTCATCAGTTGATCCATGTGATGATAAAATAATATTATATTTACTAATATATTTACTAATTCTGCAGCATTAGAGATATCACAATGGGATAGACATCTGAATAGCCATATATGGGGGAGGGGAAGTGAGTTGTTATATACTATTAAGAATTGAACCCTAATATCCATTTTTTTACCCTAAGCCAAAATGTTGCTTACCATTACTCTGATAATCAGAAATGTGGCTATTAAAGAATGATAGCATATTCTTTAGACACATCTTAAAAGAAAAATTAGGAGCATCAGCAGGAGAGACAAACTGGAAGCCATGATTGAACTACTGAAGTGCCTTCCCCTTTTAAGTGTGCTGCATGTGCCTCTAGCCTTGTGAACGGAAATACATGATCCAAACTTTTACAAAACGCATAAGCGGTATTTCAGTATATTTATTCTACTCATTATTCAACACCTTAGGCACTCTCGTCTATATATCTGTTTTTCTTACATATCTGTATCAAAAATTTATAATATATTTAAAAGCAAGTGGGAATTTAATGGAACCAGAATCCTAAGGTTGCATGAACCTCAGCAAGATCGAACTTTAATTGGTAGTGTAGAAGGATCTTTGTCCCAGTACACATAACAGCTCATCCGCTTGAAGCAACACTGTGTTGTGTGATCAGGCTTCATTCAGCAAATTATTCACATTCCTTTGAGTTGTTGCATTACAGAAATGAGCTGCTGATTGCAGTGCTGAACACTTTGCTGTTCATCTCTCAGCCTTTCCTGATCTTGAAGAATTGCTTCCTGTGGGAGAAAAGTCAGAAGGCACAATAGATTAAAATTCTGAACCACAAGACAAGTGCAACGCATAAAAATAACCATATCTCTCTTCCAGACCCTTTCCGTAAAGTTTTTCAGTTCCAGAATCTGAGCAGGTGTTATACAATCTTCATGAGCAAATTATTGTTTTGGGTAAGTAAAATACATGTTTTAAAATCTCTAACTACCCTGTCCAGAGGGAAATAAAATCACGTGAAGCTTTTCTTCAGAAATTTTTTTACTGCATTGTGTTAAGCAATGACTCATTTTAATCATGATTTGTTACACAAACTATCATTCATTTGGTTAAAATGACAATTGGTGATGGGAAACTTCCAAACTCCTTTTGTATGATCCACTTTGGACTATTGTCTTTATTTTGTCTTGGTTGAAAAACAAAATGCATGAAAACTATAATTTGGATGATCTGAAATATGTATAGCAATTTAAGGACTCTCAAGTTCCTTCCGTCCCCGAATTATGGGAAAAAACATTCACAGATCTGCTCACATGTTTGCCAAAGCTTTGTTGATTTGCATCAGTGTTTCATCCACTGTGACCTTCATCCAGCTCTAATGTAGGCTCTGGATACCAAAAGATTTGCCTCTTTCCTCCATTCAGCCATAAACTCTACTTAACTAATCACAATAGCTTAATTTGTACAATGTGTGAAAGAAAGAAAAAAGCAAGCAACCAAAACACATAATATGAAATAGAACAGGTCATTTTCCCCACCGAAATGGTACCTATTTTATCTATTCACATAGAACATCTCTCAAAGTGTTAGGTGGACAGAAGTTGAGGCAAGTGACAGGAGCTCACTCCAATACGCAGCACTAGGACTCAAACCGCAGGAGCAGAAACCATCTCCAGCATCATTAAGCCACTAAATCACCACATCTTTTTAGTTGGACGGAGAGAGAGTGACTGACAAAGTCACTCAGTCATTTTCATGCCTAAGGTGGGACTAGAAATACAGTCTTGTGGTTTCTAGCCTGGTGCATTAACCACTAGAGCAAAGGATTTGTAATAACAAAGAGAAAACTGTAACAGATTTTTCTGTAATATTAAAGTATGGAATTGGTTTAATATTCACCACAGTTTTAAGTTGACCAGTATAGTATGCACATATAGAGCATTAGCCTAAAAAAATGCCTTGCTCCATCTACTGTTTCATTTATCTAGTTGCGGCAGTGGATGGCACAAGAGGTTTTATTTGCTTTGTATATGATTTTTCCAGAAGTGAATGCTCACCATGGGAATTTTTAGCACTAAAAATTGGTAATTAAAATGGACTTACAGAGAAATAAATGCTATTTATTGCTCCAATGAAAATCAGTTGTTGGCTTGAAACATTTCACAGAAAAAATGTATGTGCACATAACACACACATATATGTATTAAAAACTGGAAGCCAGAGAAAATTATGCTCTGAAAACAATTTAATGCTGCTTAATTAGATCTAGAGATATGAGAATCATCATTGTATTATTATTATTTTTGCATCACTTCCTTACGTGGGAACAAAAAATAAGGACCTTGCACTCAATTGAACTCCATTCTCTGTCTCTCTTTCAAAGCTGATTTATGTTTGATGAGCTTGACAATAGTTAGATGAAAAACATAAATCATCAGTTACAGGACAAGCGAGTGTGTTTTAACTCAATGAGATTAACAACTTTATGAAAAATTATTGTTACTGATCTCAGTTGCAGTCTTCCAGATTAATTAACTAACTTTACTAACACAAGAATGCACCCCAATACTAGGAAAAAAGATTAATGTAGACATTCATGATTTTCCTGGGTGATGAAATTATGTGGACAATAAAACTACTGGAATAGGAAGAGGAAAAGTTGGAGGGGTGACACAAGATATATTCTGATTATTTGAGTCCTTTTGTATGTTAGTTCCATTTTTCTGCTGCTCAGTAGCTATGTGATAAAAAAGTATAACACAATATCTGTTGTTTTTAATAAATAAACGTAGTCCACACCATACCAAGGTATCATAACTTTGGAAAAGTAGAGGGTACTAAAAAGATCATGTACTTTGGGGAGAAGGAAAGCAGGGCAACAGTATGCAAGGCCATATCAAACATACATGGATGACCCTAGGATTCAATTTTTTTGGAGTGTTGTTGTTTTAAAGAAGGAAAGCACTAAGGCTTTTTCAGAGCTTAACTTCAAAATGGCAGAAAACATTGCTGCTGATTTACATGGAATTGAAATATTGTGATGCAGCTAGAAGTGATTCTTGTGAGAGGAAAATGAGGTCTGAGAGTTTTATTAAGGCTTAAGCTGTGGTAGATCATCTTTACTTTAAAAAGTAATAATTGTTTGTGATACACTTTTATTGTTATGATGAAAAATTGATAATGTATTTAGGAACAGCAAAAATGGAAAATAGACTTAGAGTTATACTTGAAATTTGGAACTACTAGATGTATATTAAATTTTAAAATCTTTTCATTTATAAACTAGGGCTGAGATGTACTTTCATAGACTCACCTGACAGCTTTCCATAGGGCATGATATAGTTTTAAGATCTTTTCTGTCTGCTCACTTCATGTCCACCCCTGGAATCAAACTCGGGAAAACTACTTTAAAGCTGTATAATTAAAAAAGACTGGAATATTTTGCTCCACTCTTCCAGTTTGCATTCAAAATAGATTCCCCAGCCCAACTCAATACACGAATGGAACAAATTGGCAATTTAATATTCCCCTAGTGAATATCCATTTATTTAAATATTTTAGCTGTCCAATAACTGGATGTGTTCTGGCCAGATTGCAACACTGCTTAACAATAGTGAAATCATAAAAATGATATAAACAATATTATTGTTGAATATATTACTCAGAAAATACCATTAATCTCTCTCTCTCACCCCACTCTCACCAAAATTTGTGGTTTAGACTAAAACAAAGCTCTTTTTAATGTAGAAGTGCATGCTACAACTTCCATAGGAACAGAGATTTTCTGAGTATTGTCTTAATAGATCCTTCAAGGATACCACTGCAATTAGGCCAAAATTATTTAATCTAGAAGGCACTAAGAGTCCTGTTCAAAGTCACTGAACAGAAAGAAAAATATTATTTCTGAAAACACTATTTATCTTAACTTTCCCAAGCTCCAGCAAATGTAGCAGCTTTATCAAACTGATTTTAGTTTTGAAACATGGGTACTATATTTATCTTACAGGGCTGAAATTTTGTTCCAGGGAGTTGTTTTATGTCGAACATCAAAAGCAAGTCAGGAGAAAGAGGATAAGGAAATGTTGGGAAACTTGCCAGTCTCTACCCTTCTCTCAAGTTTTGTAAATATTTACTCTCAGTTTGAAGAGTTCCTCTTTTTCCTTGTCATTCTCCTCAGCTCTGGCTTTGAGCCATGCTTCATTTTGGTTTTTGTGTTTTTCTAGCATCACTTGTAGTTCCTGAGTTAATGAAAAAAACATCTTTATTAGAAAGTTAAGAATATTTACCACAGTCTACCAACTACATAAATACACTATCTAATTCACATTGGTTTCCAAGCTTTATTAGAAATTATAACAAGTGAAGGCTATCTAAAGGAATGCAGCTGTAAGTAGTGCTAAACAAATGCTACCTGGTCGCTTTATCTTCCCTAACTGACTCCACTAGTTTGTCTCAGTTTTTTACTCTAGTCAAAGATAGGAAGCCCAGGACTTTAAAAAGGATCTAAGAATGATCTATCCAAACAATTGTTAGCTAAGACTGTTAAAAACATTCTTTTATCCCTCCCACATTCGCACAGCTGATTATTGGAGTGTAGCAAAAGAATGGCAGATATAAAAAATTTGATATGTCTGGTGAATTCTTTGACACTTAAAGATCAATACTGCCTGGCAGTAGCCATTCACCAGTCCAGACACCAAATTCTATTCCTTGCATGTGCTATAATATGACTTTTTTAAGTTTGTAATTTTCCTTTATTAATATGTATTTTTGTAATTTTAATGTTATATTGAAATATTTTTAAATATAACTTTTCTCTATCTTTCTAGTACTGTATTTTCCTTCTCAGTTCTTTGGGGTTTGCTCTCTTTCAGCCTTTAAAGTATTCCTTCTTGTTCTTCCTCATGACCAGATGTGCTTGAACTTAAAGAATTAGGAATTCAGTAACTGATAATGAGATGAAGGCAATGGGAAGATGTATCCACAGACTCAAATTTCTCTTTCCTTCCAGGAGAGATCATGACAATCAATACCTCTTTTCTTACTACACCAGCTTTCAGTATACCTATGACAATTTTGGTTGAGTAATCCTCATTCTTCCCTTTTGCCCCACAGGAATATAACCTTCTTTCTATTTTAGTCTCCCTTCCCAAGATGTTTTTGCATCTTTTTCCTTTTATTTACTTGATAATAATAACTGAATATTCTGCAGACTCCACAAAAGTAATCCATACTTTTCTATGAGTTCACTGCAGGTCTTATCTCTCACTGAAGTCAATGTATCAAATTTCCCATAGATTATTAATTGCCTTGGAATTCTGTATGACTGCTAATTTTAACTATTAAATGTCAAGTGTTTCTTTGTTTGCCTTGAATGCTACCAACTTCAAAAATATTTAATCAATTGCATTAGTTATTAAGTATAATTTTATTTTGGGTCTCCCAGAAGGTATTAGCTTGTTGAAGGTCTTGACAGAATTGGTAATGAAGGTAGGCCCAATTTGCAACACTAGTATTAACAGAAATAACCAAAACCCTACCTTCTGCTGGTTTTTCAGATTTTTGTCATGCTGTTCTTTTTCATGCTGAAAAGCTTTGGTTGCCTGAGCCAGTTCAGCTTTTATCCTGAAATGATACATCCACAAAAATAAGAATTACATTTTATTTTAAAAAGCAAGCAAGCAAAAACAAATAAATATATGTACAGAATAAATATATAGAAATACTATATACAACCATTCATACATATACCGTAATTGAAAGAAGTAGCATAAACATGTATTATATTGCTATAGTTTTATGTTGATTAAACCTCAATACATATACCTCATATTTTAATGTTATTTTATTTGGGAGAAAAAAAAATCTTCCTCAGCAAGAACATCAGAATACAGCCTGTAGATAACTAAGAACAGGAATTGATCAGGAATATTGTTTTTATTTATGTTTTTCACCTGTCTAATTAAAATAGAAAATAACTTCAAAATATGGTCTCAATTGGGAAATATATCATGGAAAAGATGATGACAAATTGCTTCTATACTATTGTCAGGTAAAGAACATGGATCTGCCTTATAGGATACCAGAAGTTGAAAATGATTAAAAGCAATTTTACCTTGGTCAGTGTTGCCTATTTCCAATTGGATTTGGGAGGGGGAGTGGAAATCAAGAAGGTAACCAAGCCTATACAATTGAAGGCCTGTTCCTTGTTACATGCACCCTCAATTTTTGCCACACACATAAAAAGGAAGGGCATTTGACTGTGCAGCTAACAGAATAACAAAATAACAGAGTTGGAAGGGAATTTGGGAGGTCTTCTAGTCCAATCCCTTGCTCAGGCAGGAGACCCTATACCCTTATCCAATCTCTTCTTAAAAGCTGAGATACTTCTTTTGAATTTTGACACTGCCTCCACCCCCATGAGTTACAATTTTTTATCGGAAATAAATAATTATATTGTATATATGGGACTTCAGTCCAAGAAAGCCTCTTCCTTTCGTGGAGAAATTTCCTCTGTTCAGCAAGGGAAACTGATGGTTTTTTTTTGTTTCTCTTTTGTTTGTTTCTAATCCTCCATTAAAAAATTATGGCGAGAACAATCATCACCATGTTATGCTTCATCTTTTATTCTGACTTTGACTAAAAGTTAATTAAGATGAAGATGAAACAATTACATTTGCAGGCAGTCTGTACTATATTCTGAAACAATAACAACTAAGCTTATGATTTTTTTGCACGGTAAACCTAACTTTATGATTTTTGAGGAAATGATTTTACTCTAACTAAACTGTAGAATAAAAAAAATACTTACATGTTAAGTTTTTGAAATTCAGAGTCCAATAATCCAAAAGCCTTTGTAATCATTTTTATTGCTTGATTACATATAGAATGAAAATCCTGGAGCTCTTCTATCTATATGGGAAAGTATTAATTAACAGTGCTTCAACTTCCATCAAAGACAAAATGTTGGTAATAATTAATATATCCATGCCTGATAGTATTTTTTAAGAAATTGTCAATCTTTTTTCATAGCATTTTTACTATTTGGCCTGATGATGGCATTGCAGATAGAATGATGGTGATGATGATAATGATGACTGTTACAATTTAGTTCTGAAGATGAGTGTTTCATCATCTTGTGCTGTGATTAACTCCAGACATGATAATTTAGCAATTGTACTGAGATAGTGAGTGCATCTTACTTTTGTATCTGATTCTCAAACAGTATGATACAGCTTGGAGTAGGAGTTGAGGAAATACTTGACATTTATTCAGTTAATAAAATTAATAATAGTTGTAATGAAATGTAATTACTCTATTCTGTTACAACATAATGCCTGCTATTTAGCAGCCATTTCTCAACATTCAGTGCTAATTAATTCATTTGCCAAGGAGTATATCATGAAGACAAATATCTAATTGCTAGTTTAATAGCTAACTACAGAGTAATTAATCTGTTAAGTAAAGATGATACCAAGGTAATCTGGGAAATCTTTATAAGCAAATGATTTAAAGAACATTTAAATGGGTCCCTCCTGCAAACATTTTATTCTGAAATGACTTGCAATATTTTCAGGCAGCTTCTGTGGGAGACCATGCATGTAGGTCAAATGCTAGATAAGCAGAAAGAAATACATAAAAGAGACCTTGCACAAGCAGTTCAAGTGCAGCTGCATTCAAAAGAATTCACAATATTTAACAATTATTTAACATTATATTTGTTTATTAACCTTCACAAAGACCATTATCTCTGTTTAGGTATATAAGCAACATTCATTCTATTGAATCAGTGCTTGGACATGTTTTATAGGATGTACATAAGAAAATTCAGCACAGTTTAATGAAAATTCCTTTATACAATCCTTGGGTTTATCTTTTTAAAAAAATCTGCACACATTCCTTTTCATGTAAAACTAATGACTAATTATTTAGAATAAAGTAATGTTTTTGAATGAAACTAACATTTAGAGGCCATATCAACTGTAGTGATATGGGCGGGACAGAGCAGAGGAAAGTTATAGAAAGAGAAAAAGAGTGGCACAGGAGCTACCATTTCTAATGATAGGTTTTTTGGAAAGTTAAATATTGCTCTGTAAGCAAAGATAGTGAATGTAATACTCATTGTGTTTAAATGGTGACCAGAAGGTGTATTACATACCAACAGGTAATGTACAAATCTAGATGTCTAAGGAGATCTTGGGCAGATAACCTTTATTTTTCAGCCTAGGAAGGTTCCAAAAACCCCTTGCCCTCAACAAAATGAGCAAATAATCAACCTTTTTGCTGCTTGCATTGATTGAGAGTTATGGAAAATATAAGGGTTACAGCTGGAAGTGTCTCTTTTCTCTAGGAAAAGAGACACTTCCAGCTGTAACCCTTATATTGCTTTCTGCCTAAATGCTTTTAGGCAGAAAATTAATCATTTTCCTCCACCTTGAGGGCAGATTTAAGATTGCCATATGTCAGAGGTCTCCAAACGTGGCAATTTTAAGACTTGTGGACTTCAACTGCCAAAATTCCTCAGCCAGCATTGACGGCTAAGGAATTATAGGAGTTGAAGTCCACACATTGTAAAGCTGACAAGTTTGGAGACTCCTGACATATGTCTATGTTACTTCTTCTCTCTTCTCTTCCTTTTCTATCTTATCAGGAACTGTATAGCTACTTATTTGGTATCAAATTAGAAGAAGAAGAAGTGAAGGAGACGATAGCATGGGAAAAATTTTTTGGTTATACAATAGAATTAGAAAAATGGCAGCAACTATGGGATAGAAACTATAAATTAACAATGTCAACTGCATATAAAGAAAACTTGTACAAGACGTTTTATAGGTGGCATTTTGCACCGGCAAGATTGGCAAGGAGATTTAAAGACAAATCAGCTAAATGTTGGAAATGCCACCAGATACCTGGATTGTATTACCATATGTGGTGGGCATGTATAGAAGCCAAAAAATATTGGACAAAAATATATACATGGTTGGAGAAGATAGCACATTGATTTGAAACCCGAAATATTTTTTCTGGGGATTTTATCAGAAACTTATAGTAAAGGAAATGTATATCTGATTATTCATGTATTAACTGCAGCTAGAATGGTATTTGCACAAAACTGAAAAAGTGAAGAGATTCCTATGGATGAGAATGTGATTAGGAAAATATTAGAATGTGCAGAAATGAATAGGTTAACATTTGCAATTAAAGAGGAGGAACAAACTGAATATTATATTATATAGGAACTATTATACCAATGGCTAGAGAAAAAATATGAAAGTTAGAAATAAAAGTAGATTAGTGAAATATAGAAAATATATCAATAGAATTAAATAGGTTAAGATGAGGCTTTTGTTTTTGTTATTGTTACAGTATTGCTACAGTATTAGATATGTTTTGTATATCAGTATTAAGTTAAGAGTAGACAAATAATGAATATGGCTGTAAATTTTAATTGTTATTGCACAAGACATTTGTACCCAGATGACACATTGTTTAATGGAAGATGGATTGTTTGTATTAAAATAAAATAAAAAATATTTTAAAAAAGGAATATATTGGAACTAATAACCTGCCTTTTCCCTAGTGATTCATGTTAGAATTGTTACTAACCTCAATTGTTACTAACCTGAGCTACTAGCACTTGTAACCACAATGTGCCCATCTTTCCCAAGTTTTAAAAGCAGTCAGGAAAAGAAATGAATTAAAGTGGGAAAAGACAAATTTGGATCTGGATCCAAACTGCAGCTAGAATTGTATTTGCATAAAACTGAAAAAACTGAAATGAAATTCATGAGTGAGGAAGACTGCAATCTTCTTCTTCTTCTTCTTCTTCTTCTTCTTCTTCTTCTTCTTCTTCTTCTTCTTCTTCTTCTTCTTCCTCTTCCTCTTCCTCCTCCTCATGACCCCATATTACCTTGCTGGGGGGGAGGGGAGTCTGAGCAACTGAATGGAGCTAGGAGAGTGTTTACTGTTTACTGTGTTTACTGGCTGGATTCCTTTCCTGTCACCAATGTGGAGTTTTGTTCAGCAGATATATTCTCATTGTGCTCAGAGAGAGAAATATCAGGCAGAGACTGCAATGATAGGATAAAATACTCACGCACACTGCCCCCTTTCCCTTTTATATGATATAGTTTCCACTCTCTCAATGCTTCATAAAATAGAAGGATGAGGCACAGATTAATCAAAAGGACACTTTGAAATACTTTGACAGTATTTGTCCTTGCAGTTATTTAAGATATTCTCCTGTGTAGATAAGTCCAGGAAATTGGAAAACTAACAAACAAGAAATATAACCTTTCCCATTTTTGTCCCCAAAGCAAAAATCAAACCGTTGGAGTGGCAAAAGTACCATAAATGTCCATGGAGTCATTAACTTGTCACTTGAGTTACATTATTTTTCTATACCCAGAATTGAGTAATTGAGTAACCATGGGAGAATTGCTGAAGCAGGTGTGATGTTTTGTATGTCATGACTGTAGCTCATTGTAAAGCAAAGGTTTCCAGGCAGAAAATCTTAGCTTTAATCTTAGCCTTGCTACCCAATTCTACAAAAATTCCCGGCAGTGTTAGCAATATCGATCTAGGTGAATCAATAGTCCAAAACTAACATTAGAAAAGAACCTATGTTCCTGTGCATGTATCTGTGCAAAAGGAAAAAAAATCTTTAGCAAGAAAAGGAATTTCTTGTAGCAAAAAACCTTGAAAACTAATAAAAGAGAAATTCTGGATAGATATGTATATTTTGCTGGGTTTGTAGTGTTCAGATACACCCAAGGCATACACTTGGAGCATAAAACGTAACCTGCCACTTTGTAAGAGTTCGACTAACAGATGAACAACCTTGTTTTGATGATTTTTTTTGAAAAAAATCTTCTGTCCAGTAACTACTTTATTCTAATAAAATGTATGTGCTAGCAAAACTGAAGTAAGTCACTTACTGAAGCTGAAGGCAGTGGCGAAACTGATGCAGGCAGCAAAGAATATTCTGTCAATTCATATTTCACCTTAGGAATTTTGGTGGGTGTGAAACTGTATGTCAAACACAGCATATTAAAAGCCAGTTTAAGTTAAACTTACATGAGTCACAGTAGTTATTCAGGAGGGAATGATTTGTTTCTCATTTTACTAACCATATACCACACACACACACACACAAACACACACACACATACACATGCACACACATATCAGTGTTGGATTTTGGAAATGTAACTGCTTGAAGGAATAATTCAATAGAACATGTGCTGTCTGTATAAAGGCTCCTTTGTATTGCACTTGACGTCTGGTGATTGATGTGTGTAAATAATTTTCTTGGCAACAAATTGGAAGTGCTTAAGCATTGTCTTTTTCCGGATTTTTTTTTGGGGGGGATTCTCCAATGCAGTCTGCAAATTTCCTGATAGTTTCCTATCTAAGTACTAAATAGATATAACTTGCTTAGCTTTTCAAAATAAGCCAGGATTGGATGGAGGCTGTTATTTAGCTGAAGAACTGAGAAGAAATTTCAGAATATACATTAGACGTGAACATACTGGACTTTCAACTTTACAGTCCTGGGCTGAGTGACAGGGACTAGGTCCAAAGTTGCTGAGTTCTGTGCTGAAGGTGGACTAGAACATGGTCTCCCTATTCCTATTCCAACACCTTAATTGCCCCACCACATTGGCACTTTCATTGAGGAATAATAAAACTTTTATTTTTTTCCTAACCATAGCCCTCAGCTTCTCTTCTTGAATTCCTAACTACCTAAATTCCAACTACAGCTGGCCTTAAATGCAAGCTACTCAATGCAAGAAGCCTTGTAAACGAAATACCTGAATTCCTCCTCTTACTAAATACAGCTAAATTTGACATCATTTTTGTCTGTGAAACATGGCTCGATGCATCTCTCCCTGACTCCATTACCACAGTAAGAGACTATCATGTTTACAGATCAGATCGTGAAATCCGTAGAGGAGGTGGTGTTGCTATCTTCTATAAAAAGTCCTTACATCTAAAAAATATCCAAGTCACCCAGAAGCTTGCTCTTCCTGAGACCATCGTCTGTGAACTGTCCTTAAATATCACATTTCGATTCTTACTATGTTACAGAGCCCCGATTATGACATAGAACATGTAAACAAGCTAAATTCACTACTAACATGGGCATCATCCTGTCCACATGCTTTTATCTTTCTTGGTGACTTCAATCTACCTCATATTAACTGGACCCTAAACGAATGTAATACTGAACCCATACATGTAACCTTCTACAATGCTGTAACAAATCTAGGACTGGAACAACTAGTAACCAACAATACTAGACTTAACAACTGCCTCGATCTCATCTTCTGCAATAGTTTGAACTCAATTTATGGAATACAAATTAAAGAACCCTTTTCCAACAGCGACCACAACATGATTGATTTTTGTCTCAACATACGTCTTCACAAAAATCATCACAACAACGTGATCCCCAATTATAACTTCAAAAAAGGCAACTATGATTTTATAGACAACGATCTCTCATCCCTTGATTGGCAATCTCTATTCACTGGATGCAATACTGTTGAAGACCATTACAATGTATTTTTACTTGAAATCCAAAGAGTCATCAAACTATACGTACCAATAACAACTCCCAAAACTAGAAAAAACAGATTGCCCATAACAATAAGGAAACTTCAATCCAAAAAAAGATCACTATGGCGGAAAAACAAATCTGGTCATGCTGCCAACTTCAAAAGCCGATACAAAAATTTATGCCACCAGATAAAGACTGAATGCTCCAATTATCACATTAAACAAGAGGAAAACCCTCTATGCACCAATTCCACTTGCACTTTCTACAATTTTGTAAACAACAAACTAAAAGACTCAAGATCCATCCCACCCCTGAAAGGACCTAATGGTACAGACTGCAATGATGACACCATTAAAGCCAACCTCTTTAACACATTCTTTGGCTCAGTATTTGTAAACAACAATGGCTCATGCCCAGTATTTCCTAGTCGAGCCACAGACAACTAAAATTATTTATTTATTTATTTATTTATTTATTTATTTATTTATTTATTTATTCTATATGCCCCCTTCTCCAAAAGGACTCAGACAACTAAAAATACAACAATAAATAAATTAATTAAAAGCATATTAAACAGATTAAAGCCGAATTAAAGTTAAAACCCATAGTTAAAATAAAACCAACCCCAGAGAATCAGCACAGCCCGGATTGTAAAAAGAGCCAGGTCTTCAAATCGCGTGGAAGGTGCGAAGATCGGGGGCCAGCCGGAGCTCCAGCGGAAGAAGATTCCACAGAGTGGGAGCTGCCACAGAGTAGGCCCTACCCCGGGTCGCCAAGCAACATTGAGTCGCAGATGGCACCCCGAGGAGACCTCGTCTGTGCACCCGTACAGGGCGGTTGGTATTTGATGTTGGGAGGAGTTGTTCTCATAAGTAACCTGGACCCATGCCATGCTGGACTTTGAATGTTAATACCAAAACCTTGAATCTCACCCGGAGGGCAACCAGAAACCAATGTAGGTCGCGCAGGAGGGGTGTAATATGGGAGTATCGGGAGGCTCCCATCACTACCCGCATGGCTGCATTCTGCACCAGTTGAAGCCTCCGAGTGGTATGCAAGGGCAGTCCTAGGTAGAGAGCATTACAGTAGTCGAGTTGGGAAATAACGAGTGCCTGAGTGACTGTGCAGGGCTCTGAGACTGGCGAACCAGCGGATCTGGGCAAAGGCCCCCTGGCCACGGCCCCCACCTGCTCCTCCAATTTGAGCCGTGAGTCCAGGAGGACCCCCAGATTCCAGGCCCTGCCCACGGGGGCAACACCTCCTCCCCCATGACCAAAGATGGAACATCCAAACTGGACCGAGATGTCGGTATGCACAGCCACTCTGTCTTGGTCAGATTGAGTCAAAGCATGTTCCTGTCCATCCAGATCTGCACCGCTTCCAGACAACAGGACATCACGGAGAGAGCATCACTGATGTGGCCTGGGGTGGAGATGTATAACTGTGTATCATCAGCATACTGATGATAACTCACCCCAAAGCCACGGATGATCTCACCCAGCGGCTTCATATAAATGTTGAACAGGAGGGGTGAGAGGACCGACCCCTGGGGCACCCCACAAGTGAGATACCTTGGAGTCGACCTCTGCCCCCCTCTGTATGATCTAATACATATCGATTTTACAGAAGACAATGTTGAAAAAGCACTATGCAATCTAAAACCACCTCTATCTACTGGACCAGATGAAATATGTGCCTACTTTTTTAAAAAGCTATCAGCTGCCATAGCCGAACCTCTAAGCATAATCTTTGAAAAATCTTTCAGGACCAGCTCTTTGCCAAACCTATGGTCGCAAGCCACAGTCATCCCGATCTTCAAAAAGGGAGACTAGTTGAAAATTACAGACCAATCTCTTTATCCTGTGTCACCTGTAAAGTCATGGAATCAATTATTAACCAATCCATTATCCTCCACTTAGAGACAAACCACCTACTCTCTAACAAACAATATGGTTTCAGAAAAAAACTATCCTGTAACCTGCAACTCTTACACTGCAAAAACATATGGACTACACAACTCGATCAGGGCACAGCAATAGACGCAATCTACTTAGACTTCTGTAAAGCCTTCGATTTAGTGGTACATGACAAACTACTACTAAAATTAAAATCTTATGGTATCTTTGGACAACTGCATAACTGGATAGAAGCATTCCTGTCAAACAGACAACAAATGGTCAAAATTGGGAGTGTCTTATCAAATTCTGTACCTGTCAACAGTGGTGTCCTCCAAGGCAGCATTCTAGGACCAACTCTCTTCATACTCTACATAAATGACCTCTGTGATCATATTAAGAGCAACTGCATTCTCTTCGCTGATGATGTAAAGCTATTCAACACCACAGACAATACTGCTACCCTTCAAAAAGACCTTGACTATGTATCAGAATGGTCAAACAAATGGCAACTTCAAATCTCAACAAATAAATGCTCTGTCTTACATATTGGCAAAAAAAATCAGAAAATAAAATACAAGCTGAATAGTCAAGACCTTGTTGATGATCCAAACTCTGTCAAGGACCTTGGAATACTCATCTCTAATGATCTAAGTGCTAGAGCCCACTGTAACTACATACCCAAAAAGGCATTAAGAGTTGTTAACCTAATCCTTTGTAGCTTTTTCTCTGGTAATATCACACTACTAACTAGGGCATACAAAACATTTGCTAGACCAATACTCGAATACAGCTCATTAGTCTGGAACCCACATCATGTATCTGATATTAACACAGTTGAGAAAGTCCAGAAATATTTCACAAGAAGAGTTCTACACTCCTCTACTTGTTACAGAATACCTTATGCCACCAGACTTGAAATTCTAGACCTAGAAAACCTAGAACTATGCCGCCTTCAGTCCGATCTAAGTATAGTATATAAAATCATACATTGCAATGTCCTTCCGGTCAATGAATACTTCAGCTTCAACCATAACAATACAAGAGCACACAATAGATACAAACTCAAGGTTAACCACACCAAACTTTATTGCAGGAAATACAACTTCAGCAACAGAGTGGTCCATGTCTGGAATACTCTACCTGACTCTGTGGTTTCTTCCCTGAACCCCAAAAACTTTAACCTTAGACTGTCTACTATTGACCTCACCCCTTTCCTAAGAGGTCTGTAGGGGGCATGCATAAGTGCACCAACGTGCCTACCGTCCCTGTCCTATTGTTTCTTTTATTTTTCTTATATGTATTCATTTCATGTATTCATAACTATGTTTATCCTTTATACTTATTATCTTGTAAGCGATTGACTAAATAAATAAATAAATAAATAAATAAATAAATAAATAAATAATGCCCCTAGTCTGAAAAGGACCAAACTTTATTTACCTCCAGCAGAGGGAAACGTTAGAGGTATTAAACTTATGGTAGATGATGAAGGAAATATCTTTCTCATAGGAATATGTATTGTGAATTTCTGTAGTCTGGAAAGGAAATACGCATTTTTTTGTAAAATTGTTATAGCTGGTACAGGTAGGTCCATTTAACCTTATAGGTTAATTGTTAAACTATGCCCCATGTCCAATTTTCAACCAGGGCAGATCTGTTACGATACACATTATGTGAAACCTAGATTTACACCCATTAGGAACAGTTGTTGCATATTGCACTGGTTGTAATTTCCAGATACTTTTGTAGCACAATCATAAATGGAGTTTGCTTCAATTTTCAAGAGGTATGAATTTGTTATTTCATGGTTTCACATAAATGAGACCTTTATTTTATGAATCTTGTACAGCTACTCCACTTATGAACTACATTTAGGTAAACTTGGTCATTAACTTTATTTCATATATTTAATTTGTTATAACTTGCATCACACGAGGTGTCTTTGCTAATGCCACGTGAGCCTGACTTGTCTGCTTCAGAAACACAGTTCTTTGGAACTATGTTTTATAACAATAATCCTTATTAGATGAATCACTAAACAAATAATCTATGATTCTACCAAATTATAGTACTATTATAGCAATGGTTTGTTTATAAATTATAATTAGCTTGTTATTTCTGTCTTGATATTACTGGATGTTTTCAATTTATTTTTATAATGAATATATAAATGTTGTGTGATACTTTATTATCTTTACTATTATCATTATCATCATTGTTATTGTTATTATTGTTATTATCTCTTTTATTTATTAAACATGAAACTCAAGTCAACTGAACATTTAAAAATGTATCACAAATATCAGTGACTGGTGCTGATGGTTGATATGGGTTGCTGCCAGCGTCCTAGGCATCAACCAAGTATCTTCTTAAAATATACGATCTTCCAAGTAGTGCAGTTTTTTGCAGTTCTGCTGGTGTTATTGCAGGAAGCTGTAATTTCTTGATTTATTATTATGATTATGATTTTATTATTTTAACTTTCAATTCAATTAACAGTCTAGGATTGGTAAAAACTTAACAGTTCAAGTCCTAACAAAGAACTTAAAAGCTGTTAAGGTAACATCTGAGTATATAGGCAGTTACAAGTAGGGTGTTTTTTTTGCAAAATCAGATGATGATGATGATAATTATGATGATGTGTGAATTCAGTGACACTGATTCTTCAACTCTTCATAGCCTACCGACCACATGGATTTCCCTAGCCTTTTATACGGCATACCCTATTTTTATTCCTTCTGCTGCTATTCCAACACACACAGAGAGTCTTTTGCTTGCTGACTCTACCTAATACTAAGTAGGTGGTCAGCTGTGTCCATCCTTCTCCATGTATTCCCTTAAATAAACTTTCTTTCCTATTAAATCTGCATCACTGATCCATGTTCAGGTGAGATTTAGGCTGCCAGGAATGCTCATACACACAAATTTGTTTTCTCCATTATTTTCAGGAATTTCCTCTGATTTTAGGTATGCTATTCAGTCAGCAGCCATTATTATCAATAGCTTTGAAGGATGGGCTAAATAACTACAATATCACTAAATAGTTATAGGAAAATGTTTAAAGTCACAGTGGGTAAATCATTTGGATTCATTTTGAATTGAAACACCTTATTACAAAACAGTCCATTGCAAGTATGAGACAGCTGTTCCGAACTAAAATCAGCTGTGCTTGAACTGGAAATGGTCTCTTTTGAGATCAGAAGAGGATCTTTCAAATTGGAAAGCATTTCAGCCTGAAATCTCTTAGATAACCTTGTTTGAAGCATGATAGGGAAAAAAACACAGCACCAGCTTGCATATGCTGTATCCTCTTAGAAGTAACCAGAGCTAGTTCACTGCCACTTACTAATAGATGAATGTGCAGAAAATTACATCTAGTCCTAAAGCAGTGGGACAGAAGAAGCCTGTTAAGAATAAACTCAAAATATTTATTGTTAGCAGACTGCAGAGATTTTTTGAATATTGATGCTAAAAAAAAAAGCCTTTCCTTTCCCCCCACTTCTCTGTCAGAAATTGTAGGAAGCAAAAACAGGATGTCAGGAAAAAAATACCTGCTGCTTATTCCTTCGATCCCCAGTTCTGAAAAAATCTCTTTCATAACTGGAATTAAAAAACAAAGGTCAGAAACATAAGATTAGCTCACGAATATGATTTAGTTAAAACATAAATTAATAAGTGTTGGATATTTTAGGGTATATGATAAGGGTGATGGAAGGTGGATACCATACACACATAAGCTATGTTGAATAGCTCAGATATGATTTTATTCACTTGGAAGGTGAATCTGTGTTTAAAACAATACACCCGCCCTTTCAATAGGTTCTAACTTTCATGAAATTGAAAGATAATGTTGAACATTTTCCATTGTGCCCAGTATTGTTGGGGTTTTTTTTGAAGAAGAGACTGCTTTAAAGGCACAGCTCTGCATTTGTTTCAAATGTTTCTTTGTGGCCACATTGAAATGAATAAGTCAATTCACTGAGATGCTTTGGGAAGGGTGGCATACAAATCTAAAAAAATAAAACAATATTTATGCAGCATCTCATGTTTTTGGTAATTCCATTCCATATGGTACTACAGAATTAAGCAAAATGGGAACCAGTCAAACATTTTGGTGGACTTATTTGGGAGAAGAAAAAAAATCCCTTATTTTAGATAAATGTTTATGCATATGAAGATTGATAGCCAGTGGGAGCATCTGGGGTGGGCAAGGGAAAAAAATAACCAAAATGTGCATCACAATATCATGATGCAATTTCTGTCCCATTTAATAAGTCATGGCTCAGGCATATTGATAAGGAACAGAGTTGATGTTATCACTTCACAAATGCCAGTTTTGTCATCATGATTGAAATTTCAACTGCTATGGATGCTTTTCAGCTCTTCAATATTCTTATGAAAACTTTCTCTAGGCTTTTTTTAAAAATAAAGCTAACTGCTTTACTCTTTTCCTTCTTTTCTTCTCTCAGTTTAAATCTCTGAGTTGCAAAGAAACAATAGACAAGATCAGGTAATGGTGATACCTAAACAAAGGATCCCTGAAATAGAATTTCAGTCAGAATATAGTAAACTCTCAATTAGGATACAATTGTATAATAGCAATGCACCCTTCCACATGGCATTGCACTCAGATTAACTTAAAGTTAAAGGTTTCCCCTTTCCAATTGTGTCCAACTCTAGGGGATGGTGCTCATCTCAGTTTCTTAGCCGAACGTTGTCCAAAGACACTTTTGGGGTCATGACTATATGCCAAGGCGCATTGAGCACTGTTACCTTCCCACTAAAGTGGTACCTATTTATCTATTTCCATTTGCATGCTTTTGAACTGCTAGATTTGCAGGAGCTGGAGCAAGAATGGGAACTCTCACCCCATCACGTGGCACTTGGGTCTTGAACACAGGCTGTCGGCTTTCCAGCTGACAAGCTCAGTGTCTTTAACTGCAGAGCTACTGTGCCCCCTTAGGTTAACTTAAAAAATAAATGTTGATGAGCATTTATATTGCTCTGGTAGAACAATATATCATCAGCAATGTTGGAGGTCTTCTGTTATATTGTAATTTCAATTAAGATGTATGCTCTTAATGCCCCTTCTAACTCGATGTACTGAATTTTATCTGCAATTTTTACTAGCAGATAAGGACCTCAAGGTAACTCTTGCCATTGCAAAGTTTGTTTTTGTAGCTTGTAAAATTTGTACATTGCTGATAGCAAAAGAATGCAAGCATGATTGTATATTTTTTTGTCTTGCATACTTTCTTTTATATATTATATTTTGTAGCTTTACTCTGCTAGTTTATTTAGTAAGTTTTATTTAGTCTGGGTCGCTGACCTGTAATAAAGGATTTGAGAAACATTAGCCATTTTGTTCTTTTCTGCAGCATGAGAAGAAGACAAGCCATTCATCTCTGCAGTTTTATAAGATGCTTTCTCCTCTTTTTAAAAAGTCTGTCATATACTGTCTTAAAGGTGCTTTTTCAAAAGGCAACTGGACTTTTTTTTCTGCTTGAAGACATTTCTCTTCTCACCCAAGAAGCTACTGTTACTACTTATTTTATATAGTCTTCATTTTTGCTTTATTTCCATTTCTACCATATTTTTATTAAAGAAAAATAACATGATTTTGTTGGGTTATAAATGGAAAGAAAGAATGAAAAAACTTCAGTATTACATGCTGCTATATTCCAGTTATGGTATAGATATGTTTTCAGCTTTCACCCTATTTCTGAGTAGACATGAGTGAAAGAGAGGAGGAAGAAGTAGGGCAGGTAATTAAGAAAGCTTACAAAGAGATTCCAGACTTTATTTCTGTCACTACGTTTTTTTTAATTTGTCTGCCAAGCTCCTAAAGCTAAGATTTGCAGGCAGTTGCCTGCTAGTTAGAACATTTGTTATCTTGTCTCCATAGTAATGAGATAAGGATGTCTTGTGATTTCTGATTTACTACGCATGCTTCAAAAGAGTTTTTTCTTTGCTTCCTGTTACTTCCTTTGTATTTTTATATATGTCTTTGTGTGTGTGATTAGCTGCCGGTAATGTAGTTCCGTTAGGTTTTATTATTTTTGTAAATAAAAAAATGTTTCTTAGATCATTTTCCGGGTTTTATTTAAGCAAAGTTGACAGCAAAGAAAGGCACGGTCCACCTCTAATTAGCAGGGATTTATGGAAAGTGATTTTTACTCCCTGACAATTTTTTCAGTGGAGAACTGAAAGAAGGGAGAAGTTATTTAACTCTTTGTTTTACTTGTGTCAAATTTCTGGGAATTGAAGTTCAGAACTCTTAAAGTTGCTAAGGTTGGAGACCCCTGATATAGATGCAAGTGGGCCAGATAACAGGGCAAAATTGTTTCATAGATTGACCTCAGAGCTACAAACATGGGACTTTAAAAAATCAAAATTAAGAAGAATACTTGACAACATTTCACTTTCTTAGGAAAGGACTCTACCTAAAGGGGAAAAGAAGTTCAGATATAGTTAGAGAGAAGAAGCTTATTTAAAAATTTAAACTGGATTGTGGTTGTATGTAACCAATCACAAGCAGGTGCTACTAGGAAACGATGCTCATCAGGCAAGTTGTTTAATGCAGTTATACAAACAGGACTCACAAGCCAGATATAATAGAGAATGGTTAGAATTCCTTCTTAACCTCTGAAGTATAATCTCCGAATGTGGGCAAAAAGCATATATTTTAACATTAAACAACTTATCTATAAGTAGGACAGGTTCTTAGAACTGAAAACATTGAACTAAAAGTATTCTGTATCTTATGCATTATTCTATTCACTTACTCTATAGAAGTGTCTTCTTTTAGAAAGTACATTTTGAGCAAAACTTGCATTTATACATCAAGGAAGAGCTCAAATGAGTGTAACTTATTTGCATATTTATATATAATGATAACATCGCAGTGCACATTTTTCCCCTAATTTAGTATTTAATATCTTCCAATATTCTTAGTACAATAAAATGGGTAACTTTTTGAGCTTCTATTTTATAAAATCCCATTGACTAAAATGATCACAGACTATATAATAGATTTTAAAATTCATCTCTATCATTAATCATTTCTATAGCACTTTTCCTGGTCAAAGTGCATTTCTAAAATTACTGTATTCATTATACTTCAGCAAAAAATCTTTTAGGGCCCTTTTCTGTAATAATTTATTATTCTTCATTTACAGAGAGGCAAAGAGTTGTCCAATGAATAGACATTTGTGTCCCTCTATCACTCTGATACTAAAGATATTAGAGACAATGCTTTTAGTACATGAACAAATTACATGTGAGTACATGGGAGAAATATCTATGAAGCCAAAGGTGAAGAAGCTTCTTGTATGAGAAGTGAAACATCTTCGAAGAAAAACCAGAAAATCCAGGTTGCCTCTTGAAAAAGCATCTTTGGGACTACTATGTGAGAACTAAATTGGTCCCATAACATAGTGGCTATCAAAAGATACATGAGATTCAAAACTGTGAAAATCAAGGCTCAGGCTATAGGCAGAGTTCAGTCAAAGATTTGTAAGATCGTGCATATAAGAAAAGTAATAAAATATGTTTATGCTACATAATAGTAACATACTGAGATCAATCCTTATATGTAACTGTATGGATTAAAAAAAAGGCAAGTCACAATATTCAAATTATATCAAATGTGGGAGTGAAAATAGTTTTTTAAAAGTATCTTTTTCATCATTAAAGATAATGAGACATATTTGAATGGCACTAAAACATAAATTAAAATTCTTATCTCATGTAAAATTTACTTCTACAACAATTCTTATTTAAGGATGGCAGTAATTTAATTTAATTAATTTAATTTAATTTAATTTAATAATTGGACTTGTATGCCGGGGTGGCATACAATGTATTTATTGTTGTTATTTTTAGTTGTGAGACTCCCCGAGTCCTTTCGGAGAGGGGGTCTCTCCGAAAGGACTCGGGGAGGTTCACAACTAAAAACAACAATAAATACATTAAAAACGAATTAAACACTACAAGCCCACATAAAATCAATTTAAAACCCCTCTCCCCGAGAGGTCAGTCCAGCCCGGCCTGTTCAAACAGCCAAGTTTTCAGATCGTGGCAGAAAGAGTGGAGATCCGGAGCCAAACAGAGCCCCATGGGGAGTTGGTTCCACAAGTAATATATACATTTAAAAATATGAGCAGAAAATGGGGTTAATTTCTTAGATCGGTTTATAAATAATTGTACAGATAAGATGTCTGATAGATTTTAAAAAGAATGTGACAATGGCAGCCTTGGAAACACCTATTGTTTTGAGTATCTTATATGACAATTTTAGAGGCTAAATCAATAATTTGTGTTTAATAATAACTGAAGTAAAATACAAAGATAAATACAGATAATTTACAGAAATCTGGAATAAGTATAATTTGAGCTCTAAATCAGGGGTCTCAAAACTTTGCATCTCCTGGCTGAGGAATTCTGGGAGTTGAAGTCCACCAGTCTTAAAGTTGCCAAGTTTGGAGATCCCTGTTCTAAACGATAGTAAATGCAATTAATTAATATAATTTAAATAAACTTACAAAGTTGTCTCTCTGAAGGATTTATCAGTTTCATTCCCATGAGGTCATTGAATTCTTTCCCATTAATTCCACCGAAAATATAGAGCTACCAATGCAAACATGTAAAAATTCTAATTAAATAGTTCATTTAAAATGCATTAAAAAGCAATGGACAGAAATCACATATAGGGAAATATTTGTATCATAGTCTTTTCTTTTTAAAAAGTTTCTGGACACTCCTTTCCTAATATACATTTCTTAGAGATTGTATATCTGTTGAACAAACTGTGCAGTTTCCACTTTTTAAACTCAGAAGTGGAAAGGAGGGAAGGATGGAGGATCCACGGCCTGAAATGAAAGTGGGCAGGCCAATTTTGCCGTCATTGGTCAAATATTTTTCTTTGGGTTTTCCACTCAAGATAGCCCCCTAATAGTTGTTCAGACATTGGTGGAGATCACAGCATCATTCTGGAGAATTCTGAGAGCAGAACATGTTCCACTTTTATTGGCTCCAAAGCAAAATTTGTCCTATATATTTTCATTTTCAACAAATTTTAATAAACATGTCATGGCTTTATTTAAAACTTCCTTTCTTATGCTATGACACAAGGAAGCTGAGAAGTTTACTCAGAGAGCCTCTGTGAAAAATATTTCAATTTTAATTGCTAAATTGACTTCATGCTAGAAAATCTGAAGAGACCAGATCTATACTGGTTTTTATACTTTAAGATTTCCAGACTGCCCTTCAGTTTGGCTTACAAAAGTTCGAAATCAATCTCAAAATATAAATCTAAAAATACAGTTGTACAAACAGTCACAATTTTTCTAATTGGTAAACACTGAACAACAGCAAGAATAAAAATAAGTTAAAAGTATCTATTACACAGATGAAAACTGCCCAACTATTAAGATAGCCTTGGTGGCTCAGGCTGTTAATTGCCTGCACTTAAGATCCAGCTGCCTACAACTGCTGTAGGCTCGAATCCCACCAGGCTCAAGGTTGACTCAGCCTTCCATCCTCTCGGGGTAGGTAAATTGAGGACCCAAGATTGTTGGGGGCAATTAGCTGACCTTGTAAAAATGCCGCTTAGTAATAAGCAGGCATATACAATGGAATGAAGGCTATCGCTGAGCACACTGGGTTGCATCCCAAAAATTGTAAGCCGCCCTGAGTCTCCGGAGAAGGGCGGCATATAAATGTAATTAAAAAAAAAAGATATTTAGAAGAGTAAGTCTTTGTTAGGGGATCTCACTGGGGGAGGATCTTCGGTAGTGAACAAAGGTTACTCCTGAGCAGTTATAGAAGGACATGGGAGATGTTCTTTGGGTTCATGTTGAAAATGCACTAATCACCTCTACCATCTTTATAAACTTAGTATGTTTATTGGGTATTTTAGTATATTTAATAGTATATTTGTTGTGACCTATTGGCTTAGGAGTCCTGGTTGTGCAGTGATTAGAATGTAGGATTGCAGGCCTACAGCCTGGAGTTCAATCCTAATGGGACTTAAGGTTGATTCAGCTTCCATCTTTCCGAAGTTGGTAAAATAAGGAACCAGATTGTTGGGGGAAATATGCTGACATTTTAAACCACCCAGAGAGTATGGTAAAACATGATGGAGCGGTATATAAGTTTAAGTGCTTTTGCTGTTATGCTTACTACTCTTTAAAAATAAGGACACACAATAGCTTTCCCAGTCCATTTTTTTTCTAAAAGACATGTTGTTTAAGAATGCTAAGAATTTTAAATTTAACAAAGTATGGGAAGCACAAATCAAAGTAGACTATTGGAAATACTGGACTGAGACAAGTTCAAACAGAACAAGGATAGCAGCTTCTCACTTTAAAATTATTTTTACTTACTTGATTATGGAGAATAAATGCAACATGATTCCATCTGCAGGCTGGAGGGATTCCTATGTAAAGTGGCTTCTTCCACTTCATCCGAGCTATATAACATATCATAAATATTTTAAATATTAATAGTAGTAATGCAACATCATTGGCAAGACTACAAAAAAGATTCTGCAGCAGATTACATAGTTACGGTCAATATTCTAAATGTGAAAAATGACTGAATATTCAAGGCTTTTTATATAATAGCAAGATATATTACAGAAAGAATTCTAATTTCAAAAGCTCTGAAGCAGCTATATAAAAAAACACTAGTCTAATTATTCCACTGACTAGCAAGAACAAAGGCAAATAAAAAAACACACCCTTTTAAAGAGATTGTTTTCTATGTTTTATAGAAGCTTGTTAATTAATTCAAAATTACTAAAAGCAATCCACTATCTCAAATCAAAAATATACTGCAAAATAATCCGATAGATTATTGTGAAACAAGGAGGAAAAGAAAAGGAAGTGAAGAACAGACAATGCAAGCAAATGATCCCAATTCTCTCACAGTAACTCAGTACAATGAATCTGAAATCCATGCATGTTACCTCTCAGTTGTCATTTCCTTCAAAATGCTATATCTCAGTTTATGAACAGGAATCACTAAGCGGCATCTAATTATGATGGTGTAGTCTACTTAAAATTGTCTTCCTGATGTATTTAATCCAAATCTAATTGAACTTGAAGATGGATTGCCAGGTATGTAGGTATCACAGTGTAGGGCAGGGATCTCCAAACTTGGCAACTTTAAGACTTGTGGACTTCAATTCCCAGAATTCCCTAGCCAGCCATAGTTGGACATCCCTGGTGTAGGGTTATTCCATGGATTCATGGTTCCCATTGCCTGTACATGAACTTTTCCCTCCCTTTATTTTGTGAACCTCATCTATATCAAGAATGTCCAAAATTCACACTAAATTGGAGGCAAATCTTCTCTACTGACAATTTGTTTTCATTTTAAGTTATTGTGCTGCTTTCATTGTTTCCTTTTTAAAGAAACAATGTAATTAGAAGTTTTGAACAGAACACTAAAAGATACCACAAACTAAAAGGAAAAAGGGCAGAAATGCCAGAAAGCAAAAAGAAAAAAAAATATAACTCTCTTTTTCCTGCACAAGAGAGTGACTTCTAACTCCTTTCATGATAAGTATAAACAATGCCACCATCTTCACCTCTTCCTCACTAATGAATATATAATTCTTCCTCCTACAATCCATCACTTAGCAATATAAATCAAATAAGTAATGTTGTCCTTAGTCTAGTTATCAGCAAATACTCTAGAATTTTAACATTAGTTAACATGTATATAACTCAACAATACACATTTCAATTCTTATCTCTGAAAGATTCCTGTTTAAAAGGCATAAAATGATTCCAACCAAATTTTAACTTGACCAAAAGACCATTTCTCCTTTACAAAGGCAATCTCCAATACATATTTTCTCCACCCAAATATTTTTTAAACCCCCCCCAATGCACTCCATATAGCAACTCATCTTATTAAAATATCCATTCCATTCCTCCACTTTAATCTGTAAACACCTTAACATTTAACAAATTTAAAGTAATCCCAGTCTCCTAATATAAACAAGAGACTGACATTTAATATAAGAAAGAAAAATACTTTGTCCTTTAAAAAGACAAGTTCCCCGAACTTTCTTACCCTGAAGAATAATAAGCAATTAAATGCAAAGCCAGTTTAACTACTCAATAAATCCAAAAAGAGACATCCAGAATAACAACATATCACATTTTATCCCTGATCAAACAAACTGACTTTGCAGTTCTTTCTTCTCCTATACAGAACAATCGTTTTCTGTAATCCCTTGAAATCATTGTTGATCCTTGTTACGAATTTCTTTAGCTCTTTAAGTAAAATGTTCTTTTATGAATCTAACAAAAATATAATTTCTTCTCTGAGATTTTGATTTTATTTTTAATTTGTAAAGCCACACCCAGTTATATCTGGTGACAAATTCACATTTTTGCTGCATATCTTGTTCTTTAACAAGATACGCATCTGGGAACAGACTGTTCTCAAAAAGACACCACATATCTGACATTAATTGAATCAAAGTTGTAACTCAGGCCCTGGTACAGTTTCTCAAAGATATCCCTGAATGCCATTTTAAGTTCCTTGTCTTGTAATGTGTACAACGTCAAAAACAATGTTTGTTTCTGACAACATACCTTTATTTCCATAAAAATAGATTCAGAGTCTTAATATTCAAACTCCAAAACTCCTTTTGAAGTTTTCTGAGCTTCTAAAACTTTGTACCCAATAACTTGTCTTGCTTTCTGCTGTTTAACTAAAATTCTTAACTTAACTAAAATATGGATTATAAAAATTGTTAAGTTTGCATGAAGAGACAGACGCAGAGTGCTTCAAGCTCTTTAGTTTATTAGTGACTACAGCTCAGAACGAACCCGACTGGCTTTGCTGCGGCTGCTACTTATAGCCGGCAGCCGCAGCTGACAGCCAATCAGAGTGCAGGGTTTTCCCGCACTTTCTAAACCAATCATTTCCAACACTTTACAAGAACAATTCAAACTTAACCAATGATTTCAAACCTGCATACATAACACCCCTCCCCACTAGGTTCAGTCCATACTCAAACCCCAATCTATCTAATGTATTCTTTTAAATAGGTGGGGCTCTTACGTGTATGCTGAGACCTATGTGGTTCAGATGTTTTGGTTCTCACCTTGTGAGAGAGGAAATGTGTCTGCTGACATTTCCTTACTTGGACTTCTAGTAATGGTAGAACCTGTTTGGTTACTACAACCTGGTCTCTCCTCCCAATCCATCTCCAACCCAATGTCAGCACCTAAGTCAGGTAGTGATGTGCAATCTTCCATTTGTGAAAATGGTTGTTGGTACTGTGACAGGTTTTGGGATGGTTCCTGTCGTGTTAGCTCATTACACATGGGGTTGATTCTTGCTTGCTGATTACCTCATAAACCTCCCCTTCCCCTAGAAGAGGCAGTAGGTATGGGAACCAGAGAGGAGCAAGGGCGATGCTCCTGAGGTAATCTGGATCTTAACTGATCAATGTGCCTGCTCCAGAGGACACCATCCTCTGTTTGTACCCTGTAAGACCTGGGGCCTGTGATTTGGATTATCTCAGCAGGAATCCATAATGGTTCACCCACAAGGTTCTTAGCATAAACAGAATCACCCACAGTGAATGCTAATTTTGCTAGTGGAATCTAGTGATGCATTGGTGCGTAAGGGATGAAGGCGTCAAGGGGAGACCTGAGTTTCCTACCCATCAACAATTCAGCTGGGGTTAAATTAGTTGAGGGGTTGGGAGTGATATGCTGGACACTGAGTAGTTTTCAACTTTCAGTGATGTCCCCTGGACCCAATTGCTGAAGTTTTTCCTTGGTAAATCGTACCATACGCTCAGCCCGCCGTTAGCCAAAGGATGCCCAGGGGCTGTAAGGGCATGTCTGATACCCTGCTGTGCTAGATATAATTCAAAAAGGTTGGATGTAAATTGAGGACCATTGTCAGAAACAAGTACATCAGGTAACCCATGAGTTACAAAGCTTTTATGCTGTTTGATGACAGCTTCAGTTGTGGTGGATGCCATAGGGATAACCTCTAGCCATTTGGAATATGCATCTACTATAATAAGGAAGGTGTGCCCTCCGGTAGGGCCAGCAAAATCAATGTGAATCCTGGACCATGGGCCCCTAGGACATTCCTCATTCCTGTGTGGGGCGAGAGGTGGGGCAGGCCTGACTACCTGACAGTTGGGACAAGATGCAACCCAGTTTTCAACCATTTTGTCAATACCTGGCCACCATACATAACTCCTGGCCAATCCCTTCATTCTGACAATTCGGATGACCCTCATGTAACATTTCCAAAACCTCCTTTTGTAGTTTTGCAGGAATAACCACCCTGTTACCCCACAAAATACATCCTCTTAATACAGATAATTCAGTTTGCCTGGATTTAAAAGGTTGGGCAAGTGGAGGTAGTTCTTGAAGAGGCCAACCTTTCTTAATCCAGCCTATAACAGGAGCCAATGAAGTGTCTTTGGCAGTCTCTCTGGCAATTTCAGCAGCATGTACTGGAAGCTTGGCAACAGTTTCTAGAAAAAAGGTGTGAGTCTCAGGAACAGGGTCCTCAATGTGTGAAGGAAGTGGGCAGCACTCAAAGCATCTGCATGCCCAATGTCTTTACCAGGTCTGTGGATCAGTTTGTATGAATAAGCAGCAAGAAATTGGTCCATCTCAGCATTCTTGGTGACAGGATCATGGGCGTTGGTTTGTCCCCTGCCACAATGCCTAAAAGAGGTTTGTGATCTGTGACAACAGTAAATGTTCTCCCATATAGATACTCATGGAATTTCTTGACAGCTGCTACAATTGCCAAGGCTTCCTTGTCCAGTTGGCTGTAGTTCCTCTCTGCTTTAGTCAAGGTGCGAGAGTAAATGCAATAGGGCTTCCTCCCACTGGGAAGCATGTGGCTCAACACCCCCCCTACTCCAAAAGGGGAGGCATCACAAGTCAGAACAACAGGCAAGTTCTCAGAGAACTGTATCAGTACAGAATCAGACGTGATTTGTCTCTTGATATTGTTAAATGCAGCTTGTTCCTTCCTGCCCCAGACCCATGTAGATTTCTTGTCTAGCAACCTATGTAGGGGTTCTGCAATAGTTGCCTTCTGAGGTAGCAACATACAATAGAAGTTAATGAGTCCCAAGAATGCTTGTAAATCTGTTTTGCATTTTGGCCTGGGGGCTTTTGATTGCCTGAACTTTGGCCTCTGTGGGGTGGATGCCATGTTTATCGATCATGTAACCCAAGAATTCCACTTTATCTGTTCTAAGTGTGCATTTTTCTTCTTTGACTTTTGACCCCGCTTTTTTGAATCTGATCAAGACTTCTCTGAGTCTGTCTTGTAACTGAGTGTCATTTTCAGCAGAAATTAAAAGGTCATCAAAATAGGGCACCACCCCTGGCAACCCTTGTAACATTCTTTCCATAAGGCTTTGGAAGACGCCAGGAGCTATGCTTACTCCAAATTGCAACCTTTTGCATTTGAAAGCACCTCTATGGGTCACAATGGTTTGGGCTTCTGCAGTGGCATCATCAACTGTTAACTGTTGATATGCCTGTGCCAGGTCCAATTTGGCAAAAACTGTGCCTCCTCCAAGAGAATGTAAATGATGCACTACTGGAACTGGATATGCTCTGTTGTAGCATGGTTCAATGTCCCCTTGTAGTCTCCACAGATTCTTACAGACCCATCAGCCTTGACTGGTGTGACTATGGGTGTCTCCTACCTGGAGTGGTCAGTGGGCTCTAAAACCCCTTGGGCTATTAGTTTATCTAATTGTGCATCATTTTTTTTCCTTTAATGCATATGGAACCCTTCTGGGTTTTAAATGGATTGGTTGTACCTTGGGATCTATGTTAAAGGATACAACCCCAGGTACTTGCCTAATCCGTCGCTGAAGACCTCTGGAAACTCAGACTTCAAGGCCTCTTCCCATTCAGTGTTGCTCACGGATTGATGCCAGTCACCTCAATGCCCAGCGGGTTGAACCATTCAAGGCCCAGCAGACTTGGGCGGTCCTTGTCCATGATGGTCAGTGGTAGGCGCTTGGTGTGGCCCTTGAATTTCACGTTGAATTCTCTTGTTCCAACTACTGGAATCTTGTTCCCTTGGTAGTCTTTAAGAGTCAATGCTTGCTTCTTGAAGTGATTCTTTGGATGTTAGGAAGTAGTCTGTGAATAGTGTCCCATGACATCATAGAAAGGTATGAGCCTGAGTCCACTTCCATTTGGCAAGGCCTTCCTTCAATAAGTACCTTGACATGCACCTTTCTGCTTTTAATGGGGAAGAATGACCAATAGTTACTGTTTGATGAGTTTCATTCTTCCCATTTGCTTCTGCTGTGCCCCGCTTCTCACTGAGGTTGTTAGGCTTGAATTCTTTGTCTTTGCTTGCAGCAAACTTCCTTCTGTGGGTGGAGTTCTGGATGATTTGCAGACTCTTGCTAGGTGTCCTCTTTTTCACAACGGAGGCAAATGGTGTCTAAAAACTTCAGTGCGGGATGGCTTCCCACAACCTCTGCAGTAGAAATCTTGCCTCTTTCTTCCCAGGTCTTTTTCCGCTCCATTCTGAGTCTGTAAATTCCTTCCTCCACCTCACTACAGTCTGACTCAGAATCTATTTGCTCACAATGAGTTGTTGTGGACTTTTCCACATCAGGATGGTGTGGCCTTGTTAATCTTTTTCATGGCTGCTGCTGAGGACTTGGTAGCTTCTGCTGAAGAGGCTTCTTCTATTGCTTCTTTCAGCCTGATCTTAGGTTTCATTAATAATTTGCTCTGCAGCACCTTTGTTTTTTTTTAAAGACCTTGTCTTTAAGGCCTAAAAAACGACGATGGCCTCCTCTAAACTGTTGAATTCGTGATGCACCCCAATGTCTCTAAACTTGCCAAGTCATTTATGCTTTCGCCCTGATCGTGATGGTAAAACTCGTGTCTCTTAATGAGGCACGATACATGCGTGTAATGGGCCCTTAACAGCCGATCAGGCCAAGCCATTACCTTCACGCCTGCTGCTCCGTGAGTGCCTTCGCCATCTTGAAAACTGCCGGACCAGCGGTACATAAGGAAGACGCTTCCCACTGCTCGAAATGGCGGCAAGATCGCCCTCCAAATACATTTGAAACGATCTGCATCCTCAGTCTTCTGCCGTCGGATCGAACGGGCTGGGGGTGTTCAGCGCAGCCACTCTTCTTCTTCTTGTTCTTCTTCAGGGTATCCCACCTTCATCGCCAGTGTTAAGTTTGCATGAAAGACAGACGCGAGTGCTTCAAGCTCTTTAGTTTATTAGTGACTACAGCTCAGAACGAACCCGACTGGCTTTGCTGCGGCTGCTACTTATAGCCGGCAGCCACAGCTGACAGCCAATCAGAGTGCAGGGTTTCCCCACACTTTCTAAACCAATCATTTCCAACACTTTACAAGAACAATTCAAACTTAACCAATGATTTCAAACCTGCATATATATACAAAATAAATGTCCACAATGTTATACTGAGGATTGAAGGCACTTGTGCAATATTTCCAGCCTTGTCACTTTGTAACTTCTTTGCGTCAGTGAATAGGCTACTTCCAAAAACAGCAAGCAAAGTGAACAAACTTTAAAAGGCTCAGTTTGTGACTGGAGGAATTATGGTAAATTCGCCCCTCCCAAGATCGCTGTCTTGCAGTTTCTTCATTAGGAAAAGGAACAGCCGTAAGCAGGGGTGGGATTCTACCAGTTCGGACCTATTCAATAGAGCTACACTTCTCACAGTTCGAGAACCGCAAGTGCGCCACTGGCTGGCCCCTCCTCCCTGTCCAGTTACTCCTTATCTTGCATGTGCCATTCAATTTGCCTACATTGTGCCTTCTAATTTTTTGGCAAGTTGCTATTTTTCCTTCCCCTGACAATCGGCTGTTTTGGCTATCAGTTATGCCATGTGATTTAGATTAGCTAGAAAACAGGAAATCATCATATTTCTTGCTTTCTAGCTAATCTAAATTGCTGTTGTACTGTGCTTTGCTTTCACAGGAGGCTTCCCGAGGCCCAGTCAGGGATGGTATTCAGGGGTTGGGG